>CAJHZI010000458.1:755000-1192500 GCA_905160935.1 Enchytraeus crypticus
TCACTGGACTAGTTACACGGAAAATTGAATAAATTGCCTAACGGATATAACATGTGGTATTAAAAAGTGATAGATATCAAAATCGTTAATCACTTCACTATAATGCGTGTTTTTTCAAACCCCAAATCAGTGAGTAGCGAAGAAGCCAATGGATGCTGAAAGATCATTGCTAAATGTAAGGCACTATATAAACACAGCTTTATCTTTAGAGTAGCTAGGGTAGGATAGCTAGGGTAGGGTAGCTAGGGTATGGTAGCTAGGGTAGGGTAGCTAGGGTATGGTAGCTAGGGTAGGGTAGGGTATGGTACGGTAGGTGTAGGGTAGGGTATATATATATATATATATATATACATGTATATATATATATATATATATGTATATATATATATATATATATATGTATATATATATAATATATATATATATATTTAGGCTAAACAAACCTGTTTACGAACTCTTCTTTCTGCCATTAACTTTTAGCCCTCGTGTCTTCAGTAGGCGACGCACCATTGTGCGCTATAGCTCATGGAAGTTTACATGAACTATAGCACACAATGGTGTGTTGACTACTTTGAATAACCTATAAGTAAAGAAAACAATATTCACAAATATTTAAACATCAATTTAAATTTTAATTTAGGCTAAACATCAATTTAAATTAGGACCAAAACAAAGACATGAACTTGTAGGCCATATTGAGTGAACAAAACTGAATCTTTAAATTCTCCCTTTGAATTTACAGCTCAATAAATCAATATTGTTATCTCCTTTGAGAAAACATTATGAATGCATTTTTGTTTTTAAATTCAACTTAATTAAAAACATTAACATAATTAAATATTCAATTTAATTAAAATTAATTAACTTAAAAATTAATTAAAAATTTAACAAATCTAAATTATTTCTATTCCAATTTCAGTTAATAATAAAGACGGGATTAGATGTAGTCGGCAAGTCGTGTGCCTCTAAAACGTAACATAGGTGCTTGGTTCAAACTGTCAAACCCCGAATCAGTGAGTAGCGTAGCGAATAAGCCAATGAATGCTGAAAGATCATTGCTAAGTGTTAGGCACTATATATAATACACAGCTTTATCTTTAGGGTAGCTAAGATCCTTATACTAGCTCAGTGTGCGACCACTAGAGTGCTGCTAATATGGCTATCAGCTAGTATTACTCTTTCTCTCTCTTTCTCTCTCTCTTAGTGCACTGCTTACTGGCAGATCCATGGTATATAAAGCCTCAACTTCACCTTTATTTTCCTCTTCATGTCCACATACGAGTGGATCTGTAAATCATCTATAACATTACTTATGATATACAACTATTCTTGGGAGATTCTGCATATGACGAGGTGGGCATCCTATGCCTTCCTCAACTCAGACTAACAATGGTAATACCAGTACGCGTGAACAAGTTTAACCTATTTCTTGTCGATTTAAAATGAAGTCAAATCTAACAACATAAGCAGTCATGAAATATTGAATGAGACTAAAATACTACCTCAGCGCTCAGGATACGGCCACAATGCGCAAAGAGGTGTCGAAGATCTTCCCTATCGAAGGTTTTAGGAAGATTCTTCACATATACGTTATTCTTATGGCTCAGAAGTTTTTCTTTCTCCAGTTCTTTCCTAGTCAGGAATTTTTCGACCTCTAAAGGGCATAAGTCGAAAACTTTTCCGTTTAACTCCTTTATTGCCTGTAACGTAAAAATAGTAATAAAGCAATTAAATCGACTAAGGCTTAAATAGAATAGATAACTTGAATTGAATTATATTTATTTCACTTTAGGTTACATCATACGCAAGAAATACATGAGATAAAGTGAAAAAGGACACAAAGGCCACGAAAGCACTGACATGTGCCCTAAATGGAGATGATGAAATAGATAGTCTGTCATTGATACCAGTCTAAGAAGTCTTAACGAATTCATCTTTCTGTTCTGAGAATTTCAGTAGGCCTAATTTGTGTATCATAGATGGCATTCACACCATTGAGATTCATGGACATGGAGTTCAGCATGCATCCACGCTATTTATCATAGCCTTCAGCAGCTAGTTACCTATGTAGGGCATAAACTAGCTGATACCACTAAATACTGAATAGCATTAAAACAGTCATAGATATCAATATTAGTGCAATCATGATCTGCTATTCTTTCACCTAGTGCACTGCCTACTGGTAGATCCATGGAATATAACGCCTCCACTCTTCTCTGTCTTCCGCTTTCCTCTTCATGTCCACCTATTAGTGGATCTTTAAATCATCTAACATTCCAAATCTCGGCCAGTCTCTGCCTCTATTTCCTTCCATTCTGCTTTCTATGACCTTCTTCCTATTAGTTCATCTTTCACTTGCCTTTAGATAGAGAATATATCGTAGTAGGCTAATTCGCATTGGTTTTATTACAGAAATATTAAACCAATTAAACAAACTGCCGCGTGTACGCAAGAGGCGGCTAAGGCAAGAGTTTAGGAATGCAAAGAGGACCCACATGATTAAATGGCATTCAGAACTAAACAAATGAAGACGTTCTAATAGTCTGAGATATGAGTGCAACTATTTAACTTTCCGTCGTGGTGTGAAAACATTATTGTGGTCGCGTAGTTTTTCTACATGAAAGTACTATACACGTATGCATGTTTATTATAGGTGTTTTGTATATGAAGACTGGAACGAGTGTTGCTGGATAGCGCAAAGTTCCGCTCATATGTAGAAATTTTTAATACTTTAGATATTAATTTAAATGTAATTGTTATTTAGCTCATGATTAATATTGAATACTTCCTGTAAAGAAGTCTCGAAGACCGAGTTCGGCCATGACACCGCTATATAAGTTTTCGTTATGAATAAAATAAAAATTAAAATAATAGTTCCTCTTTCAAAGTTGGTACTGAGAGACAGTTAATAATTGTGATTAGAAATAGAAAGAAAAGCTGAATAGGATATCATATAACAGGGATGGTCCACTGAAGGATGTGGTAGAAGGAAGAATGCCAGAATAAGAGGAAGATCGAGACATGGAATGCTGAATGCTTTGATAACAACTTCTTATATAGAGATAATAATAATAATAATAATAATAATAATAATAAAGGTTTAACGTCCGTTTCCTCATCCAGGGATGATGTCAGGGACGTCCCCAACAGCACACATCACTACAGATCAATTCACCCAGACCAATCTGCAAAAGAAATGTGCCGTGTAGAAGTAAGGTCCTAAACGAATGCAAGTACGGTGATCAAAAAACGGTCAGAGTAGATTGATTATATCTATGAAAAGAAAGGCTGTGGACCGAAGTAGTTGGAAGAGTTCTATTCCACGGACCTGCCGTAAGGCAGTGCACTAGAAGAAGAAGAATAAAACTGATTACCCTCTCTGCTTCACTGGCCTCACTGAAGGTGACACGAGCACTGCCCTTGTAGGATCTGTCCTCATTCTTCTCTATCTGAAGCAGACAAACATAAATGTTTATATAAAATTAAATTATTTTTAGAATGTCTTAATAGCGTAGGTGTAACGTCATGAAGTTTTAAACGACAGATCCTGAGGTGAATTGAACTCTCGTGGGTTCGAATCTCGGCCGCGCTAATATGAGATTAAAATCTCGGACATTCGCTGAACTGGTTATACGGAAAATGGTCTAAATTGCCTAACGGTTTAAGTATGTGATATTAAAAGTGATAGATATCAACATAATTGATCATTTCACAATAATGCGTGCTTAGTTTTAATTTTTGTTTCACAAAAATTACAATACGTTAAAATTCCTTTCAGCGTGCCGTTATACTTTTGAGTCTTTTGAGAAATAACGATAAGGAATGGAAAGGATTGGTTGGACTCTGGATGTTACAAATGAGGAAATGCTAGAGAGAGTTAGTACATATAGATAGTTGACAAATGCAATGTGAAATAGGAAAAAGAGTTGGATAGGACACATTCTAAGGGGGAAGTCTATTAAAAGAGGCCATAGAAGGCAGATTGGAAGGAAATAGAGACAGAGGTAGGCCGACATTAGAAATGTTAGATGATTTAAAGACCCAGTCATATGTGAAAATAAGAGGAAATATGTATGTGAGATGAAAATATGAAAAATATGAGATGAAATATGAGTCATATGTGGAAATAAGAGGGTTATATCTTTCATGCAGTTGACACGGATGGGTCTAGATATAGGAAATGGATAACTATAATAGCTAAATTAGGTTATAAGTTTAACTTTCCCTGTTTGTAAAAAATAGTAACTATTAAAGTCTACCGTTTGCAGCATTTCTATCATTTCTTTATTCGATGTAGATAACAACAAGGATAATAATAATAATAATAATAATACAAATAATAATTATTATATTATACCAATAATAATATAATAATAATAATAATAATAATCATAATATCTTCGGTTATGTCAAAACAATCTGGCATCAGCAGATTGATAGATATATGTAGTTGTCAGATACGAAATAGAATATACGATCATAATTTCAATACATAGGCCTACTACATGTGCAATAAGTGCATAGCATGGCAAAGACAAATAATGATGTTTACGCATAGATTACATTAGGCATAGCTATAATTTAGCATCATCAATTAGTATCAGCGAGTTACGAAGTTTTTTACGATTATTTAGCAAAAGTGCAGTTGGTAATGAATTGGCATTGTGTTGAACTTTATCATTATTTTATTGAAAGTATTTTGTGGCGCTCTACGCGTTCATAGATGATCCAGATTTATGCGAAATCAAGAACAAATCTTAAAACTTTATTTCATTTGACTTTGGCTGGAGCCAGTGGCGATGTCGGTAAGATACTCGACCGCGGATCAGTATGTGCTGGATTCAAATCCTGGGCTCGCCCGTCACTGACATCGCTTTCGAGTGAGGAAACTGACGTTAACATTAGCTTTTTTTTACTTTAGGCTACTTTTTAGAGATAAATTATGCAGCTGATTAAACAGTAAATACTACAGGTATACAAACCATTACGCTTATAACCATCCCAACCATCGAAAATATGGCATAGAGACTAGCCTCATTCAGTCTCTCATTCAACCCTTTCACGAAGACCGTGTTATAGAGTTTATGAAAACTTGCTGGTATTTCCATGTTGCTTCTTTCACAGTAGATCAGTCGATCGTTGAAGAAATTACTATCTCTTTGAATCTCAACCTTCTTATGTGTGAAAATTGCCTGGAGTGAAAATACATGAAACAATAACGGTTTCAATTATTTATTATCACTATTTATTATCATTATTTATTACAATTCTTCACAATTATTGTACAAATGCTTTTAAAAGAATACTATAATGCTACAATATATATATATATATATATATATATATATATATATATATATATATATATATATATATATATATGCCTACAGCTCTGTTTTGCCCTGATAATACTGAAACAAAAATACGGTATCTTGCTAAGACAAAAAATACTTAATTTCACTCGTATTTTACCAAAGAATGATAGAGTTGGTGCTACTAATTTTTTATAACCTCGGGATTTGAAGTCCATTAGGATGAAACCTAAAACAATATCCTTGTGGTAGGCCTATTGAAAGAGATTTCGACTCCTGGCAGTAGAATACAAACAAATTCAGAAACAGAAAAACTTTGTTTAGATGTTAATTACTCATTATGTTTCTCTTTTTGCATGTGAAAATATTTATCACATAAAATTTAACAGTATTATTCTCGATTTACTATAATATACTGTATCGGTTAGATTATTGCACTGTAAAATCTCTTTTGAGTGATTAGCCTAATAATCAAAACCCTAACTTAAGCTACTTCCTAACTTAACAATTAAACAAATACCCTAGATTGAAAGTATATCTCTCATACTATATAACTTTTATACACAATGAACACACTATGACTTACCTTTCAAACAATTTAACTTCCAGACGGTTGATGCAGATTTTATTCTTCTGCACATAGCACAACGATGTGCTTCGTAAGCACGCCATTGATGACTTCATCTTTACGGGTGGGCCAAGTGCCTAAGTTTGACCAATAAACCTCACGTCACCGTGATAAACCGGGTCTTTTGAAACTGACAGTGTCAATATCTTCCGTTACTACATTTTTACGAAGGTTGCACTGCCAGTAATTTTACTTGTCGTTATCAGATAAATGATGAGAAGTTACTATTGCATACATGTAGCTACTGAAGCCTTGAAGAAGCTAATAAAAGTTTTCATCTTTATGATACAGGCTGTAAATCGTGTCTTAGAGTTGTAATAGTCTATATTATTTCAGAAGTTTAAACAAAGTTAAATAAATTCACACTTAGACTCCGTGGGCTGGTGACCCGGTAGGTTGCCAGTTCGTAAATGAAGCAGTCGTAAATGTAGAATTTCGATTTTCTTTACATGTATGATTTTTGCACCTTTGTTCTAATTCAACTGTTAAGCTTAACAGTTGAATTAGAAGAAAGGTGCAAAATATACATGCGTATGATTAACTTTCAAAAGTTCGAGCCAGTGGCGAAGTCGGTAAGATACTCGATCGCGGATCATTATGTGCGGATTCAAATCCTGGGCTCACCCGTCACTGACATCGCTTTCAAGTGAGGAAACTGACGTTAACCATAGCTTTACCAGCTTTACTTTTAAAGGTTGCATATGCTACATTTAAAATTTTTGTAACATCTTGTGCGTTGGTGTATATTCATTACTTTAACTAAAGTTTACAAGCCTGTACAACACACAAAAGCAAACAATGCGTTGGAACGGGAAATTAAATTCAATGAAGGAAAGAATACGTAACACATCGACTTTGAAATTAAATGCAGATTTAATCGAAACGCACCATGAATAAAAATCTCTCAAATGAGAGCGATTAATCATTTCAATTCTAAATGTAGGCCCTACACATTGTATATACTGTAAATTATTAATTTGCTCATAATTTGTACTATTATCGACAGATTACATTTTCGAAAGTATGTCGGTGGCAGGGAGGGGAACGCCTATAGCACTGGATTTGAACCCGGACCTACTGATAGACAATAATAATAATAATAATAATAAAGGTTTAACGTCCGTTTCCATAGAAGAATCAGATTTTTCCATTTACAAGAATCAGAATCAGATGTTGCGTAATCAGCGTAATAACATACGATAACTTGGACTTCTAAATTAATTACACATGCTAGACCTAGATAATCTTCACCTTATAGTCTGCCTATATATGTATATATATACATATATATATATATATATATATATATATATATATATATATATATATATATATATATAATCACCATTTCCAGCACGCTGCTCCGCAGACCTGGAATGCTATTCCATCCACAATCATTGCATTCCTGTGAACAGTTCCATAGGCAATCAAAGGCCTATCTTTTCTTTATCTCTCTTCTATCTATATTACAGACCCTGAAGTGAATCGAACTCTCGTGGGTTCGAATCCCAGCCGGGCTGATCTGATGAGAGTAAAATCTCGGACATTCACTGGACTGGCTACACGGAAAATGGACTAAATTGCCTAACGGATATAATATGTGGTACTAAAAGTGATAGATATCAACCTAGTTGATCATTTCACTATAATGTGTTATTATTATTACTATTATTATCGAGACTAAAGGTTCATAAAACAGCACGTACGCCGTATTTTATTACCATATCTTAGGATTGGTTATAGGGTTTTGTGTATTTAACTGTTTTGAATCCTTTCTAATCGTCGGCACGGACTTGGTTTAATATTGCTCGATGTTGTCATTGACTACAGTAGCAGTCAAATTGTTTTTATTGGATAAAAGAACATTTTATCCAAATTGAGCATTTTATCCAGTTTCCAGCATAGCAGTTAGCAGACTAAAGTCTTTCCAGTAAACCCACAAAATAAGTTGATAGATTCAAAGTAACGAGACCGAAAGCTATCATTTATTGGACTGAGTCAGTAACACGTTGGCAAGTAGTCCGACTGCGAATCAGTGGGTGGAAATATACGTTTCAAATTCATTGCAATATCCGTCAGTGACATGAAATTGCTACAAAATTTAAACGAATGAAAAACTTCAAAAGAAGCTCTATTCGTATCCCAACCCTAGTTCAACTGGGATTTAAGGGAAGATGATGATGATGATCCGTCAGTGATATGGTTTCAGTGTGAGGCATTTGACGTTAAACTTTGATTTTGCCTTCTATTTTTTCGTAACCGCACAGAAAATGACAGAGATATTGCAACATCATAATCGCATACAATGCGTAACTGATGGAAGGGGGGGGGGTGATAACGGGAGGGAGCTGCCATCCCCAAATGAAACGTTGCCGGCCACCAACCCAGCTATCCCCGCCAAATCCATAAAATTTGTTTTAATTTGGATTGGTTTTGTGGGGTTTGAGCATTTTTTGGGCGATTCAATCTGATCCAATTCTGACACTTAAGTTAAGCCATGTCCACTAATATTTCAAGCCTTAAGCTGCCTTAACCTCGAGTTACATATCTGTATTTATATACTTGTATATATATGTATATATATTTATATACATATATATATATATATATATATATATATATATATATATAGCTTATATATATATATATATATATATATATATATATATATATATATATATATATATATATATAATTATGTCATTTAATTTCTTAAGATACACTTGAGCATCGACAAATTCAAATTGAACAATACCTGAATCAGGGAAAAGACATCGAACGAAGGCCGGAAATAAACAGGATTGTAGCGTCCTAAAACTCTAGAAATAAACCGATCGCCCCAGAATGAAAGATTTTCCAGGGCTTCAAAGGTATTGATAATTCTACTGGAGTCGATAAACCATTGGATACACACAATGTACACACAATGTACTCATAATGTACATACAATGTACTCATAATGTACATGCAATGTGCTCTTAATGAACACATTATTAATATTTATGTGTATTAATTTTTAACGAGGATCACAGCAGTCTGACTAATAAAATGAACCTTAAACCTGCTATTTGAGAGAATACAGAGAAAGAGGATTATGTGCCGAGAGATTTAGTTTATTTTACTACATTTTGTAGTCTTGTGATACATATGAGTATTGTAGTAAATTGCTTATTTTACATTCTGTTGTCTTAAAAACAAGTGAACTGTTAGATGTTCTACTGTTTATCTCTCTGAGGGATATTTTGTAAAAGAGGGCTTCAGAGTGGTGATTTTAATCTTTTATATTTTAATCGTTTTAATTTTAATCCATGGACCTGCAGTTAGGCAGTGCACTAGAAACGAAGAATGTGAATGAAGATATGATGAAGCTGGTATAGCTAAATGTTAACGTCAATTTTCAAACTACTTAGTTTCGAAGATCATTCTAACGTGTCATACGCATCGCTGTTGGTATAGGTCGTAGTAGTTAATAGTAATAGGCCTATTAATACTAGGTTTTAATGCAAACAGCGATTAAAGAAATACTCTATTTATTGAAATGCTAGGACTATATTTACTACTATACTGGAATAAATCATTTGTATTGCAGTTCAGAATTGGGACACCTAACGTTCGAGATAGACGAGGCAAAATTTCCGAAGCTCAACAGATGGAGCTTCAGAGCTCTAACGTTGGCGGGTCTTGTCGAACCCTACACAGTAACATCGATATTAAACGGTACGAGATTTTGATCACATTACGGTAGTAGCTTTCAGTATTTTATTTTTATAGCATTTATTTTACCTATTATCTAATTTTTCGGTCTTAACCCTAGTATTTGTGAAATATCATCGTCATCATTTGTTATAATATATTGGTATTAAACAGGCATTTAGGCCTATTTCTGTTGTTCTTGAGCATCGACAAATTGAACAAGATCTGAATGAGGGATATCCATCAAACGAAGGACGTATATAAACAGGACTGTAGCGTCCTACAATTCTACAAGTAAACCGACCGCCCCGGTCGATTTATTTATAATTTTCATCAGAACGGCTTCAAAGGTAATGATTATTCAACTTGAGACATTAAACCATTGGATACACAAAATGTGCACACAATGACAATACAATTTACTCATAATGGAACCACAATGTACACACAAAATACATAAAATGTACGTACAATACACATACAATGTATTTTGGTTCAAAGAATAAGGAATATTATCATCATTATATATATAGTATCTAGATTTACAAATTTATGTAATGAATTTAGGTTTTAGGAATCTCTCTCTCTATCTATCTCTCTCTCTCTCTCTCTCTCTCTCTCTGGGTGTGTGTAATATCTATTGACATGGCCACGGTATATTATTACTCATCCAAATAGTAATCGATTTAAATCAAGATTCTGTCCACGCCTTACACGCAAATGAGGAAAGGATTTCAACCCAGCAGATGCTCTGTTTGCCACGTGTGTACAACGGTGCATTGTATTGCTTTATGTATTATGATGTTACGAGAACAGCCAAGGAAGGGTCTGAAGAAATTATCGAAAGTGACTACTCAGTACACTTCCACCAGTTTGACGAAGTCAGTATTTATAGTAATTTAATTGCATTATGACTATTTTGGCATCGGGGAGGAAATATAATATCACATCAGTCTTGTTCTTCTCAAGCTAAATGCTACAGAAAGGCTTCTATATTCAAACCAATATATACAAATGTTTTAAACGTACTTAAAACTGAATGTTTGTGAACAAGTCACTACAATTACTGCTTACATCGCAGAGCCTGATTTCTACACAACAATCCGATCTAACCGAAAGTGTTGACGATGCAGTCTCCGAAAAGCTATCCCAAGCGGTTTCATGTCATTTATCTGACAGACTGAGACGAGTATGTGTTTGTTATCCCAACATTCGTTTATCTGCTGTATTTACATCTGCTGTATTGGCATTTAGCCATTTCTAGGTTACGTGAAATTGTATCAGACAAGAAATTTAATTTAGAAATATGTTGTAGTATGTGCTATTTCTGGTAACTTTTGTACATATAGTGTGAACTTCGAATAAACCTGTATAGCAATGCAGTGCATGTATTCAGAATAATTGAAGATGTGTGGCATTGAACAGAGTTGATCAGTTTATAAGCAGAAGTATGGACGAGATGAAGCTTATTCAAGCGTAAAACTGTGTGTAACGTATTATCAATTGTAGTAAAAGCTGGTAAGCTAAGGTTAACGTCAGTTTCCTCACTCTAAAGCGATATCAGTGACGGACGAGCCCAGAATTGAAGTCGAAAGTGTTGAAGTGAACGAGGCATTAAAGTGCAGCTCTATATAGAAACACTGAGATACATGTATTAGTGTACATTTCGAAATTAAAGATGTAAAATAGACGTTGAGGCATAGAGAAAAACGTGGAGTAGTTAGAAATGTAATATAAGAGTCTGCAGAATTACTTCTAAGAGAGAGTATTAAAGTAGCAGAGTGTGTATTAAAATTATACTATATTATTGTGAAGAATAACTGCTCAATGATAATGAGAGACATCTTCCAATTTTCTACAAGCAGGCAGGGCAGACCTGCACCAACAACTTAAACACATTACAGAAAACATTCCAACCCTCCCCATGGACGAATGGACACAGACCAGAGGAAGACTGATCCAAAAACAACAAATCAGCAGTGGACAGTAATTCAACAGATTGCTCTGTAACACTGATCTGAAACAGTTGGCTTCTATAGAAGCTCCTCCAACAACACCACCACCAACATAAGCTGTCTGCTTTTATTAATGAATTCACGTTGACTGAATAGTCGTGAACATTGAACGAAGCAATACAGTGGCGGTGCTAGGATTTAATTTATAGGTGAAGAGTTTTAAATCGGGCAGAAATTATTACAAGTAAGGCGCAAATTATGTGATAGCAATTGTTCAGTAAATTATATTATCCAATACATGAGAATCAGTGATACACATAGTAGTTTGTCTATAATTTAGATAAATTTATCGCGCACCGTGCTTTTCGCGAGTATTGTTCCTGTTGCAGAAGAAATATTTAGCTAATAGCAACCAGTTAATATAATTTTGAACGGAGCTCTGACTGTATGACGTCAGTGGTGAGACTTGAAGAAGCAGACAGAAGGTTAGTTCAAGGTCAGGCATCAGAGACAACACCTGGTAACAGTTAGTTATTCCAAAGAGCAGCTTGTTGATCTTCATGCACATTGCAACTCAGTGTATCGTCGAATCTTTGGTTTTAATCGCTTGAACTCTTGTCAGGGTATTCGTTGCGGGTTTAGGCCGAATGGATTTAGCTTCAATTCGTGCTTATTTATGTCTAAGATTTTACAAAGAAGGAATTAAGTCATGCAGTTTGGTTTTTTAGGTGTATTAAGACGGTGGATCTTTTCAAAAGACTCGAGAACTCTGTGGAAGTGTGAATTTAGCATTAAATTACCAATCTTCAATCGAAGTATCGTTACGCAATATGAAACAAAATGTCTGTAACAATTTTTGTGGAAGCGCTCTAGTGTAAGTAACTATTTAGTTATCTGTTTTGCAATCTGCACTGTTTCGGTCGCTGTAAGACACTTTAGTTGTCTAATTGAAGAATAAAAGATCTTCACTAGTGGAGAAGACCGTATAGATAATTCGATAACTTTGAAGAAAGTCAAGTTATCAATTCCGTTAATTCGGAGTGCGAATTATTCTTACCACAAATTCCTGTGGCCAGTTAAAACCTTTTTCGGGTGAGAACGATGATAATCCCATAATACTCTTGAAAAGGTTATCATTTCATTGGGAAATAATGAAAACTCTTACTGAAAAGAACTTGCAATTACTTTTACTTTCTTAATTTCGGGTGCGTTTGCTTTCTTTCGGTCATTAATAACTAGAGGTGACTGACAGAATCCAAAAGTCAAAACTTTTGATCAGTTCAAATCAGCTTTTGTCAAGAGATATTTGGTCTCTAAAGACAACAAGTACCTTAAGATGGCACAATGATATCGTTGTTGTCAGAAGGATGGACAATCCACGAGTAGCTTCATTTTCAAAATAAGAATAATTGGTGAAATGGCCGATAACGAAAATTCTCAATTGCTTGAAGCTGCTTTAGCAGGGTTGAACGAGCGAATCCGTAGGACAGTTCTTCATCTTGAGATAAAAGATCTTGAAGACATTTTGCGTTGGTCTAGACTTTGTGATGATGTACCAAACAGTGAGTCAAACAATGTGCAAAATTGTGCGTCAATTTGTTTGTCGAATAGAGTGTCATTTATGGAGCCAAGTGTAACAAATCTAATTGCGGCAGAGTTAACAGTTAGGTACTAAGAACTAACTGAGACTTTAAAAAAACTGGAAGCATTAAATCCTATTCAGTGTTCTCTGACTCATCCAGGATGTGAAAGAAAGCTACCCGTTGAGAGTAACAAAGAGCATACGTCTAGGCGGCATAGACAAAATGAGAGAGTTGTCCATGACAACACCAGATTTGACGATCGTTTTCAATCTAAATCTTTACGAATACAATCTTCTAGAAATAATGACATTTCTTCTAATATTTGTCATCGTTGCGGTCGCAAACGTGAACGTTTTGGGTTGTGTAGAGCGATACGGAAATTTTGTCACTGGTGTAAGAAACCAAATCATTTTGCGAGTGTCTTTAGAGTAAAATCTACGTTTCATTGACACATCCAACTCCGTTCTCGGAAGTTTCAACTGGGTGTCCATCTCCCACGAGAAGGAGAGTCCGACGAAGAGTGACTGCAAAATCGTTCAAGATCCACAGACTCTAAAATCGAATATATACGGTTTCGTGTCCTTTGTAAAGAAGGAGAAGCAGAAAAATCATAAAGGAGATGAATGGACAATACTGAGGCTCTCGAACTATTAGAACTAATATGGCAATCCTAAAAGGCTCCAGTCATCTTGATGGAGAACGATCGTTTACCGCCGAGGATATTCTCCGTCCACTGCGCCGTGTACTGTGGGAGAGTTAAAACCAATCTCACAGAGGAAGTTATAAGGATTGAATATGAAATACTGCTCGGAGAGATTGTGGTAATTAGGATATTTAAAAAAATTGATACGCGTTTTTCAAATTCACCAACAAGGAAGATGTGACTAGAGCCGTCATAGAAACATATCTGACGAACGAGGCGGGTCATGTCGTTAAATGCCACTAGGGTAAGAAAGCCGGTCAAAAAACCCGGCATTTTCTACGTTACAGGCAATTAGAGAGTTAAATGGCAAAGTTGTCGAATTGTGCCCACTAGAGGTGAAAAAATACCTGACAAAGGAAGAACTAGAAATAAAAAATTCTGCGCAGTAAGAATAACGTATACGTGAAGAATCTTCCCAAAAGCTACGATAGCAAAGATCTTAGGCAGTTCTTCGCATGTTGTGGCTATATCCTCAGCGCCGAGGTATCATTATAGTCTAGTTCAATATTTCACGACTGCTTATGTTGTTAGATATGACTTACCTTTAAATTAAGAAGAAATATGAAACGCTATTACGCCTAAGCCCTAATAGTACTATTACAAGCTGAAGGCCTTACTAGCAGCACTCTAATGGTCGCACACAGAGCTAGTATAAGGATCATTAGGGACCTTACTCTAAACGTTTGACCAAATTGCGAATCAATTGATCCCATGACTCCGTGCATACACATCTATGGCTCTATCCTTTACAGTAATGTATTCGCTAGAAATATATAAGTATCACTAATAATTTGAAAAAGTGCTTTAATTTAATTTGTATAGATTCTAATAGTTCTTTTAGTGTGTCTTTTTGAAGTTTAAGTTAGTAGGCCTATTACATACATTACTGTTTGAGATTAATTAATTTGTATCGATTTAGTCATAGGAATTTTAGAAAATGTTGTAAAAATCCTAGCAAGATTTCAATAAAACCTATAGCTGCCATATGTGACCTAATTCCCGCGCTACCTTCTCCTGAAGCTTGAGAAAATCACCTTCAAAATATTTTAAATATTTTGAAAAATACTTTTGAAATACTTCGAAATATATCATAAGATTCCTTATACCATACATCTGGTTTTAGTTCGAATTGTTATAAATTTTGCATTGCAATTAGGGTCTTAAGAATTGTTATAAATTTTGCATTGCAATTAGGGCCTTTTCATATAAATTGCTTTCATGTCATGACTAAGCAAACGTTTAATTTGCGATACATAAATTGGATATAACACGTTTGGCAGCTAGTACGTCTAGTCCATAAAATTTTTGATTTATATTCCAAGCAGCTTATAAGATTTCTTTGTAATTCTGTATGGACTATGTAAGGAGAACTCAGAACATCTAAAATATTCGGCTTCATGAAACTGAAGTAGCCAAGCAAAATTTGCCATAGAAAAAATTAATAATTTAAATGACTTGTCCAATCACGGATAACCCCACTAAACTCTTTTACTATATATAAACCTGCGCTTAACCTTTAACTACATTATTTGCACACCCGATGAAGACTAATAAAGTCGAAACATTGTGTTATTTCAGAAAATACAGTTAAGCGTTCTTTACTAAATTATTTCAGTTTCTCATAGAAACTTGGGTAAATATACGAGGATTACACAGATTCTTATTGGATACTTCTCGAAAGTTCATAAGGATAATAATGTACGCTCAACTAAAATACAACGGATTCCAGCTCTGATGGAAATTCGCTTGCTTCTCAGCGGAGCAAGTGTTTCCAATTCCGGGGACTCACTCCGGATTTCAACTACAACAAGGACTTCCCTCCACTGCCTTCTACAAAAAATGCCTGCTGCTAACTGAGCATAACATCGTCTACGGAAACTCCAAGCAGCAACCCCCATCTATTTAACTTCTACCTCCTCGCGCAATTTCCAAACTGTAACCCCATCCATTTCTTTGTAATTCTGTATGGACTATGTAATGAGAATTCAGAAGATCTAGAGGATTCGGCTTCATGAAACTCGAGTAACGAAGGAAAATTTACCATTGAAAAAATGAACAATTTAAAACTTGATCAGAAAGCGCTTTATGTGGGCTGGGCCGAAACAAGGCAAGAGAGGGAATATTTCAGGGGTCATAGGCCTCTGACTCACAGGTAGACGCAGATGAATGTTCACGCGCTGCCAATTATTCCCTCGAGGAAGCCGATGTTGGCTGACGCACCTCCATTTGTGCCAACCAGTGAGGAATGAGACATTGTGGAGCTAGAGCTATTCAGGTGAGGTAATATAAGCGTTTGCATATAATCACAAATAAGCCCATGCACACGGCCATAGCAACTACCTAAAAGCTACAAGGCAAAGGCCAAGTCTAATGTCAGCTTAAAATAACATGTCACTGGCGCGGAGAGCACTGGATCTGAATCCTGGACCTACTGATCCGCTGTCGAACAACTTGCTAACAAGCCGCCACGCGACTTACCGGTGGTTAGTCCCTGTCCGTAGTCACTGATCAGCCCATGCCCATAGTCTCTGATCAGCCCATGTTTTTAGAAGAAAAATTTAACGCACAGAATATATAAGACCATAATACTTTCTAAAACAGATAGTAGTATGACAGTAAGTAGTGTGACAGTTATAGGATTTAGAAAAAATTAATGAAAATATGATTAACATAGTATACTTTCTTCAATAAATCTCTAACAACTAATTGATCGTGCCCATTTGAATTTTAATCAAAGGTTCTTCAAGTGACGCAAGCATTAGGATTGCAGATAGCGTTATCCACCACAGGAAAGGAGTAGAGAAGATCTATTCGTACATCGACCTTAGCTAAACTTGCATTTCTGCTCCATTGTGCCATTGATTGTTACAATTTAGTGGCAACGATTTAAAATTGTGTGTGACACATTGTGTGACACATGATAGTATTGTGTTCACAAACATGTTTTCGCTATTAACATGGCCGCTGATATGTACTCCAAAGGAATTTCTTCACTATTAAAGTGTTCGCTATGTCTAAAGACATTCCGTGAACCCAAGTCACTTCCACGCATTCTATCATACATTGCAATATATATTCTATCAAGAATGTCTACAGGACTATATTGATAAAAACGAAGGCTCTGATTAGCTTCCTCTGTGTAGACAGACATTCACTATTTTTACACACGGTTTGGACAACTTGCCTTCCAACTATTACATTCAAAACATGATGGAACTCGTGAGCTTTGCAGCACAAGTATCAGAGAGAGAGAGAGAGAGAGAGAGAGAACTATGTTCTCTCAGAGGATGTAAATGAAGATACGAAATGCGATTTACACAAGGAGAAAGACAAAGACTCTGTAGCAGTGAATTATTGCCCAGAATGTAATCAGAACATGTGCTTAGCTTGCGCAACTGATCACTACAATACGTTATTAACTAAATCCCATCGAGTTATCGAAGTGAACACAGCGAGAACATCCTGGTCAGGTGAACATAAAGAACTACTAGATATCTTTGAAGAATTAAATAACAAGATCCCTGGAATACACATAACACCCTTTATTCATACTCATTCGGTTGACTTTCTAGATACCACAATATTTAAATATACAAGAGAGGACAAGACCTTCCTATACACAAAAATTTATTTTGAACCTACTGCCACACATCAAATCCTCCACACTTCTTCTTTTCATCCGGATTTGTTTTTAGAGGCCTGGTTAAATACCAAATCACCCGCTTTGCAAGGTTGTCTTGGTTTAAGAGGGCCTCTGTTAATACGTGCAGGATATTTTTTGATGCCATTGTAAAGAGGGGATATAATAGGAGAACCCTTAATAATACAAACAGATCATTTGGAACAATCAATTCTCTAACATTAACACACATACAAGTAGTAATAAAAATAACATAATGACCAATAAACAAACCCATAGGAATAACATACCCTTGATCTTAACCTTCTCATAAATAGCGCAGGATCTTTTTCATATTATAGTGGAATGAAAGCAGACCAGTGTTTCATTCACTACTGTTACTGATTATTTTCCTGTCCTATATCTCGTTATCCTTTGACTGGTTTAATCTACTCTTATTTACCTTTCCTATTCTATAGTTAATTAATGACACTTGTCGAGCAACAAGATATCCGGCACTGTGTGAGGAGACAAGACTGGTGAACAGTATTACAAAAGAGGTAAAACGTAAGATTTATAGGCTAGAATCAGATATCTAGGCTCTCTCGTTTGAGAGACTCTAATATGATAGCTCGTTGTTTAGCAGAAGCGACTATCGTAACACGCAGAGAAAAATTTAACTTATTGTCATAAACAAACCCATAGGAATAACATACCCTTGATCTTAACCTTCTCATAAATAGCGCAGGATCTTTTTCATATTATAGTGGAATGGAAGCAGACCAGTGTTTCATTCACTACTGTTAATAATGATCTCTGACACGATCAACAGTATCAAGTTCTTCATTATGCGCACGATTTAAATAGAGTTTTCAATAAATTTATGATTTTAAGCTTTAATATTCATTATGCAACCGTTTTAATGGATATGCTAAGTTGTCATGCATCAGGCCAAGCCAACAACCTATTCAAGTTATCTTCAAAACTTTCAAGGCCCCCAATTGACTTTATCTGCGAATAAGTTTTTGCATAATGTTCAAAATATTTAGATCTAATTGACTCATTAAACAAATTACTCTTATCATTTATATGCAAAATGAATAGAATGGGCCATTATCTTTGTAATTATATATATATATATATATATATATATATATATATATATATATATATATATACATATCTTCTTTTTAGTGCACTGCCAGGTGGCAGGTTCAAGGTCCATATTCATACTCAAAGTCTGCTTTCTCGCTCCATAAGAGCACTCCTTAGATCAACAAGTTAATCCCTTCACAAAGTATATGCCTTATCCATACCTCATGTAGCCTATAGCTTGGGAAAAGCATGGCTTCTTAGGTGGTTTCCCGTTGCCTTCCTCAGTCAGATGGATTAATGGATTAATCATGGAAGAAATATTTCATGATGAGGTGGGTCCAAAATTTACCAGAACTGGCAAATCCGGGATCCTTTTATATTTTTCTACCACAGTTCTTAACTTTAACTTACTGTACTTTTTAGCCAATAGCTAACGCTATCTCTAACCCTATCCCAAACCCTAAACCTAGGAATTGGCGCGACCCGAAATTGAACCTAGGACTCAAGATCTAAAGCCTGACACCTTAGCCACTGGACTACTGAAGCGTAAACTGTGGTTTAATAGAATTATTCAATGGATAGCGCATAAAGCCTGTCTAATACATGTAAACGTAGGCCTACCTATAACGTATTATGTTCAAGCCAATCGGAATGCTCTAAATTGACTTTGTGGTAAAATAGACTTACACGCAGCCGGGATATCCCTCTCTCAACACAAATATCTTTTATGTATAATTAGATAGAAATAACAGAGCATAAAGCACAAAACTAATTTAAATCCCCAAGTCAATTTAAAATTAAGTGTAATTTAATTACGCAATTCAGTGTATTTTGAGAGTAATTCAAGGATATTCCAGAAATTCAAGGATTTACAACCTCTTAACTAAAGAATTCTACAGGTCTATCACGTACCACGTAATGAAACAGTACTCGAAAAGACTGAACAAAGAATATTAGATGAAATAGTTTCTGAGAGAAGGTTGAGGTTTTTAGGTCATTTACTGAGAATGTCTGAGGATAGATACACGAAGACTGCAGTTAACTGGAAGACAATTCAAGGAAAAAGGAAAGGAGGAAGACCTAGAAGTACTTGGCTAAATACCATCAACAAGGATTTGAGAACATTGAACATTTCACGAGAAACTATGAAGATTGCTGATGATAGAAACGAATGGAGGAATGTTGCAGCCCTATGTTCTGTACAGAACTAAGGAACTGATGATGACCATGTACCTACGAGATGATTTGTTCATAGGGTCGATAGCTAATCGGCTCTTTACCAATGCACACGAAGTCTCAAAAGTCTTAATATAAAACAAATTAAACAACTGAAGACGCATCGAATTTGCGGAACGTTTGTGAATATATAGTTTCCAGGGACAATAATAGTTGGCTGTAATACTTAATTATAACCATTGTCGAATCTAAAGCCTGTTTAAAGCTGGTAAAGCTAATGTTAACGTCAGTTTATTCACTTGAAAGCGCTGTCATTGACGGCGAGCCCAGGATTTGAACCCCGCACATACTAATCCGCGGTCGACTATCTTATCGACGTCACCACTGGCTCCAGTCAGAAACGTGACGACCTTATTTGTATCCGTTTTTTAACACAAATTTTGGCATCTCGGGCATATCCTATGAACTCAGAAGGAAAGGAACAATCGCAAGAGATGTAGCGTACAATCTGCTACAAAAAATTTAAGCGAATGGAATAGTCTCAAATAGGAGATTGGCTGGTGGTGTGGTGTAGGACAGACAGGATTTGAGACGGTCTATTCGTATCCCGACCCTGGTTAAACTGGGATTCAAGGGAGGATGATGATGATGATTGATTTATGGTATGATGACGCTGATGATGATTATGATGTCGCGTATAATTTATCATCACTTACCAATGGCAGAACCTATCTCCGCAGAGTCGTGGGCGTGTCTATGCGCTGCGGTAGGTGCGGCACAAACAGGAAAGGAGATCTCGTGGCCGAGAACTTTTGTGCTGAGGTCCATGTCAGAGACGTCCCTCAACATTCGAGGTTTCAGCAGATATCTACAACAGTAAACAATTTATTAACTAATTTTATTTTTGGTTATCTCTTTCACTGGTTATCTGTATATATGTATGTATGTAGGTATATATCTATATATATATATATATATATATTATATATATATATATATATAATATATATATATAATATCCTATTATAATATTATATATATATATATATATATATATACATACATGTATACATATATGTACATGTATATATATATATATATATATATATATATATATATATATATATATATATATATACATATATATACACATGTACATATATATACACAGTATATATATATATATATATATATATATATATATATATATATACAGACTGCGTCAAAAGAAACTGACCCCATACAGAAAATTTTTTTAAACTTTTGTATCTGATGTGTCTTTCTCATGTAATTGTAAGCAATTAATCATGGTCCAATTGTACACATATGCTGAAAAAGTAGTGGAAATATATCACCAAAATTCGAGTTACAGATCTTTTTGCGCCATGCCCCAACGTTTTACAGATTTCCTACATACAATTATCTATAACATTGGCATCTGATGTCTCCTTATCAGTAAATTGAAGCGATAATACATGTTCCAATTCTACAAGTATGCTGAAAAAATTATGGAAATATATGCGCCACATTTCGAGTTACAGATCAATTTGCGCCATGCCCCTACCTCTTATAGATTCTCTAAGCAGTTTATCACTATAAGTCACTATAAGTTGCGGATAAAAACACTCCAGGAGCAAGGTTACGGGGTGAAGAGAATAAAGCAAGCATATCCTCTGATGGATGGACCTTGTGACCTTGTCAAATATTAAGAGTATTTGTCAGAAGATTGCGGAGAGAGAGAGAGAGAGAGAGAGAGAGCAACTGATAGAGAAGGCGGGCTGTGGGTGGACCAAAAGTGCCAGAATACCTGCAAATATTGCTGCTGTTGAGGAACTAATTGGTTCTCAGGAAGGAGAGCCTGGAACAAGTCGTAATGCACGTCAGACACCTCAAGTACTAGGGGTTTCTGCCGCCTCAATTCGCATGATTGCTACTACCAAAACAAAGAAACAATGAAGGGCTCTAATCATCAGGAGTATTCGGTGGCAAACTGCTTGGAGAACCTATAGGAGGTAGGGGCCTGGCGCAAAAATATCTGTAACTCGAATTGTGGTTGATATATTTCCATGAATTTTTCAGAATGTGTGTAGAATTAGATCATGTATTACCGGTAAAGTTTGCATGATAAAGAGACATCAAATACCAACGTTATTGAAAATATTCTGTAGGGGGTCAAGTTTATTTGACGCAGTCTGTATATATATATATATATATATATATATATATATATATATATATATATATATATATACACATATATACATGTATGCTTATATATATATATAGATTATATATACTCTCCCTCACTCTCTCTCTCTGTCTCTCTCTTTTAGTGCACTGCCTGCTGGCATGTCGATGTCATAAAACGCCTTCCCTCATCTCTATATTCCATTCTCCTCTTCATTTCAACATACAAGTGAATCTTTAAATCATTTAACATTCCTTCTGATATAATAATACTAATAATAATAAAGATTTAACGTTTCTTTCCTCATACAAGGATGATGTCAGGGACGTCCTTCCATCATATCGATTAATTGTTAATATTGCCAAATCGACTTTCATTTTATTTTATCCGTCTAATCTAGATAATGAAATTATTAAGATCAATAATCTTAAAATTAAGATAAATGACTGTGAACTTATTAGATCTAATAGTGTTAAGTTCCTAGGTGTTTGGATTGATGATAAATTATCATTTCACGAACATATAAATCAATTAGCTAAAAAAATTAATTCTTTGAATTCAATGCCATTCAATCGTAAAAAATTCTTACCCATTAATTGTCGCTTAAAGTTATTTCACGCACTTATTTACTCACGTATTTGTTATGGTATTGATATATACGGCAATACTAGTCGATCGATGTTGCATCCATTGCAAGTTGCAATGAATAAGGTACTAAGAAATCTTCAAGAGCAAAGTAAATTTTGCAATGTTAAAGAATTACATCAAAATTGTAATGTACTTCCTCTTAATTTATTATTTAAATTAGCAATTGGTAAACTAATATACAAATATATTCAATCTGATAGCAACAGGCCTGCTTCCAATATTAATAAAGATTATTTTGTCAACAGAACTGCCAATCATGAGTATGAGACTAGACTATCACAAACTAACTATTTGTATTCTTATTCCAATGTGAAAAATTTTAAATAGATTACTTTTTCTAGTGTTCAAATATGGAACAGTGTACCCGATTCCACAAAAACGGCTAGAAATGTATATAATTTTAGTATCCTATATAAATCTTTTTTATTCAAGAACTGGTAAACT
This sequence comes from Enchytraeus crypticus, assembly GCA_905160935.1. NCBI lineage: Eukaryota > Metazoa > Annelida > Clitellata > Enchytraeida > Enchytraeidae > Enchytraeus > Enchytraeus crypticus. The sequence continues at coordinate 778,045 of CAJHZI010000458.1, forward strand.
ATTCTGATAGAATCACTTTCCCTTACCATATAGGTGACTAGCTAGATAGAGCATTGCTCTCACTAGGGACCGATTAATTGGTATTTGGATTGTTTTAATTTTGCATCATTGATTAGGCCTATGTTGTAATCTTACACTTTTATTTCTCTTTTTGTACACTTTGTATGTATGTGACTTTACACTGATGTTTGTTGTCGAAAAATAAACATAAACATATGTCACTACAAATCGATTCACCCCAAACGATCTGAAAAAGCATGTGCTGAAGAGAAAGAAAAAAGATCCTAAACGGTGCCGGTCCGGTGATAAAAAACTGTCAGGCAAGATGAAGAAATCTACGGTGGGAAGAGGTCTTATAAGTTAATTACTCTTGTGAGACCTAGCTTACCTTCGCGCTCTAAGCTATCTAATCCTTCTTTCCAGCATGCTGCACCGCAGATCTGGAATTCACTTCCTTCCAATCTTCGGAAATCTTCATTTAAAGCACATCGGCCTTTGCTTTCCTATGAGCAATTCCATAGGCAGCTGAAGACCTATCTTTTCCATCTCTCTTTTCCATCCAGTGTCCATGAGCAGCGACCTGCGCCTAAACCTCCTTTTCTTTAATTCCCTTTACTTTGGACTGATTATCTGGATTTTGGCATTTGCACCGTTTTTGGACCTTTTTTTGCTCGCCGGCTTAATTTTGTCTCAATAGTGCTCGATGTTGTCATTGATGACTGTAGCACTCTAATTGTTGTTATTACTGTTATTATTATGTGTTTTCAACCTACAACCGTTATTTTTGGACACTTCTGCTTATGACGAGATGAGTCCTCTATGCCTACCTCAGCTAAACATACAGAAATAGTGGTGGATTCAGGGGCCAGGGGCCAGGGGCCCCCTTAGGCCCGCAGATAAAAAATTGTAAACTAAATTATCATGTTTCTATTACAATTTCTATATTTAAATATGCTTGTAAGAGCAGTGGTTGGGGGGTTGAGAGGAACTCAGTTCCACTATAGCTCGAATTATTTTAAATATGGGGCCCATATATTTGGTATACTTGCAGCCCTGTATAATGGACGGGGTCCCGAAAAACGTTGACCGCTTCACTAACTCGATTTTCACACTAACCACTGTATAAGAGGAAAAAAGGGTGCGTGTGAAAAATGTGAACTCTGTCCCGGAATAGGTGTTTTACAGGAGTAGGAGGTCATTTTAGGTGGTTTCTCCTGACTTTAGGATGGGTATTAGGGGGGGGGGGTAAGATACGGGAAGTTCTGGAAATGAGGAAGTTCTGGAGAGAGTTGGCGCAGATAGACAGTTGATAAATTTATTAATAAATAGGAAGAAGAGTTGGATAGGACACAGTCTAAGGGGAAAGTCTATTAAAAGAGGTCATAGAAGGTAGAATGGAGGGAAAAAGAGGCAGGGGCAGGCCGAGATTAGGTATGTTAGATGATTTGAAGACCCACTCATATGTGAAAATGACGAAGAAGGCGGAAGACAGAGAAGAGTGGAGGCGTTATATACCATGGACCTGCCAGTAGGAAGTGCACTAAGAGAGAGAGAAGGTACGGGAATACACTCACTTTATGAATAGAGTGTTGTTAACATATTTTAAGCCCCCCTCACAGCATTTTTTTCAGGTTGCGTAGAAGTCCCGAAGAAGGCGTTGCGTAAGCAAAAAATGTGTACTCTCTCAACAACAATTTGCCCCCCCCTTACAAAATTCCTGGATCTGTCCTATATGACTCTGCATTAAACCATCAAGGATTGGTAGCGAAGTACAAACAATGTAACACAAAATAACAAAGATGCATTACAACAAACACAGCCTATATAGACGGCGGGATTAGCGCACTTGGTTTAGTTGCGCGTCAATTACAGAAGTTAAGCTGTATCGACCTCGGTTAGTACTTTGTGGGTGACCACCTCGGAAGACCAAGTGTTGGTAAAAGCTTAGGAGGGAAAAAATCCCAGTGTGATGGAAGATTATTCTTAAATCTGCGCCGGCCGCAATTGATACGCCATCAAAAGGCAACGATTACTAATAACCATGGAGAGAAAGGAGGAAATGGGTCTTAAACAAGCATCTGTGCTTCCTGACCCAATGTGCCGTTATGTCATGTTATGTATATTTTATCTAGCCTTAAAGGCTAGTTAGTTTTTTCATATTATTTACTTGTATATTTAAATTTATTGTCTCTAACTAACGTCTTTTGTAAGTCTTCCTGAGTCACGACCAAATTCTACGAATGTTTTAAAAACCTCTTTTTAGTTTTAGTAGGCCCTTTTAATGGTGACGTCACGTTAAATGTTTATATTTACAAAAAAATAACGTTCATTTTGGATATACATTAACTTTTATATCCGTATTCATATTATTTCGTGCCTCCAACTATTTTTAGTGACTGCGCCAAATATCGAGTTGTTCATCTTCGGAATTTTGCGATGGTTTATTATTATATATTTCCAAACTAGACAATATGTTACCTAAACAATCTCCACTGCCTTGTGGATGACTCGGGAGAGTAAAAGGCTATGATGACCAGCCATCAGAAATTGGGCGGACGAACTTTTTTTATTTATTAAAGTCAACGGCCAGCTGGATAGAGATGGTGTCTCAAAAAAAGTACCTGGCGGAAGGATTAATCGCCCACCGCTGTATTTGATATAGTTTATCATGGTCAAAGGAAATAAAAATAATACCAACGGCGTTAAGGGGGTACACACTGAATACAGGTGGGACACCTCGCTCAGTACAGAATCTTGTGTAAGACAGGGGAAACTGGACCGTCATCCAACGGCTGTCTCGGAATTGGATAAATCAAGTAACCAAGTAGGTAAATGTAATAAAATAGAAAGATACACACGCTTAGGTACATGGAATGTACGAACGCTGTACCAGGCAGGAAAATTCAGTAACATAATTCAAGAAATGAAGAGACTCAAAGTGAACATCATGGGTATGTGTGAAACAAGATGGATTGGATCAGGCAGGGTTAATCAGGATGGTTTTACGATGTATTATTCAGGTGGTGTTCAACATATTAATGGAGTGGCTATAATAACAGATAGCATCACATCAAAATGTGTTGATGGCCATTGGGCTATTTCGGATCGAATGATGTTGTTGAAAATCAGAACACGCCATTTCGTAATGAATATTGTTCAGGTATATGCTCCCACAGCCCAATGTGAGGAAGAAGAAATCGAGCGATTTTATGACGATTTAGAAACAGCAAAATCACAATGCAAAAGCCAAGAAATCTTAATTATAATGGGAGATATGAATGCCAAAGTTGGAGAAGAGCAATATGGAAATATAGTTGGAAAATATGGCCTCGGCAAGAGGAATGAACGAGGAGAAAGATTCATTAATTGGTGCCAAAGCCACAATCAAATAATAGCTAACACATGGTACAAACAGCACAAAAGGAGAAGATATACTTGGAAGAGTCCTGGAGATAAAATAAGAAATCAAATCGATTACATAACTATCAACGAAAGATTTCGTAATTCAATCAGAAATTGCAAAACTTATCCAGGTGCAGACTGTGACTCAGACCATATTCCAGTAATTTGCAATATACTTATAAATTAAAAAAGATTGAAAGAAAACAGAGAACATTAGTACAAGATTTCTCCACTCTAATAAAAGATCAAACTATTCAATATAGATATAAAGTAGAAGCTCAAAATAGATTCCAAGTATTGGCAGAAAATGATGGTCTGAATAACATCAACAACAAATGGGATAATTTCAAAAATGCATTAGTAGTAACAGCAAATGAAATCATCCCAGAAAAGAATATGCAAAGGAAAACTAAATGGATAAATCAGAACATTTTACAATTAATGAAAGAACGACAAAAGATTAAAGATAGAGAAAGTATGGAGTATAGAGTTTCGAACAATGCAATAAAGAAACTTTGCAAACATGAAAAGGAAGAGTGGTTAAACAAAAGATGTGATGAGATTGAAAAGATGAAATTTACAGACACAAGGAAAATGTACAAAGAGATAAATGAAATAACTAATCGGAAATCTAATTGCTCACATAGTAAATGCATCAAGGCTAAGAATGGAGATATTCTCATGACAAAGAAAGATATACTTGATAGATGGTCAGAGTATATCGATGACCTTTTTAAAGATAATCGAATGGAGCTTCCAGAAATAACTAAAGAAATAGCAGGTCCTAAAATCTTAGAAGACGAAGTTAGATATGCCATTAGGAAATTAAAAAGAAACAAAGCAAGCGGACCAGATAACATAACAGCAGAAATGATTCAAGCCACGGAAGAATTTGGCGTAAAAGAGATCACGTCAATAGCAAACGACATTTATGACAATGGTGAATTTCCTAAAGATCTATTGAGATCGATATTTATTGCATTACCGAAGAAACCTGGTGCGGTAGAATGTGAACTGCACAGAACTATAAGTCTAATGAGTGTAGTCATTAAAATCTATTTAAGAATTCTGCTAATGAGAATGAGAAATAAAATTAGACCTGAAATAAATCCCGTGCAATATGGTTTTATGGATGATTCCGGTACAAGGAATGCTATTTTTGTTCTAAGAATTCTGTGTGAAAGAACCATAGAATTAAATAAGGATCTATTCCTTTGTTTCATTGATTATACCAAAGCTTTTGACAAAGTTAGACACAGCAAATTGATTGATCTTCTTCATGAATTGGATATAGATGGCAAAGACATAAGAAGTGTTAGGAATTTATACTGGAATCAAGAAGCTGCAATGAGATATGAGAACGAGTACAGTAGCTTTTGCAAAATTAAGAGAGGAGTAAGGCAAGGCTGTGTAATGTCACCAGATCTTTTTAACTTATATAGTGAAAATATAATGAGGAATATCAGTGAAATAAAAGGATTAGTAATTGGAGGATACAATCTTAATAATATTCGTTATGCTGATGACATAGTTCTTATTGCCGACTCGCGAGACAAACTTCAAGAAATGTTGGATATTGTAACATATCATAGTGAGGCTAGTGGATTATCTATAAATATGAAGAAAACAGAATGCATGACAGTCAGCAAACTAAAAATGCCACAGCCATGCTTAATCAATGTAAGAGGTCAAAATGTCAAACAAGTTGAATCAGTCATATATTTAGGGTCACTTATTCATCAAAATGGGAAATGTGACAAGGAAATAAACAGAAGAATAGCCATGGCTAAGGAGGCATATAACAGAATGTCAAAGATTTTTAGAAGCCATGAATTATCAATTGATACCAAAAAAAGACTTCTTCAATGCTACATTCAACCAATATTGTTATATGGAAGTGAAGTTTGGACAATCTCTTCTGTAATGGAATCGAAACTTGAGGCAACAGAGATGTGGTTCTATAGAAGAATGCTGCGTATATCTTATAAAGACCACATTAAAAATGAAGATGTTCTACAAAGAATGTCAACTTGTCGTGACCTTTTGAACCGAATACGACGACAACAGATGAAATTTTTCGGACACATTATGCGGAACAAAATAGTTGAAAATACCGTAGTGACAGGAATAATAGAAGGAAAGAGATGCAAGGGTTGACAACGAATGACGTTTATTAAGAGTCTTAGCAAATGGATGCAGTTAACTGAAACAGAGATGATCAGAGCAACAATGAACAGAGACATATGGAGGAATATGACCATGACCGCCCAGGCTTGAAACAGGCACGGCACTTAAAGAAGAAGAAGAAGGCCCTTTTATACATGTATATAATATAATAATAGATTTAATATAATGTAATATATTTTAATTTAATAGATTTAATTAAATTAATAATTTAATAATTAATATTTTATTTAATTAATAATTTAATAGATTTAATAGAATTAATATAATTTAATTTAATAGATTTAATATAACAATAGATTTAATTAACAGAACAGTCCAGTAACTAATTTATAACCTCTGTATGGCTCTGAAGTTTCGCTCATACGTGTGTCCCTCCTCACTGACCCCGAGGTAGAAATTCCTGACCCATGGTGAGAGAATTTCTTTAGCAGTTCTCTCATAGTCAGATAACTTCTCCATTGCACGAAAGTAAAGATTCTACTAGCTGAGACGTTGTCTAAGTAACAGCACTATGTATAGTGTTTACGAAGACTTCACTGGACTACATATACATAATTATCGTTAATTATCGTTTACCGTCGAAAAAGCCTTATCCACACATTAACGTTGTCCACCGCTCAAGATTAATATGATATCTGAGGTGGCTTTCCGTTGCCTCCCTCAGTTCTTGCTCAGTCGCCTCCTACGACACATGCAACTTTCGGTTGGACTCACTGTTTCTTCAGTGTCCAAGATACAATGCTGCATATCCTGACACAGACATGTATACTGCATATCAGTAGATGATCCGGGGGGGGGCCGGAGCCCCCCCCTTAGGTCCGACGATAAAAATTTTAAACTATATTTTCATTGTTTCTATGGCAATTTCGATGTTTAAATATGTTAGTAATGGCAGTTGTTGGGGGGGGGGTCCAGGGGAGAGTAAGACAGGGTATACTGTCATTGTTTCTATGGCAATTTCGATGTTTAAATATGTTAGTAATGGCAGTGGTTAGGGGGGCCGGAGGGAGGGTAAGATAGGGCATATTTTCATTGTTTCTATGGCAATTTCGATGTTTAAATATGTTAGTAATGGTAGTGGTTGGGAGGGGGGTCCGGGGGAGTGTAAGACAAGGTATATTTTCATTGTTTCTATTGCAATTTCGATGTTTAAATATGCTAGTAATGGCAGTAGTTAGGGGGGCCGGGGGAGAAGGTACGACAGGGAACGCAGTTCCAATTTCTCAATTTCTTGATTTCCCAATTGCTCGATTTTTTCTAGGATATACTAGGAAGCCTGTATAATGGAAGGGGCTCGAAAAATGTAGACCGTTTCAATAGCTCTCAATTTTCACTTGAACCAATGCATAACCAATGCATTGGAGGAAAAAAGTTTTCCCCTGACTTTAGTACGGGTATGAGCGGGGGGGGGGAGGGGGGTAAGGCAAGGGGATACACTCACTCTATGAGCCGAACGCTATAGTGAACAAATTCTGAGCCCCCCCCCCACAGAAATTTGTCTGGTTGCGTCACATGTCCGAAGAAGGCGGGGCTTAAGCGAAAAAATGTACACTCTCAAAAACAATTTCGGACCCTCCCCTTTAAAAAATTCATAAAATTCATGGATCTGCCCCTACTGCTTATACTTAGCCACTGTCTTCAGTCAGTGGTGAAGTCGGTAAGATACTCAATCGCTGATCAGTAGGCCTATGTGCGGGGTTCAATTCCTGGGCTCGCCCGTCTCTGACATCTCTTTCGAGTGAGGAAACTGACGATAACCTTAGCTTTATCAGCTTTTACTAATAAACTATTAATTTAATCAATTCCAAATACATAATTTATACATGTATATTAAATACCTAATTTATTACCGTCTACCAATAATCGAATCATTGAAGGCTTGTTGACATTTTCTGTAGGCCTACACTGATTTGATTTATAATTCAATAAATAATAGTAAATATCAATAATAGTAATTTCATAAATATTGAATTGCTGGCATAGGCCTACTCCAATAGTAACTTCTTTTGGAATAGATGTATACAAGGTTCGCTATGAAATATATGAAGCTGCACTTGTCACTAATGAATTATGATGCTAGATACGAAAAGGTTTGTATTAATTGTAAATTGAAATTGAGAATATAATTGAGATTTTCCGTGGCATGACCGGTAGGTTCCCAATGCAGATGTGCTTGTTTGAAATCAGTCTTAGAGAACATCGACATGTTTCCACATCACATCCATGATGTGGACGTCTCCACTGCAAAGAAGATCCACCCTAAGGTCCACAGCTCTGGGTGAGTCTGACCTACACACGTGCGTTAATAGTTATGCCGAGGTTGATCGAGGAAGCGCGGAATTCTCTTCCTTCAACTTTGCGAACCCCGTTATCTCCTGATCATCCTTTCCTTGTCCTTGTTTCCTTGTTCTGTATGAACATCTAGTTTCATAGGCGGTTGATGGCTTAAGAAATTTTCTCTTTGATTTCTCTGAAACCAACACGTAATCCTGCATTCTACTAGTACGCTTCTAAAAATCTTTGACATTCTGTTATATGCCTCCTTAGCCATGGCTATTCTTCTGTTTATTTCCTTGTCACATTTCCCATTTTGATGAATAAGTGACCCTAAATATATGCCTGATTCAACTTGTTTGACATTTTGACCTCTTACATTGATTAAGCATGGCTGTGGCATTTTTAGTTTGCTGACTGTCATGCATTCTGTTTTCTTCATATTTATAGATAATCCACTAGCCTCACTATGATATGTTACAATATCCAACATTTCTTGAAGTTTGTCTCGCGAGTCGGCAATAAGAACTATGTCATCAGCATAACGAATATTATTAAGATTGTATCCTCCAATTACTAATCCTTTTATTTCACTGATATTCCTCATTATATTTTCACTATATAAGTTAAAAAGATCTGGTGACATTACACAGCCTTGCCTTACTCCTCTCTTAATTTTGCAAAAGCTACTGTACTCGTTCTCATATCTCATTGCAGCTTCTTGATTCCAGTATAAATTCCTAACACTTCTTATGTCTTTGCCATCTATATCCAATTCATGAAGAAGATCAATCAATTTGCTGTGTCTAACTTTGTCAAAAGCTTTGGTATAATCAATGAAACAAAGGAATAGATCCTTATTTAATTCTATGGTTCTTTCACACAGAATTCTTAGAACAAAAATAGCATTCCTTGTACCGGAATCATCCATAAAACCATATTGCACGGGATTTATTTCAGGTCTAATTTTATTTCTCATTCTCATTAGCAGAATTCTTAAATAGATTTTAATGACTACACTCATTAGACTTATAGTTCTGTGCAGTTCACATTCTACCGCACCAGGTTTCTTCGGTAATGCAATAAATATCGATCTCAATAGATCTTTAGGAAATTCACCATTGTCATAAATGTCGTTTGCTATTGACGTGATCTCTTTTACGCCAAATTCTTCCGTGGCTTGAATCATTTCTGCTGTTATGTTATCTGGTCCGCTTGCTTTGTTTCTTTTTAATTTCCTAATGGCATATCTAACTTCGTCTTCTAAGATTTTAGGACCTGCTATTTCTTTAGTTATTTCTGGAAGCTCCATTCGATTATCTTTAAAAAGGTCATCGATATACTCTGACCATCTATCAAGTATATCTTTCTTTGTCATGAGAATATCTCCATTCTTAGCCTTGATGCATTTACTATGTGAGCAATTAGATTTCCGATTAGTTATTTCATTTATCTCTTTGTACATTTTCCTTGTGTCTGTAAATTTCATCTTTTCAATCTCATCACATCTTTTGTTTCACCACTCTTCCTTTTCATGTTTGCAAAGTTTCTTTATTGCATTGTTCGAAACTCTATACTCCATACTTTCTCTATCTTTAATCTTTTGTCGTTCTTTCATTAATTGTAAAATGTTCTGATTTATCCATTTAGTTTTCCTTTGCATATTCTTTTCTGGGATGATTTCATTTGCTGTTACTACTAATGCATTTTTGAAATTATCCCATTTGTTGTTGATGTTATTCAGACCATCATTTTCTGCCAATACTTGGAATCTATTTTGAACTTCTACTTTATATCTATATTGAATAGTTTGATCTTTTATTAGAGTGGAGAAATCTTGTACTAATGTTCTCTCTTTTCTTTCAATCTTTTTTAATTTTATAAGTATATTGCAAATTACTGGAATATGGTCTGAGTCACAGTCTGCACCTGGATAAGTTTTGCAATTTCTGATTGAATTACGAAATCTTTCGTTGATAGTTATGTAATCGATTTGATTTCTTATTTTATCTCCAGGACTCTTCCAAGTATATCTTCTCCTTTTGTGCTGTTTGTACCATGTGTTAGCTATTATTTGATTGTGGCTTTGGCACCAATTAATGAATCTTTCTCCTCGTTCATTCCTCTTGCCGAGGCCATATTTTCCAACTATATTTCCATATTGCTCTTCTCCAACTTTGGCATTCATATCTCCCATTATAATTAAGATTTCTTGGCTTTTGCATTGTGATTTTGCTGTTTCTAAATCGTCATAAAATCGCTCGATTTCTTCTTCCTCACATTGGGCTGTGGGAGCATATACCTGAACAATATTCATTACGAAATGGCGTGTTCTGATTTTCAACAACATCATTCGATCCGAAATAGCCCAATGGCCATCAACACATTTTGATGTGATGCTATCTGTTATTATAGCCACTCCATTAATATGTTGAACACCACCTGAATAATACATCGTAAAACCATCCTGATTAACCCTGCCTGATCCAATCCATCTTGTTTCACACATACCCATGATGTTCACTTTGAGTCTCTTCATTTCTTGAATTATGTTACTGAATTTTCCTGCCTGGTACAGCATTCGTACATTCCATGTACCTAAGCGTGTGTATCTTTCTATTTTATTACATTTACCTACTTGGTTACTTGATTTATCCAATTCCGAGACAGCCGTTGGATGACGGTCCAGTTTCCCCTGTCTTACACAAGATTCTGTACCGAGCGAGGTGTCCCCCCTGTATTCAGTGTGTACCCCCTTAACGCCGTTGGTATTATTTTTATTTCCTTTGACCATGATAAACTATATCAAATACAGCGGTGGGCGATTAATCCTTCCGCCAGGTACTTTTTTTGAGACACCATCTCTATCCAGCTGGCCGTTGACTTTAATAAATAAAAAAAGTTCGTCCGCCCAATTTCTGATGGCTGGTCATCATAGCCTTTTACTCTCCCGAGTCATCCACAAGGCAGTGGAGATTGTTTAGGTAACATATTGTCTATTTTGGAAATCTATAATAAATGTACTAATTCCTCATAAAATTACTAAAACAAGCTTTCTTTAAAAATGTTATTTGCTATATTGCCTACTATACGGATATTAATTAAAGAACAACTTAACACTTAGCGTTTAATTCTGGCACCCATTATAACGATGTGCATTCATTATAGCGATATGCATGGGCTTACTGATATAGAATGTCATTACATATAGTGTGAACGCATTAATAATAGTAATAATAATAGTAAGCTATAATAATAGTAAGCTGGTAAGGCTAAGGTTAACGTCAGTTTCCTCACTCGAAAGCAATGTCAGTGACGGGAGAGCCCAGGATTTGAACCCGCACCTACTGATCCGCGATCGAGTATCTTACCGACTTCACCACTGGCTCCAGCCAACTGCTACCATTCTTCATTTCTCCTATCCTTAAAAGCTAATTCTTTTACCTAATTGGCTTGTAAGATCCAGGTTTCTTCTACCTAATAATTACAAGTCTCTCATATAAATTATATATTCGGAGATAATTAGGCTATTTTACCAGTCACTGTAGACCCACTACATTTACATTCAAACATATGGATCAGCTGTCCATATAAACAAACCAGTGTTAACATGCAACAAAATATGTTTTCAATAATAACGACCATAGGTACATAAGAAATACTCTAATAAGTTCTAAGTTCTTATAAGTTCTCTCTAATACTTCGTTTATAACGACAATTATATAGTGCTACAGTCATCAATGACAACTTCGAGCACTATTGAGACAAAATCAAGCCGGCGAGCAAAAAAGAAGGTCCAAAAACGGTGCAATTTCCAAAATCAATATAATCAGTCCAAAGTCCAAAGTCTAAGCGCTAATTCCAGCATGCTGCCCCACAGATCTGGAATTCTCCTCCTTCCACTCTGCGTACCCCCTCATCTATTTCTGGTCAGCCTTTCCTACTTTACTAACAGTTTAAATTCATAGGCGGTTGCAAACGTTTCTCTTCGACTTTTCCTATCCACCTAATGTCCAGGACCTGAGACCAACACGTAAACCTCCATTCTGCTAGTACCCTTCCTTTTATTAATACCTAACTAACCAATTTTGTTGTTGTTGTTGTTGCAATGTCAACGAGGTCACGTGATGTCAACAAACAGGGAATATTTATGTAATTTATTCAGAAATCCATTATTGTTATCATTAATTTATTATTATATTTATTTCATTTAACTTTATATGTGGTTTCTCATACGAAAGGCGCATTGTTTCCAGAATAGCTTTTCGTATTGTTTCTGTTTTTTTACTTTTTATGTTTATTTACTTTCATATTCGAAATGATCTTTCAGGCCCACAGTTATAAAGCTTTCCAATAATACTGACCAGTTTTACTCTATTTTGTCATGGATGTAATACGCGATTGAATTGCGCAGTTTAAAAGCTCACTTTATTATCCCGTTAGGCGTTAGGTAAATTTTATCCTGTTTTTCATTATATTTTTATTTTTTCAAAAGTTAACACGGGCAAATACATTGACTAACAGTATATATACACACACATATATATATGTATATATATAATGCTTAAATGCTTATAGCTCACTGGGTACGTGTTCAGATAACGTCGTAAAATCTTTAATGGTTCTTCCTGAAGTCGTGGAATCATTTCCCAGTTAAGCTGATCAGAAAGTGAAATCTTGGACTTCTATACATGGCTAGCCAGTTGACTATAGACATGTGGTATTAAAACTGATGGATTTCTTCATGGTTGATCTCTCACTTTAATATACATTTAACTTCAAGTTAGCGAGCATAACTTTAAGCATGGTTATGGTAGAACAATGAAATTAAATTACTAGCTGTTGTCAATGAAAACTTAGAGTATCATGAAAACGCAATTAAGCAGAAGTTCCAAAAACAAAAACAAGATGCAATAAATATTCAAACCTAATATCCTGATAACCCATCCTATGATTATATAAACTAGAACACCAATTTTCGTTAAACTTATAAGACATGGGAAAAGTAACAGTGATATGACAATGAGTGAATAATCTATTTAAAGTCAATACTGTGTTTCTACAGAAATACTCTTTTCTGTAACTTTATTGCAATATCTCTTTGTGTTTTTGATGCCATTCTTTATCAATATATACTATACACTGCAAACCGTTAAAGAGTTTAAATTTTTTAATAGCATTCTCTTCCTAACTGCCAACTAACATTTAATAAATAAGTTATATTCATGTTAGGTAGCAAAAGAATTTCTCTCATAAACGTACATTTTTTGTTTTTGTAGTCAAACTAGAATTGTTAGAACTCATTAGTTTTACATTTTCAAGAGCAAGAAGTGTCTTCTTCTCTAAGTGCCGTGCCTGTTCCAAGCCTGGGCGGTCATGGTCTCTATCCATTATTGCTCTGATCATCTCTGTTTCAGTTATCTACATCCATTTGCTAAGACTCTTAATAAAAGAAGATGAGTACCGCCTTATTAATCAGTTATAAATCTCCCATTTCACTTCACCTAACTCTCTATAGGCCTACTATTGTTTGAATCCGGTTTTCATTTTTGTGCACTTTTAGCTCTACTAATCTTTAGTTTCTGCTTTAGTTAGTCTGTAATGTTTTGCTCTGTACAATTCAATGCTATTTTCATTATGTATGTTTATTATCTCCAATTTTTCTACGATCCTATATTGCTATGTTACAATATTTCTGTGTTTTCGGTAGTCAGCTAGACAGAGCTCAAATGTGCTCTTTCTGACGGCCGTTTTATTTGTATTCTGTCTCATTGTATGCGCTTTGTGTATATTTTGATTCAGTTACAATAAATGATCATGGTTCTCTCGCTCTCTCTCGTCTTACTGCTAATCTCGCTGGACACCGCTCATGGCATCAGTTGTCCGCACGGAGCAGCGTGCGAGGACTATCCGAGCAGACCCGGAGCCACGGACAGCATCAGTCGCCACCAGGCTCTCATCAACATCACCTATCTCAGCTCCTTCACTCACCTCCTCAGGACCGAGATGATTCCGGACGCTCAGTTCGGCGTGATCAGTCGTCTCTCGAACGAGTCCGGCACTGTGGTTCACGTGAAGATGACGATGTTGGTCGACAGACGGAGGTGCGTGGTGGAGGAGTGGAGGGATTCAGAGGAGCCGTGGATAGCGCTGGTGGACAGGAGGACGTGTAGGGGGGAGGGGCTGCAGGAGGCACTGGAGGCTCTGAGGCAGGCGGTGGCGGTGGTGTGGTACAGCGATGTGGAGGACGTCGATCCATTCGGCAGACTGCTCTATGAGATCAATATCAATAAGAAACATTATAAAGGTTAGAAAGTAATATTTAGTAAGAGAAATAACCATGGTTGGGTTAACCACGGTGTTAATGACTTTTTGTGGTTGACAATTTTATTTATATAGTATAATTAATTATTCAGTTATCCAGACTCTGGCTAACTGGGATTCAAGGGTAAGATGATGATGACTCTAATAATTCATTTGGATGAGCTGTAGTTATGAAGTGCTCTTCATTTCTTGCGCTTATTTCGTTGCCAGTATGTTTTGGTTTCTTAGCCAGAGTAGTTAGTTTACTTAGTTAGTATGTTATGAATGCAAAGTTTGTAAATTTTGCAGTTGATTGATTAAATGTGATCACCACACGTCCCCGTGTTGTGTCTGGGTTGTTTGAAAAATTGACCAACCGATGACCGCTCATGTCTTAGAATGCGACTAAAGCACTAAGATCCATACCATAGTCAGAAAGGACAATCGGTTCTCGAGTGCCTAGGCTCCAGAAATTGCTACAAAAATTTAAGCGAATGGAAAAGTCTCAAATAGGGGATTTGACTGTTGATATGATGCTGGACAGAGAGGATTTGAGACAGTCAATTCGAATCCTGACCCTAGTTAAACAGGAATTCAAGGGAAGATGATGATGATGATGATGATTATGATGATGATGATGATGATGATGATGATTGATTAAACGTGACTTTAAAATATGATTGTTCTCTCGCAGACACGGTTGATGACGCAGTGATGGTGTTTATGCCTCGTATTCACGGTGAGCGACTGGCACGACTCATCAACAACGGCACTAAGGTGCACATGAGCCTGTCAGTGGGCAGAGTGGAGATGATCCTGCTGACTAGAGGCGTCAACACGACGTCCATGCTGTTCCTCTCTATCTCATTCATCATCCTCATGATCATATCCACGGCCTGGCTCATCTTCTACTACATACAGAGGTTCAGACACGCCTACGCCAAGGAGGGCGTCTCGGTATGTCTACTCGGTATATTACTTATGCTAATTTCTGTACTATAGAATGTCTGTCTCATTGCCTTGAATTTGAGATTGTAGCTTGACATGTGTATTGAGAGGTTACCAATACATATGTTAAGGTAATTAATATTAATTGTTGCTTAATTACTAGTTATTTTCCCCGTGTTGTGTCCAGGTTGCTTGAAGAATAGACCAACCGTGTCAATGTGCACATGTCGTAGAAAGCGACATAAAAACTAGATCCAAACCAGCGTCAGAAAGGGCATTCGGTTGGTGAGTGCCAAGGCTCCAGAAATTGCTACAAAATTTCAACAAATGGAAAAACTTCAAAAGAAGGTCCATTCGTATCCCGACCCTAGTTAAACTGGGATTTAAGGGAAGATGATGATGGTGATGAATGTGTAATTAGCCTATTAGTGTGTTCGTGTTAATTCAGTTGTTGGCCGAGTTTCACATCTAATTTTGGCCATATACTCGTTTCAACAGCAGCAACTAGTAAGGCTATTACTAGTTGGCCGAGTGTGACGTAATCTAAGAAGATAGGCTATCTACTATGATATTAGGATTTAATATATATACAGGGTGTGCATTCTTTTTGTCTAGCTATAAATCTACTCTGTTTATTTTGTTACAAAATACTATTTATAATTATACTACTTCGTTTAATTTTCTTCTGTTAGCTCTCTGTGTGTCTCTCTCTCTCTCTGTCTCTCTCACAAGGCCTTGCGATTATTCTAAGTTCCATTTAATACTTTGTAACTGCAGGTAGAGCAGTGGCACAGAAGAATTTCTAAAATATAAACCCTTTTAGCACTGATGCCAAACATAATATTAATTAGAATACTATATGATGTATTTGTGTTAAAAGATAAAGTTGATGAAAGTTGCTAAGAAATCACCCACACGCACATGTTTATAAAGTGCTTGTGTTTGTGCTAATAGAGGATGATGATGAATGCTGCTAAGAAAGCCCTAGCACAAATGTGTTTATTATGTGCTTGTGTTTGTGCTAACAGAGGAAGATGATGAATGCTGCAAAGAAAGCACTGGCACAAGTTTGTTTATTATATGTGCTTGTGTTTGTGCTAATAGAGGAAGATGATGAATGCTGCTAAGAAAGCACTGGCACACATGCCTCTGAAGACAGTACGTGGTGGAGATGAGGTAGGCATTTTATTTTTAATTTTTTCCCCGTATTGCGACGGTGTTGCTGAAGAATCGGCCAACCGTAGACTACATGTGTTGTAAAAGGTAAAAAATCACTAGGATCCTAATAAACATCAGAAAGGGCATTTGGTTGGTGAGCGCCTGGGCTCTAGAAATTGCTACAAAGTATTCTAGAACTTATGGAAATGTTGAAAAAGACAATGCGCCTGATCCTTATTAAACTGGAATTCAAGGGAAGATGATGATGATGATGATTATTATGATGATGATGATGATGATGATGATGATGATGATGATGATGATGATGACTACGGTGATGTGCCAGTGCGTGGTAGAGATGAGGTAGGCAGTTTATTTTTGTTTGTAATTTTTCCCGTATTATGTCCGTGTTGATGATGCTGATGCTGATGAAGATGATGATGCTGTTAATGATGATGGTGATTAGTTGTCAGTGCGATGAACTGTATGTAAATTGTAATTGTAGCAAATATTTAACTCTATCAAGACAGGAAACTGCGTTTCCTGTCAGTTTCAGTCTTTAGTATTTAATCAGCGTCTGGCATATGTTCCATATCTACATTTTTTTTTGTCTATTTAGACTTACGTTAGTATAGTGATATTTTAAATGGACCACAGTCATACGTTAAGCTTTTACAACCTGGGCAATTATACCTGGTCTTCTACTCCCACTAAATATATGCAACAACAACATCATATACAGAACTGATCTTAGAGTACAACTATATTTCTATTATTCATGGGCTGCCAGAGAGCTTTGTAAGGCCAGTGATAGATGATAAAATAGACTTTTAAAACCACATACTGTTGTCATTTTTACTATTCTTTACTTTACACACTTTATATACATACATCAATTTTATACAATCAATCAGTCGTTAAGAATTTAATGTCCGTTTCCTTGTCGTAAGGTAATGTCAGGGATGTCTCCTGCAGACTCTGCGCAAACAGGCGCCAAAGCACCACACAATGACGACTGAGTGTACAAAGACTACAAGAGACAGTGAGGTCAAAATAGTACTAGTCCAGAATCCAAGGCAAGAGACTCAGATTTCAAAGTGATGATATTATAATTGCCTAACATACCTAATCTCGGCCGAGGCAGACCGAGATTAGTTATGTTAGACGATTTAAAGACCCACTCATATGTGGAAATGAAGAGGAAAGCGGAAGACAGAGAAGAGTGGAGGCGTTATATACCATGGACCTGCCAGTAGGCAGTGCACTAAGAGAGAGAGAGAGATAGTATACATTTTAGTGTAACACTTTTGCAGCTGATGGAGCCGGGTTTTGATCTCTGTGTCATCTGTATTGACGGCTACAGGAGTTCAGATGTGGCTAGGATACTTCCGTGCAAGTTTGTCATACTCTCTTTCAAGCCCTAAAGCCTTTTTTTGTTCGTGTAGTTACACACAAGACATACCGCATGTGCTACATAGTTTCCTTTCTTGGTTTCTGTTTTTGTAGTTTTCGTTATTTCCTCCATTCTTCTGCATGGTTATTAGTAATTATTGCCTTTTGTTGGCGCATCACTTGCAGCCGGCGCGGATTTAAGAATAACCTTCCACCACCCTCGGGATTTTTCTTTCAAAGCTGTCAACACTCGGTCTTCCAAGGTGGTCACCCTCAAATTACTAACCGGCACGATGGAGCTTAACTGGGGCCAGCCAGTGGCAATGTCTTCAGTCGAATACGACAAATTCTTCTGTCGACTTTTTCATTCGAATATGACAGAGTAAGCTTCGCCACAGGCTGGGCCTGCAGTGGCGAAGTTGGTAAGATACTCGACCGCGGATCAGTATGTGCGGGATACAAATCCTGGGCTCTCCCAGCACTGACATCACTTTCAAGTGAGGAAACTGACGTTAACCTTAGCTTTACCAACTTTAAGCGTTGGTTCCATAACTGCTTTGCATTTGTATTGAGAGTTTCCTGGTGTCGAGTATTGAGTAAGAACAGATTTGTATTGTTCAATGCTGTTGGAGAGCTGCTGTTACTGATAGACGATAAAACTGTTCGTCCCTTTGCTATGCATCATTGTGATGCATTTTACAAGGTGTCCTTTACTTCTGAGATTGATGTGTTTGTAACTCCTTTTCTCTATTTTTTCTGATAAATTTGGTTGTTCATGAAGATTAGTATGATTTTGTTTAATATCATTTTCTAATTTTGTGTAAAACTTATTAGATTAGATGTCAGATTTATTTTTCAGCGACAAAATCAAAGTGCATACTAATAGAATACATGTTAGAATACATGTTAGAATACTTGTTAGAATACATGTTAGAATACATGTTAGAATACATGTTAGAATACATGTTAGAATACATGTTAGAATACATGCTAGAATACATGTTAGAATACATGTTAGAATACATGTTATGAATACATGTTAGAATACTTGTTAGAATACATGTTAGAATACATGTTAGAATACATGTTAGAATACATGTTAGAATACATGTTAGAATACATGTTAGAATACATGTTGAATACATAATATAATGCATGCTATGTTTTCATACTAACATGCAATGTATTAATCTGAAAACAAAACTTGTATTCTATTCCTGTGGGAATAGAATACAAGTTTGTTAAAAACTCACCGATTGATTGATTGATCGTTCGTTTAATGATTGATTGTAGACATGTGTTTCACAAGCAGTGTATTGACCCTTGGTTACTGCAACAGAGAAGCTGTCCAATATGTAAGGCTGATATACTCAAGGCTTATGGACTGCAGGTTTGGTCAATTCATTGAATAAGAAAGCTGGTAAAGCTAAGGTTAATGTCAGTTTCCTCACTCAAAAGCGATGTGAGCGACGGGCGAGCCCAGGATTTGAACCCCGCTCATACTAATCTGCGGTCGAATATCTTACCGACTTCGCCACTGGCTCCAACCAGTGCTAAATAAGAGTCTTGAATTTAATTAAAATCTTGCAAACGCTAAATACCAATTCAGACTCCTACTTGAATTACGTATCGGTGATGGGAAGAGAGCTGAATTTGAACTCTGCATTTCCTGCTCTGCTATCAAACAACTTGCCAACAAGTCACCGGCTCAGCCCAAGTTTTACAAGTTTAAAACCTCCAAATTTTCTTAATAGCTGAAAGAAATGTAAATTGATGCATATATTCATACATAAGATTGATGATATCTGCTGCAATCTGTACTGAGATTCTTTAAATAGAGTAAATATCTATTTCTAATTTCTAATGCGTTTTATATATATTTGCATTAAATTTTGATCTTCTTGAGTGAGAAGTTTTAGTTACGGCAATCTGGTCAAATTAGATTCGTGTTAAATTCAAGTGCTAAGAGAATTTTATTGAAAAAGCTCAGATTAATCTTCTTGCTATGCTTTAGATAATTTCTGTTACTTACCTGACATTCCTTGAAAGATTACGGTGATGTTGATTAGGATGATTGTGGAATTATTTGAATTCCGATCTTTCTTTTCAATTCTTTCTTTTAGAACACCCTATCCACTGCATGAAGTGTTTCTCAAGTTTTTTTCTAGTTAATTGTATTTCTTCATTGTGCTGGTAACACAGGTGTGTAAGAGTATGTTTCGAGTTCGTTGTGATTTAGTTCATTGTATCTTGGTTCATTGTATTTTAGTTCATTGTATTTTATTTCATTGTATTTTATTTCATTGTATTTTATTTCATTGTATTTTATTTCATTGTATTTTATTTCATTGTATTTTCGTTCATTGTATTTTAGTTCATTGTAATGTAGTTCATTGTGATTTAGTTAATTGTATTTCTTCATTGTGCTGATAACACAGATGTGTAAGGGTATGTTCCGAGTTCATTGTAATTTAGTTCATTGTAATTTAGTTCATTGTAATTTAGTTCATTGTAATTTTCTTCATTGTAATTTAGTTCACTGTATTTCTTCATTGTGCTGATAACACAGGTGTGTAGGAGTCGTGAGGTCGCCGCTAGTGTCGACCTCGAGAGGGTGTCGTCGTCGTACAGTGACTCAGGACCTGGTGACGTCTCGAGCAGAGACTCTCATGGGTTGGAGGTCGTCCACTTTGAACTCGCTCACATCGAGTGTCATCATCGAGAGGAGGGCGAGACCACCCCACCCCCTTCACCTCATCCTGTCTCTCCTCCCCCCCTACTCTCTTCCACATTGTCTACCGCTAATGATGGGCTGGGTCACATGGAAAATCCCAGACCTACTAGTGGACTCTCTCCTATGTGTAGTACTACTGGAGATGATGAAATGGATCGATTCTCTATTGACTGTGTGTTTAGAGCGAAGTGTCGCTCAGAGTCTAATGCCTCTATTCACGTGTGCACTGTTGAGTTGAGATCTGCTGGAGATACCACTAGCTCCTCCTGTAGCCACTCCCTAACACCTGATGACTCATCCGCGCCTGATGTAAAGCCCGATGAGTCAGATTGTGCTACTAATAGACCTGACCTTAGCTCCGCCCCTAGTGTTTATATGTGTGATGCTGAGCCAGGAATAAATCTGACAACAGTGGCTCCCACTAACAGCCCAAATAGCTCTCCTAGGTGTGTCTGTGTAGATATGTCTAATAACCCACCTAGGTGTGTCTGTGTAGAGATGTCTAATAGCCCACCTAGGTGTGTCTGTGTAGAGATGTCTAATAGCCCACCTAGGTGTGTCTGTGTAGAGATGTCTAGTAGTAACAAAGGCTCAGGCAGTCTTCAATCAGCCTCTTTTGTACCTTATAGCAAAATTTCCACCCAATATTCAGACGCCTCGTCTCCCCTCCTAACCCCATCCAGGCGTGTTGAGACGTCAACCATCCTTCCAGCCATGACTTCAGCCACTGTCTCCAGGTTCACAGCCGGTGTCCCCTGTGTTGGATCAGCCACGTCGGTGGAGAGGATAGGACTCCTGTCTCGTGTCAGGGACGTCCCTGACTCTTGTTCCGCTACTGACGTTGAGACGGACGATGAGAGCTACAGTAGTACTGACCAATCGTGTGCCAGGTTACATCAGTCCAATCACAGTGTTCAGTCATAATTATAATATCAATTGTTGAATTTCTTTCCCTCCGACATCAGCAGATTAGTAACTAGACATTCATTGAGGGGCGGGATTTAGCGCAGTCGGTGAAGCTGCGCGTCAGTTGAACGAAGTTAAGCTCCAGCGCGCCGGTTAGTACTTTAGGGGTGACCATCTTGGAAGACCGAGTGTTGACAGCTTTGAAAGAAAAAATCCCGAGGGTGTTCGAAGGTTATTTTTAATCCGCGCCGGCTGCAATTGATGCGCCAACAAAAGGCAACGATTACTAGTAACCATGGAGATGTATGGAGGAAATAACGAAAACTACAAAAACAGAAACCAAGAAAGGAAAAGAAGTAAAGTAAACACGCATTGTAGTGAAATGATCAACTGTATTGCTATCTATCACTTTTATTTTCACATGATTAAACCGTTAGGCAATTTAGTCCATTTTCCGTGTAACCAGTCATGTGAATGTCTGAGATTTTACTCTCCAATCAGCGTGGCTGGGATTCGAACCCACGAGGGTTCAATTCACCTTAGGCTCTGTCATTTAAAACTTCATGACGTTACCCGTACGCTATAAAGATATTCAAAAACTATGTAGCACATGCGGTATGTCATGTGTGTAATAATTATACGAACAAACAAACAAAAAATCAACTTCTTATTAAAATTATTTGATTTAAATCTTTATATCGTTCAATTACTCTCTTGTTATGTCCGGATTGCTTAAGAATAGAGCAGTGTTGACTGCACGTGTCGTATAAGGCGCCAAAACACTAAGTCTGTGATTCAAAAACCAACATCAGAAAAGGCATTCTTTTGGTGAGCACCTAACCTTCAGAAATTTCTGCAGAATTTTCTAAAATAAATGGAAATGTTTAAAAGGTCTATTCGTATCCCAACCCTAGTTAATATGGGATTCAAGATGACTATGATTGTTCAATGAGTTATTGTTGTGCGAGGGTTTGATGCGTGTGTGTTGGACTCGTAACTTGGTATTGTATGTTCAGTACGCGCATACAACTTGTCTAAAAATCCATCATTATGCTAACGATTGTAGTTTTCTTGTTTCATTGGCTGTCGAGCAATTATTTGGAGCCCAACCGCTAAAGTCTGAGAGGTAAATCAATGATTTAGTTGAATTCTCTAATGGGTCATTCCACGTCAACTCGTCCAATGGTTAAAAAAGCTAAAGCTAAGGTTAACGTCAGTTTCCTCACTCGAAAGCGATGTCAGTGACAGGTGAGCCCAGGATTTGAACCCACACATACTGATCCAACACCCTCATGTCTCAGATTTTTATAGAAATCGGAATATATATTATTTATGAGCCAAAACTTGCACATTTTTTATTTTTTGAAGTCCTCTAAACGGGTCCAAAGTTGCGACCCGATCAGTTTTCTAGTCGACGCTAAGACTCATCTCTTTCAAACTGGTCTGTAGATGATCTTTATTGGGAGACTTAAGTTTTCACTTACTGGATGGGGGGAGAAGTAGGGAAACTGTTAGGTTAGGGGGTTGGCTACTAGAGCGGAATAAGCCTGTCATGGATTAAATGGGGTCGGGGAAACTATGCAGGGACGTAACCAATATTAATATACCTCCGTTTTCCTAATGCTCATAAGACACAGAGAATTAAGATGTGTAGTAAAATCATGAACCATCGGGAATCGAATCTCGGACATATCAACTGGATAAATGAGGGGTAGTATTCGTAGCTCCTCAGGAATTGCACCTTGCATTAACTGCTTTTATATTCACATTAATTTATTATTTTGTTGATCGATTGGCGTTGAAACCTCTAACAACATTATCGAAGATTGCTATTAGTGTTGCATTGAACTATATTAAGTTTTGACCATGCTGGTGAACATGAAGTTATAGGTAATTTGGGTAATGTAAATATTTTGATTGTTGTAAACTTCTGTAAGGAATCAGATGTGAATCTGAGTGACACTTTAAACCATTTCATTTACATTTTACTTCTCATAATGTACTGCAGTCCTAGAAGTGATGATCTAATTTATTTGTCATTTGTTAGTGCTAATGAATTGTTAGTGTTATATTGAAATTGAATAATTATTATTTGTTATTGACTTGTGCTATTGTATATTGAGTGTCGTACGAGAAGTGATAGATTAATTTTGCGTTTACTTGTGTTATTGTATAATCTAGTGCCATACTAGAAGTGATAGGTTAATTTATAAGTTACTTGTGTTAATAATCTAGTGCCATTCTAAAAGTGATAGGTTAATTTATCATTTACTTGTGTTAATAATCTAGTGCCATTCTAAAAGTGATAGGTTAATTTATTTGTCATTTACATAGACTGCTAATTTATTATTAATTTGCTATTGCTACTAAAAAGTATTCTGCTTTTTTAAAATGCGCCTATTTATTCATAAGTGATCATTTGTGATATTTGTTGATAGTTGCCATCGAATATTTAATTTACATTTATTTATTTTCTCTGTTTTGCAGTCGCTTTTAACTAAACTAACTTTTCATCATCTCGTTTTCATCTCGCTAGCTCTATCTCTCTCGCTCTGTCTGTCTGCTTGTCTCCCTCTCTATCTCTCTCGCTCAGTCTGTCTGCTTGTTTCCCTCTCTATCTCTATCTTTCTCTCTCTCTCCTCTCTCTGTCTCGCAATCTCTCATCTTCTTTCTCTCTCTCTCTTTCTTACTCTCTCTCACTTTCTCTCTCTCTCTCTCTCTCTCTCTCTCTCTCTTTCTCTCTCTCTGGACTACTCTTTATTTCTGTAGTTTTGTCCCGTGAATGTCCGATATTTTATTCTCAGATCAGCGCGGATGAGAATAGAGTTCAATTCACCTCAGAACTGTCATTAAAAATTTCATGGCATTACCTGACGCCTCATACCACTGAGCTATTGTTTCATTCTTGACTACTAACTACTTGAGCTATGAAATGAGTATCACGTGACTAAAAGAGAGGCCTAAAATAAATGAGTATCACGTGACTAAAAGAGAGGCGTAGAAGAAATGAGTATCACGTGACTAAAAGAGAGGCCTAGAAGAAATGAGTATCACGTGACTAAAAGAGAGGCCTAGAAGAAATGAGTATCACGTGACTAAAAGAGAGGCCTAGAAGAAAGCAGCTCGCACAGTACTATACGCATGCACAGTCCTCCTGACCATTTGATGAACTGCAACTTGACCGGTGATGTTGTCACGCGTAAGGATCTCAGAAAGTTCTATTAAAATTTAAATTACTTCACATAATATTATATCTATTATTACTGAAATAAGAGAATGAACTAAAATAAAAACTTGAGGGTGGGGTTGGTTTATTGCTCACAGTTAATAACGGGCAGTAAATCTATCACACAGTACGCAAAAACACAATTTCTATAATAACCATAATAAAGGTTTACCGTCCGTTTCATCACACAAGGATGATGTCAGGGACGTCCCCCATCACATATCACTACAAATCGATATACCCCAAACGATCTGAAAAACATGTGCTGAAGAGAGAGAGAAAAATTTCTAAACGGTGCCGGGCCGGTGATCAAAAAACAGTCAGGCAAGATGAAAAAAGTCTATGATGGGAAGAGATTTGTTTAAATCAAATACGTCAATATTAACACACTACGTAGCCTATGTCATAGCTTATAAGGTCAAAGGTTACACATGAACACGATATAGTGAATATGGTATCAATCACTCATCTATACTGGTTGTAATCGTTAGGTAATATTTTCATTTGCCAGTCCTCTAAATGTTCGAAATAACTCAACTTCAACCAGGCTGCGTACAATCCATACCCTATTTTACTTTGAACTGATTTTCTGGATTTAGGAATTTGCACCGTTTTTGGACCTTCCTTTTGCTCGCCGGCTTGATTTTGTCTCAATAATGCTCGATGTTGTCATTGATGACTGTTGAACTCTAATTGTTGTTATTATTATTAACTCCGCACTGCAGGAAATCTAATCCAAGCAAAATCTATTCCCACCGTATTCTGTCGTATATAATTAACATTAAAATAAAATGAAATGACGAAGTTTCTCAACGCTATATAGGGTGAGTTATTTAATAAATCGTTAAATTCGCTGTAGCACATTGGGCTGGACCGTTGGCTTGTTGGAAAGTTGTTGGACAGCGATCGAATTAGTAGTTGTACAAATCCAGCAGTGTACAAATCTAGTGCTCTGCCCGTTGCTGGCGCACCATCGAACAGAAAACTGACATTAAACTTGGTTTTCGGCTTTGTTCTATATTCATGAGAGAATCCTGTGAGTTTCTCTAGTTTATCTGCGATATACATGTACAATTGTGCATGATGTACGCGATTAATTACAATCATCATCATCATCATCTACCCTTGAATCTCAGTTAACTAGGGTCGGGATTAAAAAATTTTATAGCAATTTCTTGAACTTAGTCGGTCAACTACCGAATGCCCTAGCTGACTTTGGTTTGGGTCTTAATACTCTGTCGCTTTTTACGACACGTGCAGTCCACGATTTGTCTATTCTTTAGAAAATCGGACACAACACGAGTAATGTACAATATTAACAATTTCAATATATCGTCTTAGATGTTTCCCCGTATTGTGCTTGGGTGTGATTGGACCGTTGCAGAATAGGACAACCGCAAACAATCTGCCGCGTATACGTAAGAGGCGACTATGGCAGGAGCTGAGGATGGCAAGAGGGGAACCACCTCACCATGAAATATTTTCCCCCAGGATTAAATGGTAATTAATCCACCTAACTGAGGAAGGCAACGGGAAACCACTTCAGAAGCCATAATTTTCTCAAGCTTTAGGCTACATAAGGTATGGATAAGGCATAGACTTTGTGAAGGGATTAACTTGTTGATCTAGGGAGTGCTCTTATGGAGCGAGAAAGCAGACTTTGAGTATAAATATGTACCTTGAACCTGCCACTTGGCAGTACACTGAAGGAGAGATGTTGTGTTACTTGTATACTGTAATTATTTCGAATGTAGTATTATAACCACGACTCCATGAGCGACAGATCAAGCTCGAATCTCACTAATTAAGCATAGCACAGTACGAGTGTTTAGGCCAACGGATCACTTATCTTGCACCTGAGGTTAGGATGATCACGTGACTGGATGCAGTAGAATGGCGGGACGAATGGTAAGACAGACTTGCTAAACATAAACAGCGAGTACATTGGTATTTATCACTTAGATGAAGAACGCTGTGAGATGTTTCATAGGACCTACAATTGATGTATGCTGACGGCGTGGCTTAGACTTGTAGGCTGTAATGTGTTTAACATCATGTTCAGAAGCTTACTCGTTCTGGTTAGAAGCTTACTGGCTGCAGCCAGTGGCGAATTCGGTAAGATACTCGACCGCGAATCGTTATGTGCGGGGTTCAAATCCTGGGCTCTCCCGTCACTGGCGTCGCTTTCGAGTGAGGAAACTGACGTTAGCCTTAGTTTTTTCTCTTCAGAACACGAATCGACACACCCTAAAAATAAAATGTGCAAGAATAGGCAAATTATTATTATAAAATGTACATGTAAAAGTGTTAAGAAGAAACTATCTACTAAGCTAGTATAGGTTATGACTAGGAAAATGAATAAAAGAAGTAGATATAACACATTATGCAACCTAGCAATCTGTGTGTGTATGTGTGTGTGAGAGTGTGTGTTTGTGTGCGTATGTGAGTGTGTATTTTTAATATTTTTATGCCAGAAGATCAGCACTGACGGGGCACATCATCTCATCTAGCTGATCACCGCATTGGTAGAGATAGAATGAGAGATAGAATGAGAGAAAGTAACGAGATAGAGAACTGCTTGAAACTAAAATACATTGAATTTCTTCACCATCACTGTAGTCAATATATTTGTTTCTGTTGTTGTTTAAACATAAAGAGAAAAACATTTTGAAAGCAACAATTAAAATAAAGGAACATAACTCGGCGAATAGATGATCGCAAGGGAAAGATAGAGAAACGAAATGAGAGAGAGAGTTAGAGAGAGAGAGAGAGAGAGAGAGAGAGAGGGAGAGAGAGGGGGGGAGAGATAGAGAGAGAGATATAGAGAGAGAGATAGAGAGAGAGAGAGAGAGAGAGGGAGAGAGAGGGGGGGAGAGATAGAGAGAGAGATATAGAGAGAGAGATAGAGAGAGAGAGAGAGAGAGAGAGAGAGAGAGAGAAAGAGAGAGAGAGTGAAGATATGGAGAAAAAATAAAACAAGGAACTTTGATTGAAAGTAGCAAAATATAGCAGTCTCTCATGATCGTGCTATCCTGCTGTTGTTTGCTTTAGTTCTTTATTCACCTCTTATGTCTAACATGTACTTTCGATCTTTCATGTTTTAAATTTTCAAAATCACCAAATCAAAGGTTTTAATATTTTTTTATAGGTAAGCTTTATTAGGTGTGCATAATCATCATCTTCCCTGAAATCCCAGTCTTGCTTGAGTTGAAATTTATAAGTTTTTAGTTTTTAGGCCTATATACAGGAGCGGATCCAGGAATTTTTTAAGGGGGGACCCGACATTTTTTTTGGAGAGTGTACACATTTTTGCTTTCGCCCTTCGGCTTCTTCAGGAAATGTGACTCAACCAGAAAAAATGCTGTGTGGGGGGACTCAACATTTTTCAACATACTGCGCTCATCTACTAGCGTGAGTGTATCCCCGTATCTTACCTCCCCCCACTCATACTCGTACTAAAGTGAGAGGAAAACCTAAAATGCCTATAATCCTACATTTGTTTAAGAAAAAAGTAAGTTAAATTTTTCACCTCTGAAGAAACTCAGCGGATCTGGACCAATTGCAAAAGTGACCTAATTTCGGCGGAAGATGGAGGGCTTAAGCCCCTCGATTCCACCCAAGGCTGTTTGCACTACTGCTCCAGGACAGAGTTCACATTTTTTACTTACACCCTTTCTTCTCTTATACAGTGGTTAAAGTGAAAACGAGAGCTAGTGAAACGGTCAACATTTTTCATGCCCCCTCCCATTATATGGGCCCCTAGTTGGGCCCATATTTGATAAAATTCCAGATAGTCAGACTGTTCGAGTTCCCTCTGGTACCCCCCCCCCCCTACCCCCCTAACGCACTTCACACTTATTTACACCTGGAAATTGCCTTAGAAACAATGAAAATATAGTTTTAATTTTTTTTTCGTCGGGCCTAAGGGGGGGCCCGGGGCTTCCCGGGATCCGCCACTGCCTATATAATCCAAAATTAACATCTAAGGCTGCATGTTAAAATATTTTCAGTTCCACTTAGCTTTTTAGTATAAAATAAAATTAGACCTTCGTAAAGTAAACAAAATCCAATACAAATATGTTTTATTTATAAGCATTTCCCTAAACCCTGGAATAGACGATCTTGAAATGGCGAAAAGGTTTAAACACAGAGACGCCCGTCCTAATAAAGAGACTGTATGAGAGAGAGAGAGACTGTATGAGAGAGAGAGAGAGAGAGAGAAAGAAAGAAAGAAAGAAAGAGAGAGAGGCAAACAGAAAAAGAGACAGACAGACAGACGTGGAGTCACACTGATAGTGCGAGAGGGAATTCATGTAGGCTACATACTGAATACGATCTTGCTGCTACATTGTTCAATTGTTCGTGGCTTTTAATTAAGCAGTAAATATGCCTCTATATGTCATGTTATTTCTTCTCACTTTGGCAATATTCTCATTTGGGAAGTGCGTTAAAATGTTAAAATGATTGATATATTGATTGATGGATTAATTGATTGCTGGTTTGATTGATTGACTTATTTATTGATTGATTTATTGATATTTCTGACTATCAAAAGGTCTTAGGCCTACATGAAAAAATGCAAAATAGTCCGTAATGTAGCCAAAAAGTTATGAAATATATAGCGGGCATAGAGCAAGAGTTCAATAATTTGTATAAGACAAAAACTCACTCATACAGGAAAGGTAACTAAGTTTGTCACAATAACGCCTACATTCATAATGCTTACCTAATGTTTAACGTAAATTTCACAAGCCCAGATACCTTTTCTTTAAGTCGTCAAATCAAGATGACAAGTTGTTGACAAATTATCTAATTAGGTGGCTACTCTAGAACTTTGACTAGAAGCTGGCCATAACTGACGCTTTGCCGCTCCCACTTTTCTAATTATTAAATTTAATTCGTCGTTAAGACACAAAAGAAGATTTAATGCATGAAGAATACAAAAGTATTCTGATCTTAACACCGTTTTCTCACCCGTAAAGGATGTCAGCGACATAGTTAAGGGTAAGTTTTTGTTTTCAGCTGGTCGGCCTCAGTCCTTGCAGATACATTGTATACAAGTGGAATCCTGTGCTTTATGTAGGCCTGCAGAGCCTGTAAGCCAACACGAGTAGGCCTGATCAGTCAGGCCTTGTAACATTTCTATTCTAGGATTTCTTGATATGCACACTGAGAGCAGAGACACTATAGACTACGAGAGAGAGAGAGAAAGAGAGAGAGAGAGAGAGAGAGAGAGAGAGAGAGAAAGAGAACGAGGGGAGAGGAAGGAGAGTGAGAAAGCGAGGGAGAGAGAAATAGGGGGAGAGGAAGGAAAGAAAGAGGGGAGAGAGATGGCGGGAAAGAGAGAGAGAGAAAGAAAGAAGAATAGAAGAGTAGATAGTATCAGAAACATCGTAGAATTGTTCCTCAACAAAGTAGCGAGATCAAGGAAGTTATATTGATAAATGATGCGTCGACTAGCCATATGTAGGCTTATAGTATTCTGGAGAACATGATGGATTTTTTTGTTTAAATTTTGTTGTGTGAGTTTAATAATACATCAGAAATTGATCATTTTGGTATAATTATTCAGTTTGCTTCTGTCACTTATCCATGTTTCATATTTCTCCGGGATAGCAGAGCTTGGTGTTAAACACCCTGAATGATCACCAACACAAAATGAAGTCAACAAGACAATAATTCATGATTAGAGACAATTAAAATCAAAGTAATTAAAGATAAAACAAATTAATTTATTGGAAATTTTATCTTTTCTTCAGACTGAGAGTAAAACTTGAAAGAAGTTTTAGAAACGTTGTCTTTTCTTGAGATTGTGAGCAAAACTTCCTGGAGGAAAGTTTTGAGAACAGAGTTCCTGGAGACGATGGATGATCAAGATCAACCAGACGAATTAATTTAAGTTCCATTTAATTTAGCTGAACAAAAATTTCACCGGCGTGTGTAAATTTTATGTTGAATGGAAATTTGCTAAAAATTTGATGTTTACTTTCTTAATCTTAAAAAACTGTTGCTAAAAACATTTTGGGCGATATAAAAATGATTTGCATAATCAGGTAATATAAAACACCTCACGGTTTCAAATTTGTCCACTGTAACAATTCAAAGGCTAAAGCCAAGTTTAACGTCAGTTTCCTATCTCGAAAGAAAAATCAGTGACTGGGCCTAAACAGAATTCGATTCCTGCACCTGCCTATCCGCGGTCCTATCTGTTACCAACATGCTATCATAGCCCAGTATAAACAAAACAATCATAATGTTACAGTTAGAATTAAAACTGTTTAGCTATTTATTTTAAAAGTAGTTTCATTATAACAGTCACCATTATACTATCTCTCTTGCTATTTGGACAATCATTAGCTTGAATGCCATTCTTTAAACTTAATAGGAGATTAAATTCTCATCACTGTATTCTCATCCTTTTATCATTCAATTGACTAATATCATCATCATCATCATCATCCCTTGAATCTCCGTTTTACTAGGGTCGAGATTAGAACATTTTGTAGCAATTTCTGGAGCAAAGGCGCTAACCTATCAAATGCCCTTTCTGATGTTAATTTGGATCTCAGTGCTTTGTCGCCTTCACGACACGCGCAGTCCACGGTTGGTCTATTCTTCAGCAATCCGAAATCACGGTTATTGAACTAATCAAATGGCTTAATATAACTGGGACATCAAACCAAGCTTGAAAGATATTTACTAAAATTAAGCCTGTTCCACGGTACTCTATTACAACTCCAAGGTTGATGTCTCACCGGCAACAACAATGGTTGAGTTCACGGCAGTGGCATATGAGGAGGTTTTGTTATGCATACCTGCATAAGACTGCATAAGAATAGACATGGAAATAGTAACAATGAATGTGCCGGATTGAAATGCTAGAAATGTTAGGCAATAAGCAGGCAACTCTGAATATCGGAAGTATACATGATTAAATAATCGCATTCAGTCGAAAGCAGAGATGATACTGAGCAAGACACAATTTGGTTTTAGTAAAGTGTGCGGCACAAGAGAAGCAATAGTACTAGTGCGGGTTCTTTGGGAAAGAAGCTTAGAATATGGAAATGACGTTTTTGTATGCTTTGTAGACTTCGAGAAGGCCTTTGACAGGATTGATTGGATAACGATGATGAATATCTTAAAAAGAATTGGAATTGACTGGAGAGATAGAAGACTAATTTTGAACTTGTACATGAATCAAAGAGCAGTAATCAAAATCCAACAAGAATACTCAGAAGAAGGTGAAATAGGACGTGGAGTAAGACAAGGTTGTATCATTTCGCCGCTGCTGTTTAACATTTACGCTGAGGCAATGATGGAGGAAGCCATGGAAGACTTGGAAGAAGGAATAAAAGTAGGAGGGAATTTGTTACAAGATGTACGATTTAGAGATGACCAAGGAATGGTAGCGGGCAGCGAGATTGGATTGCAGAAGAAAATTGATAGGCTGAATGATACGGC
Organism: Enchytraeus crypticus; assembly: GCA_905160935.1. Taxonomy (NCBI): domain Eukaryota; kingdom Metazoa; phylum Annelida; class Clitellata; order Enchytraeida; family Enchytraeidae; genus Enchytraeus; species Enchytraeus crypticus. The sequence continues at coordinate 810,036 of CAJHZI010000458.1, forward strand.
TCTAAGATATGGCATGAAGATTAGTATAAAAAGACCAAGGCTATGAGAGTGTCCAGTAATAAAGGTGAAGTTAATATCACAATAAATGGTACGAAATTGGAACAGGTAAGGAGTTTCAGATATTTGGGTCATACTATAACCGATGATGGGAAATGTGAGACGGTATATGCAGTAGGATTGCACAAGCAAAAGCGGCCTTTGGTAGTAGAAAAGAACTATTAACAAAAAGTCTAAAGAAAGACACAAAGATAAAGATAGTGAAAACTTTGGTTTGGACCACGCTATTGTACGGATGTGAAACATGGACCTTAAGGAAAGAAGATATTAGGAAACTGGATACATTGGAAATGTGGATTTGGAGAAGAGTGGAGAGGATTAGCTGGACTCAAAAGGTTACAAAGCAGGAAATCCTGGAGGGAGTTGGCACAGATAGACAGTTGATAAATGTATTAAGAAATAGGAAGAAGAGTTGGATAGGATACATTCTAAGGGGGGAAGATCTATTAAAAGAGGTCATAGAAGGTAGAATGGAAGGAAAAAGAGGCAGGGCAGGCCGAGATTAGGTATGTTAGATGATTTAAAGACCCACTCATATGTGGAAATGAAGAGGAAGACGAAAGACAGAGAAGAGTGGAGGCGTTATGTACCATGGACCTGCCAGTAGGCAGTCCACTAAGAGAGAGAGAGACATGATTAAAACTCCTGATTAAAAGATCAGCGGTGGAGTAAAAAATACTGAATTCAGAAAGATGCCTGAGGAATTGTTACTCCTTATTGTATTAAATTTGTTAATAATAATAATAACACACATTATAGTGAAATGATCAACTATGTTGATATCTATCACTTTTAATACCATATGTTATATCCATTAGGCAATTTAGTCCATTTTCCGTGTTACCAGTCCAGTGAATGTCCGAGATTTTACTCGCAGATCAGCGCGGCTGGGATTCGAACCCACGAGAGTTCAATTCACCTCAGGTCTGTCATTTAAAACTTCATGACGTTATCTACACCCTTAACCATTGCGCTATTGAGACATTATTAGTTAACAGTAATAATGTTCAATAGTAATGTGGAAATAATAATAATGTTCATATCAAACACCTTAAAATTGTAGCGCCTTTCGCGTTATTTCATGTAAAAAGCTGGTAAGGCCAAGTTAACGTCAGTTTCCTCACTCGAAAGCGATGTCAGTGACGGGTGAGTCCAGGATTTGAACCCCGCACATACTGATCCCCGGTCGAATATCTTACCAACATCACCACTGGCTCCAGCCTAAAATGTGACATGCCATTTAACATGTCTGACATGTTAAATGGCTGTTAGGTTATAGACACACACACTATATATATAGAAATGATTTTTGCTTTCACTTTTAATATCACGTATTTAAATTATCTTATTGTCTCGCACTAGAATTCAATTTCCTTTCTCTCTCTGTTTACTGATACTTATCTGCTCTCCCGCTCTCAATAAAAATAATAAAATATCATGATGTTACCTGACGCCTTTAACCACTTGCTATTGAGACATTCTAATAATTCCAACAGCTCTTCATCGACCTGCCATGTGATCGGTTCACGCTTCACTCTTACTTTTTATTCCTTACAACTTCACAAAAGTTCGCCATTTTATATCATATAATTTTTATTGCTCTTTTCTCTATATCTTCATTGCCTTTCACTCTTTATATTTGTCTTCCACCTGACCTCTCTTTTTACCTCACCTTCTCTCTTTCTTTCTTTCTCTCTCTCTCTCTCTCTCTCTCTCTCTCTCTCTTTCTCTCTTTCTTTCTCTCTTTTCTCTAATAGACAACAAATGGCAATTGTCCACCAAGGTAGTGACTTCGTACTAATTAGCAGTCAACTCTCACTTTTACAAATAGTCCTCTCTCTCTCTCTCTCTCTCTCTCTCTCTCTCTCTCTCTCTCTCTTAGTGACTGCCTACTGGCATGTCCTTGGTATTTAACGCCTCCACTCATCTCTATCGTCCGTTTTCCTCTTCATGTTCACATACGAGTGGATCTTTAAATCATGTATAACATTCCTTTTGATATATCATTTTTCTTGAGGGGATTCGGCTTATGACGAGGTGGGCTCCCTGTGCCTTCCTCAGCTTTGACTAACATTTACTGGGAAGGGGCATCACTCTCTGAGAAAGCAATCCAGTTTACCCAAATAAATAGTTTTACGACCTAGTAAATTACCTCTTTACAATTCTAAACCTACAGTACACTCAAGTGTAGTCCTTCGCTTGGAGAAATATGGCTTTTTGCTTAACTTAGCTTAAATTAACTTAACCCAATTGTACTGGTTCGAAAAGTCGGGAGACTTATAAAACCAGTCAATTTACTATAGTCTATACTACCAATCTTTTTGAGGTTACATTCCGAAGTCCTTCACAATTGTCATGATATTGTTCACTTCTGCGAAAATATGCAGCGAAATTCTTGTGATTTCAGCATGCATGAGTTACACTAAATTTTCATCTGACAGGATAAAATTTTTAATTCATATAAGTCTGATTTAATGGAGTGTCACGAACAAACTAATAATTAAATATGATCAAAGTTATCGAAGTGTAGGACCACAATACCTACATTCATTAATCGTACATTATATATCATTATATACTAATAGTACCATTTTACCTATAGTACTATACTATATCATTAATTGTGCCATATTATCAATAGTACGATTTTACCAATAGTACCCTATTACCAGTAGTACCCTATTACCAGTATTACCATAATAAAAATTGTACCATAGAAAGCGCTGAAACTCATTTCATAAATCTGTAAAATATGTATCTACGTATCTACATGTGTTAAGTGTTATTAAAGCAAGTAGTAGATAAATGCTCTGATGGCATGGACACAAGCGACTGTTCATGGTTCGGGGGTTAGGAATTATGATAAAAGACCGAACTATAATAGCAGTACTGCCTGGAGCCAGTGGCGAAGCCGATAAGATACTCGACCGCGGATCAGTAGGTGCGAGGTTCAAATCCTGGGCTCGCACGTCACTGAACAATATAAAAAGCAGTGCATCTGTGAACCAGCTGCATAAAGTAAATACATGTATCACCGACATGTGGGCATGTATAAAAATCCTGAAGTAAACACGCACTATAGCGAAATGATCATGTATGTTGATATCTATCACTTTTAATACCACATGTTTAATTTTAAACCGTTAGGCAATTTAGACTATTTTCCGTATAACCAGTCCAGTGAATGACCGAGATTTTACTCTCAGATCAGCGCGGCTGCGATTCGAACCCATCATTCACCTTAGGATCTGTCATTTAAAACTTCATGACGTTACCCCTACGCTATTAAGACATTCTATGGGCATGTACATGTATAACCATCCTATGGGCCTGTATAACCATCTTGTGGGCATGTATAACTATCTTGTGGGCATGAATAACCATAGTGTGGGCATGTATAATTATCAAGTGAGCAGGTATAATAATAATAATAATAAAGTTTAACGTCCCTTTCCTGATCCAAAGATGATGTCAGGGACGTCACTGTAGATTGTATATTGTATATTGTATAACTATCCTGTTGGTATGTATAACGATCCTGCATGCGAACATGTATAACCTTCGTGTGGGCATGTATTGCATGTATGCCTGCGGGTTGTTTTCATAACATTTATTGATATTTGGCTGAAGCTCTTATCTCAGTTGCTATGAATACATCAACATTACATCAGGAGGCAGATATCTCTGAGGATTCCTATAATACAGAACATTCTCTCCAATCTCACAGAAATATCATGTACACGCAAAACAGGCATATCATTAAATTACCAGGTTTAATTCCCGCCAAATGACGAGCTGATCGGGTCGATTTTGGTGATGTTATTAGACCTACCCAGAATGTTTGTTTAATTAATGGTAAATTGTTAATGATAATTTGACGAACCTGTTTGAGTGTAGAGGCTCGGTCTTTCTCAGGACCGATGAAATGGAAAATTGGATATATACTGCTCAAATTTAAACTCATGTCATTAAAAGTGATAGATATCATCATCGATCACCATTTCACCCAAGTTTGTGATTAACCTTAGCGACGGAGACGACGAATCTATTTTCAACCTTTCTAGAGGAGCGCATAGGTCTTGATCTAACTCATGTTTGCTTCGTACCTGCACATGTCTTAATTAATCAACGTTCTCTGTCGTAATTTATCCTTCTTTACCTTCTCTCTCTCTCTCTCTCTCTCTCTCTCTGTCTCTCTCTACCTACCTATCTCTTTCTCTCTCTCTCTCTCTCTCTCTCTCTCTCTTTCTTTCTGTCTTTCTATATATCTCTCTCTCCAAATATCTGTCACTCTCTCTTGATCCTTTCTCTCTCTCTCTCTCTCTCAATCCCCCCTCTCTCTCTTTCTCTCACCCTCTATCACTCTCTCACTCTCTCTTTATCCTTCACTCTATTTCTCTCTATATCGCCCACCTCCCACCACCACCCCTCTCTCTCTCCATCACTAGAGATCCCAGCCTCCAGTTCCCATCAGTTCACATATCTCCAGTTGTCTCACGTGCTCTGCAGGTCTCCGGCCGTGCCTCCTCTAGTTCGGCTTTACTCTCTCAAGCCGGTCGTATTGTATTCGAATAGCAATTGCTTTTTAATTTCAAGCAATAGTTTTGAATTATATCATTTATACTTGACAGTAGACTAAACGATTAAATATGTCTGAGTCGAGTTCTGTAGTAAAGCGTACCATTAAGAGGTAAGTCGAATTTAGCTTAATTTTTTATTTAATTTTTAATTCTTTTTGATTCAATAGAAGTCCGTGTTGTGTCCGGGTTGCTCGATGAATAGACCAACCGTGTATGGCAAGTGTCGTAAAAGGCGACATAGAAAGATCTAAACCAACTTCAGAAAGGGCATTCGGTTGGCGAGCTCCTAGACTAGAGAAATTGCTACAAATATTCAAGCGAATGGAATGTTATGGGCATATTGTGATTGTGTGTGACAGAAATGATTGGAGAAGGTCTATTCGTATCCCGACCCTATTTAAACTAGGATTCAAGAGAAGATGATGTTGCCGATGATTTTGATTGAATAGAAGGAAATTAAAAATGACATACAGTCTGTAGAAAATGTTGGAGACAAAACGTCTATGGGTGGGGAAGGGTCTAAGATATTACCAGCCCGAGGGTACTAATTGTCTTTGATTATATACTGTATTCTAGTGAATTCAAGTGTTTTAGGGGATGAACAATTTTAGGGATGAACAGTTTAGGGGATGAACTGTTCCAAGGGATGAACAATTCTAGGGATGAACAGTTCTAGAGAAAAAAATTCTAGGGATGAACTGTTTCAGGGGATGAACAGTTCTAAGGGATAAACAGTTCTAGGGGATGAACAGTTCTAGGGATGAACTGTTCTAGGGGATGAACATTTCTATGGATGAAGAGTTCTAGGGGATAAATAGTTCTATGGATGGAGAGTTCTAGGGGATGAACAGTTCTATGGATGAAGAGTTTTAGGGATGAACAGTTCCAGGTATGAACTGTTCCAAGGGATGAACTATTCTAGGGGATGAAGAATAGAGATAAACTGTTCAGCTGAAATGGCAATATTTAGCCTATATTTTTCATCAGGAAGTAAAATATTTTAAAGCAAGGTCTACAATTAGATCAAGGATTAAAATTAATTCACAGCATCAGTTTTATTAGCTTTCCAGATAGTTGGTGGCAGATACTATTGTAGCCTAATTTGTAAAGTTAACTTACACTTGTATTGGGTTATTTACTTTTATATTTATTTTGGTATGTTGGCGGTCATTGTAGCAAGCCATACCGCACCCAATAGTGGAAATTCCGAAACTCAGTTGAGAAAAGAGGAATTAACCTTGATTTTTTCGTCAACTATTTCAATCAAATTTTTGTTTACTTTTTCCATGAAGTGTCTCATAAATGAAATCTGTATATTTAGAGATCAGCAGTCTTGTTGATTGGAGACTCACTAATTATTTATCAAAGTTTTCTCCTGAATTCTCTCTTCATTGTACGAGAGAGAGAGAAAGAAAGAACGAGAGAGAGAGAGAGAGAGAGAGAGAACTATGTATATTTCAATGCACTCACACTATACAATGACATACACAAGCAAGGCCATCAAAGAGGTCAGAAGTAACTTATCTAGTTGACCACAATTCAGTCATTCAAATTGAAAAATAACTAAGCACACATTGAAAAATCATGCAATACAAGTAAAATAAATAAAAATTTATAAAGTTTACAATAAAAGCAACAGAAATTTAAAAGAGAATATTTATTCTGCCAATACATCTGAGCTACAGAGAATCACAACGAGCAGATCAATAGATACAGTGATATACACAAACAAGGCCATCACAGAGGTGTTCACAAGTAACATAACCAGACACGGAGATGGTTCCAATGGCCTTTTTGATGTACTGTATTGAAATTTTCTGAGTATAATCTGAGTACAAAAATGATTGAACAGTTTAATTGTTACTGTGAAAGATGATGGATGGATGATGTCTAAAAGCACATCATTGATTGGAGGGATTTAGATCCAGTGCTCAGCTGTAAGCCTACTTGCTGATCCGACATTGGTAGAGCTGAATAAAGCTACTGTTAACATCAATTTCCTCACTCTAAGCGATGTCAGTGGCAGACGAGCCCAGGATTTGAACCCGCACCTACTGATCCGAGGTCGAGTACCTTACCGACATTGAAGTCCTAACCAATTTTGCTACTGACTCTAGGCATTGATTTTAATATAATTCACAGAAAATTAAATTAACTAAAGTAATGTTGATGATTTGAGTGAATAAAACTACCTCACTACCTTTCTCAATACATAAAATCGTCTAAGAACAAAGGCGGAACTACAATTTTAATTTTGGATCTCATTTCGAATTAAGATTATGTTAACACTTGCTTCAGTAAAATATTTACTGTTTTACGTTAAGTCTTTACTGTGCAGTCTCAAGAGTTTCTTACAATACGCACAAAATTCAAGGGAGCTAAGATGATAAATAATAATAATTTGATGTTTTGGTAAGCGAAGATTCCATGTGTCAATTGAGCAGTTAAACAGTTAAACGATATAAATTTAAACATTACGTAGTCAATTAAATAATTAATCCTTCTATGTTCGAAATTTGATTGATGAGTAGATTAATTTATAGATTGGTTTACTTTTAAATGATTGATTGAAGTATTGACTACTTGGTTAATTAAATGATCGATTGATTGAATGCTGGATTGATTGATCTACCGATGGTTTGGTTGACTGATTGATTGATTTATTGATGAATTGATTGATGAATTCATAGACTGACTGATTAATATATTGATTTAGTTTTTGAATGATTGAGTTATGGATGCCTTTTTTGATTGATGGATGAATGGATTGATTGATTGATTTACTGCATGGTGAATTGATCGATTGATATATTGATTTTTCGATTGATTTATCGATCGATCAATTGGTTGGTTGATGATTAATTGATCTTTCGATGTCTTGGTTGATTGATTGATTGATTGGTTGATTAATTAATTAATTGAATATTGTAGGACGGTTGTTGGTGGACCGTCAATTGAAGAGCTTGATGATGTAAGGCTGCACAGAACCTATCAAATCTTCAGGGGCATGTCACCCACCACCTCAAACAGATTAGAGGTATTATTGATCAATCATCGTCACCATCATCATCACTATCGTCATCATCATCATCATCTTCCCTGGAATCCCAGTTTAAATAGAACCAGGATACGAATAGATCTCTGATCTATTGGTATCAATTATGGCTAATTATAATTAGCCCTAATTAAAAACTTAGCGTATCTCAGCACAGACTAATCAGAACATTTTTCTGAATTGTTGGATTTTTACAGACACACCGGATGAGAGATTTAATTAATAAAAATAATGATTGAAACTATCATTTAATTTAACAAATGAGAGAGAGAGAGAGTAAAAGAGAGAGAGAGAGAGAGAAAGAGAGAGAAAGAGAGAGAGAGAGAAAGAGAGAGAAACGAGTGGGAGAGAGATAATAATGGTAATAATAATAATTATTATTATTTTAAATACACTGAGCTGTATTGGACCCTGGGCTAAAAAATACGATAAAAGAAGGACTTTATTTAATATAACTAAGATGAAAAAGAACAGTTTAAAATAATTCCTCTACGCTCTGGGAGGCCGCATTCGCCAATGTGCCATGAACGCCGACAGCATTAAAGCGCTGGAGTGCAATGGACAGGCGCTGCCACTGAAAGGCTTTTTCGCGTTATTTTTTTATTTATTATTATTATTATTACTATTATTATTATTATTATTATTAATTGTTCATTTTAATGCCCTTTGCTGTATAGGGCCCTGTGTTAAAATATTGTTATTATTATTGTTATTATATAGATATTTTAATGTTATAATTTTAGTAAGAACCCCAGCTTAAAAACTTTCATTTGATAAATCGATTCAATTAACTTTTACAAAGTTAAACATTCTGCCAGTCTATTATAGATTTCCAGTTTTAATAATCATTGTGAATTGCAGCATTAAATCTTTGAAGCACCTTTGCAAAATAATTTAGAGCCCCTACCACTAAAAAGTCTATTTTTTAATTAAATAATTACTACATACACTGTAGTAATCTAGCTAGGTCTAGTATTACTTATTATAATTGTCCACTGACAGCTAAACGTTTTTGATTGTTGTTATTATTACTATTATTATTATTATTATTATTATTACTATCATTATTATTATTATTATTATTATTATTATTATTATTATTATTATTATCATTATTTATCTCCTGTAGTTCATCATTCAAATTTTCAGGGTATAATATTCCCCCGCTTCCTCATTCGATAACCTTGGTCAAGGACTACTGAAAAGTTTCAAGGAGGTAACAATAATGTTGCAGATTTTACTGGCTGTCTGTTATTGTTCGGCAGCTGTGCAGTTGGAGAATTGCTTAGTCTAATGGTCTATACACGTAGCTCGCAAGTGTTAATAGATAGCATAGCGTCCCGGCCCAACTGTTAATAGCTTGAAACATTAGCTACTGAATCAGTCTGAGCATCTTCTCCACTGGCTTATCTTGTCTATCACTATATTATACATTCCATTTCCAGGCATCTCGTATCCTCGCATTCTTTTATATTTTTCTCAACCAATCTAGCAGTGCTCTCTCCATCTCCCATTCGTATCTTCAATTCTTACTTATGGCAGCATAGGAATTTAACCTTCGTTCTTCTTTGTTTTTATATTTTAAGCGATATTATTCATTTTCTTCATTTCTTCTTTTCTTCAATTATTCGTTCGTTCATTCCTCACCTGAAGGCGATTTCTGTGGCGTGAATTAGACTCCCTATAGATTCTGGTTAGTTTAATTTGTTAAGTTTTATATTTCTGTCCAATATTGGATATTCCCCGTGTTGTTTCAGGGTTGTTTCAGAATTGACCAACCGGTGACTGCACGTGTCGTAGAAGGCGACTAAAGCACTAAGAGCCATACCAGCGGCAGAAAGGGCATTCGGTTGGTGAGCGCTTAGGCTCCAGAAATTGCTACAAAAATTTTAACGAATGGAAAATTCTCGAATAGGGGATTGACTGATGATATGATATAGGGCAGAGATGATTTGAGACAGTCTGTTTCGTGTCCCGACCCTAGTTAAACTGGGATTTAAGGGAAGATGATGATGATTGTTAAACTACTTTAAATATAATTCACCGAAGCGCGTATTTGCAAGTTTCTGGCACTGACATGAACACGCTGGAGAGTTTCAGTAGTTTGTACATGAGACACTTAATGCTCTTAAGATTAATAATAATTATAATAACAACAACAATTAGTGTTGGACTGATGCAGCCGTCAATGACAACGTCAAGCACTACTGTCAGTGAATGATTGATTATTATGAATGGTTTTAACTTATTTTTATATGTTCTTTATTTCACCAAATTCATGGCGGTAAGAAACACATACAAGAGAAATTAAACAGAACATAAACAGAACATAAACAGAACATAAACAGAACATAAACACAACATAAACACAACATAAACACAACATAAACACAACATAAACACAACATAAACACAACATAAACACAACATAAACACAACATAAACACAACATAAACACAATATAAACACAACATAAACACAACATAAACACAACATAAACACAACATAAATCAATATAAAGAAAGTAAACATTCATAACTAAAGTACCAAACTCAAACTCTTCTTAAACATCATTAGTATTAGCTATGCCAATATCTCTTTAAAATAATTCCAAAATTTATATCTGATACAGGCCAATGAGTCTTGAATCTCAATTGAATATTTTCTTTTAATGGTTACATAGTCCAAGTAGTCATCATAATCAGCCTCTGAATTCTCAGTTAAACCATTTGAAATCACTGATTTATGCAAAAAGATAAACCTATGATAATTATATAATATCTCAAAAGGCCAGAAACCACAGCACCACTGACAATTTTGTAGTGTTTTGCGTTTTACAATTATAATCCCTTAGCTTTCTTAGCCAATAGGATTTGTGCTTCGATTTAACTTTTCTGAACTTAATTCCATAGTGCTAACATATTTCTTATTTAGGTTAATTAAGATTTTCATCCTTTTCTTTTTATTTTCTGTTACTTTTTGTTATATGGACCTGGCTTTGTCTGAACTGAAACGATTTAATTTTGATTTTCTTGAATGCAAAATTTCAGTGTATAATATTTATTTAAAGTATCTTCCACCTAAAAAGCCATATTATTTCCAAGCTATTATTTATTATTTCCATTAAGGTGTGGATTAGGCATAGCCATTTGTGAAGGGATTAACTCGTTAATCGATAGTGTGCTCTTTATGGAGCGTGAAAAGCAGCATGTGAGTAGGAATATGTACACTGGACCTGCCGCTTGGCAGAACACTAGAGAGAGAGAGAGAGAGAAAGAGAGAGAGAGAGAGTATCTTTCCTCACTCTCAAACCGTCAGACGTACAGTACGCAAACCTTTCACAATGCACAGAACCGAAGCCTCTGCAATCTGCATGTGGTCCATAAAAACATCGAGGAAAAACGTAGTCAATCTATCTGCATTGTATCAGCCGTCAGCTGTGAAAGAGTGTGTCCTGAATGTTGTGTAGTCTCACATGCGTGAGAGAGTAAACTAAACGATGGTGTGCTAAGAGGTGCTAATTAAGCCTCTGTTTTTAAACTATGATCCGCCGTCACTTATGTGCCTTCGCGCAAAGAACTCTAGGTTTGACTCGATTGCTGATAATGCTGTTGTTGTTGTACTGTTTTTGATAATGCTATTGTTGTTGTACAGTTGATGATAATGTAGTTGTTGCTATAGTTGTGTTGTTGTTGTACTGTTGTTGATGATAATGTAGTTGTTGCTATAGTTGTGTTGTTGTTGTTGACAATTTGTTGTTGTACTGTTGATGATAATGTAGTTGTTGCTATAGTTGTGTTGTTGTTGTTGACAATTTGTTGTTGTACTGTTGATGATAATGTAGTTGTTGCTATAGTTGTGTTGTTGTTGGTGACAATGTTGTTGTTGTACTGTTGATGATAATGTAGTTGTTGCTATAGTTGTGTTGCTGATGATAATGTAGTTGTTGATATAGTTGTGTTGCTGATGATATTGTTGTTGTTGCTATAGTTGTTTTGCTGATGATATTGTTGTTGTTGCTATAGTTGTGTTGCTGATGATATTGTTGTTGTTGCTATAGTTGTGTTGTTGTTGACGATGCTGTTGTTGTTGTTGTAGCTGCGCATCAGGGAGCTCGAGGACGCTCTGGAGGCTGAGAGATCTAATCGAGTCAGGGTAGGTATTAACAACATCATAATAATAACAACAATTAGAGTGCTGCAGTCATCAATGACTACATCGAGCAGTGCCAGTAGGTACTCAACCATCAAGCATTTTACTAGTTTTTAATCGAGATGTGTATTTATTAATTATCGTTTAAGACACATTTTGTAAAATAGTAATAACCGCATTTACTAACTTGTCTTTAATCAATTGATCACTTATGCAACTGTTGATGTTTAAACAGTTGATTATCTCACTAGTAAATACGGCCATTAGATTAAGTGAAACTAGATCTTTTAACCTAACTGAGAATCGAGTGACAGTATGTGAAGCATCTTTGCGTGCTACTAACACGCGCAATATAGTGAAATGATCTGGGATTTGAACCCATGAGGATTCCATTCATCTCAGGATCTTTCGTTTTAAATTTCATGACGTTTCCCTTATGCTATTAAGACATTCACAAGACATATTTAAGAGATCTGTGTGTAGAGTGTCAGGCAACATCATGAATCCAGTTACTTTTAATACTTTTCTAATTATTATTCTTTGTATTATATGAATTTTTAACTAAGTATAAATCGATCTGAGGTCGGCCACTCCGCTGCAATCAATACCTAATTCATGGTTTTTTCAGATCTGAAGAAAATCTTGGTTATTGTTAGGATGATTAGGACTGGCAAAAGGTGAGCGGATAAAACTGTCAAACGCACGATATTAAATTTGAGGTATATCAACATGGACATTGATTCACTGATACTTCCAGCATAGTAAACAGTAAACACGCAATAAAGTGAAATGATCAACTATGTCGATATTAATCTCTTTTAATAACACATGTTTAAACCGTTAGGCACTTTAGTCCGTTTTCCGTATAACCAGTCCCGTGAATGTCCGAGATTTTACTCTCAGATCAGCGCGGCTGGGATTCGAACCCGCGAGAGTTCAATTCACCTCACGATCTGTCATTTTAAACTTTATGACGTTACCTCTACGCTATTGAGACATTCTGTTGTCAAGTGCTTTACTGAAAACAAACCTGAAATCATCAGTTGATGAAGAAACTGACGTTAAGCGAGTGTTACAAGTCTTTTTTGCTGTTGTTGTGTGCAGATAGAGCTGGAGTTCAACCAGTACGCGGAGGAATACGAGAGCATGAGAGAGAGGTTAGAGGAGGTCGATGGGCTGTCAGCATCCGCCGTATGTGGAAAAATCTCTTATCTCTTTGTATTCACTTTCTCTTAGTGAACTGCTTACTGGCAGGTCCATGGTATATAACGACTCCACGCTTCTCTGTTTTCCGCTTTCCTCTTCATATCCACATAAGACTTTTAAATACTTCTTTCCTATTACCGAAGGCTACTTTTGCTTGTGCACTCCTACTGCATATTTGTATTATAAGTTTAGTTTTTAATCCCCTCTTTCAATTTGTAAATTTATTCACTAATTAAAGTATTCATTCAATCGCTTACATGTATTCAAGGACATATGGCTATTATCAGCGCAGTACGAGGCAATTGATTGGTTGATGTAGAGATTGATTGTTTGATTGAGTACTTGATTGACTGAGTGATTGATTAATTGATTGATTGTTTGATTGATTGATTTGTTGATTGATTGACTAATTAATTGATTGATTGATTGATTAATTGATTGATTGATTGATTGATTGATTGATTGACTGATAGGGAGAGGCAGGTAGAAGGCGTGACGCAGAGAACGCTAAGCTGAGGAAGGACATCGAGCTGTTGACGGCTCAGTATGAGGCGAGTGAGGCGAGCATGCGCAAGAGACACCAGGAGGCGCTCAATGAACTAGCCGATCAGCTAGACCACCTCAACAAACAAAAAAACAAGTATGACCCAGATAAACTAATTGTTGGGTTTAATTTTTCTGAAAGTTACCCTCAAAAAATGAGCTACGTAAACATTTTCTCAGACGATATATCGGTCATGAACTTCTGCTTCTTTGATTTTTATTAACAATTACTCAGAGGAAATAGCGCGAGTCTTGATTAACCTCAAATTTAATTTTAGTAAAATTTAATTATTTTTATGAATGCTCATCATCTTCATCATCTTCCCTTTAATACCAGTTTAACTAGTTTAATTTTTATTAATGAACTGTAGTCCATAAGAGACAGTCTATTTGCATCACCATGGACCTTTCTTTTTTATTGTCTCATGTTCGTTAATGACTTCCTTTTCTTGTTTCATTATTTTTCTACGCACTGGAAAGTAGTTTAAATAGTTTAGATAGTTATTTTTTTGCTATTTAGAGATATGAACTTAGTTTACTTATTTAATTTCTTATAATTTCGAGATGTTTTTGAAAATTTATTTTGAGTTTCACTTGCCAGTGTCTGGCCATTTCCTAATTTGAAAATATTCAATTGTTTGGCTATCAACGGTTTTACTGTAATTAGTAATGTAATAGAAATTTTTGTATTTCTGACTTAAGTAGACTCTGCTATAATTACTAATTATGGTATTGCCGAACAGAGCTATTGTTATTTATCTAACTATTTGTGCGTTCCTACTGTTTGTATAATCTGTGCTGTGATGAACAAATAAACGATACTAAACGAAAAAAAAAGATATTACTCTGTGAAGTTTAGTGAAAAAAATTGTGAAAATAAATATATTTCTTTCTCTCTCTCTCTCTCTCTCTCTCTCTCTCTCTCTCTCTCTGTCTGGACATGTTCAGATTTGCAAACTCGATCAAATTGTTCAGACTTGTAAACATGTTAAAAACTTAAAATTATTAATACTTGTAAACATGTTCAAATTGTTCAGACTTGTAAACATGTTCAAATTGTTCAGACTTGTAAACTTGTTAAAATTTTTCATACTTGTAAACTTGTTAAAATTGTTCATACCTGTAAACATGTTCAAATTGTTCATACTTGTGAACTTGTTCAAATTGTTCAGACTTGTTCAACAAATCTTGATGTTAGAAACGCTTCAGAGATTTTTATCGGATGATGAGGCTGCCGTCAAATTCTACTTGTACTTACTTAGTATAGAAATTTGCAGTATGAAAATCGTCGCGAATAGATTTTTATTTCTATATTTAATTCTATTGGTATCGTAAATGTGTTCGTCTGTTTTACTAAAGACTTACATGTTACAATCTTCTCTCAGTTCCAAATATTCTCACGTCACTGGGCAGACGTTCATTTTCTTACGCAGCACCCACAATCTGGAACTCTTTACCTGCTAATCTTCGCTCTTGTTTTTCTCTTTCAACATTCTCTAGCAAGCTTAAAACTTACCTTTTCCCACCATAAACATAATCAATCTACCCTGATCATTTTTGATCACCGGACTGGCTTTCGTTTAGGACCTTACTTCTCCTCAGCACATTTCTTTCGCAGATTGGTCTGGGTGAATTGACCTGTAGTGATATGTGCTGTTGGGGACGTCCCTGACATCATCCCTGGATGAGGAAACGGACGTTAAACCGTTATTATTATTATTATTATTATATTCAGGTTTGACAAAGAGAAGCAGACGTTTGTTATAGAGATTGATCAGCTCAACACAGCTCTGGATGGTTCAAATAAGGCCAGGGTAATAAATACTACTCGTAATAAATGATATACCTACTCGTAATTAAATAATTAAGTAATTAAACGTAATTAAGTAATTCTTTAATAAGTAATTAAGTACTCGTAGTTAAGTACCCGTATAAGTATTCGTAATTACTAAAGTAACTAAATACTCGTAATTAAGTATTCGTAATTACTAAAGTAACTAAATACTCGTAATTAAGTATTCGTAATTACTAAAGTAACTAAATACTCGTAATTAAGTATTCGTAATTACTAAAGTAACTAAATACTCGTAATTAAGTATTCGTAATTACTAAAGTAACTAAATACTCGTAATTAAGTATTCGTAATTACTAAAGTAACTAAATACTCGTAATTAAGTATTCGTAATTAAGTTATTAAACTGATTACCTACTCGCAATAGGCCTAAATAAGTTGAAACAGATATCAAAATATATAAACAAACAAATTTAATTATTATTAGGCCTATTATTATAATAAAGTGTAGTTTACTTAATGTTATTATTATTATTCAAGCGAAGAATTTTTCTAGTTGTTATAAAAAATAGTTTTGCATGAAAAATGAATTTATGACAGACCATTAGATTGTTTGATATCTCATACAGCAAGAAGTAGAAATTTCAAAAGGGATAACGTCATTAATTTATCTTGCCACTAACTGAAACCGGCATGCTCAAAAAGATTTTATATTTTTCTTTTATATGTGCCAATTTTTAAGAATACCCAATTAGTGTGCTACCGTGCTACCGTCATTCATGACTTCATTGAGCAGTATACAGCAAAGCCGAGCCACAAATCAAAATTAAAAAAGTTCCTCACACGTTTTGAATAAAAATGAATTCAGGGATGAATTATTAAAGAAAGGGTAAAATGATATCATACGATATTAAATATTTTGTAAGACAACGCCGATCACTACAAGACACAAATTCGTTTTCTAAACTAACTAAATTTGAAATATAATAAACTAAAATGTGCAACATTTAATACAACTCTAAAAATAATAAGACATTTTAAATTATTCATTTCTTTATTCGTTAAAACAGACAGGATCAAGATACATCACAGATACATATATGCACACATAGACACTTAGACATACGATCATAGAACAATCGAAATACAACGAAATGTTGCAATTAACACTAATTAAAGGATAATGTGCGGCACGGTGTGGATAATTATCTCCACACTGTGTCTTCTTATAATGTCTCAATAGCGTAGGGGTAACGTCATGGAGTTTTAAATGACAGATCCTGAGGTAAATTGAACTCTCGCAGGTTCGAATCTCAGCCGCGCTGATCTGAGTGTAAAATCTCGGACATTCACTGGACTGGTTACACGGAAAATGGACAAAATTTCCTAACGGTTTAAACATGTGGTATTAAAAGTGATAGATATCAACACAGTATATCATTTCACTATATTGCGTGTTTACTTTTTTTACTTTTTTTATCTCACATTGTTCTCTATTATCGGTGACATAGAGTCCGTGAAGAGACGTGTAGAGTCCGCAAGAGACGTCCCTGACATTGCCTTACGGCCAGGAAACGGATGTTAAATTCTTATTCTTCTTCTTATCGTGTCCCTAAACAGAATTAATCCAGCGTCTTACACAATCTCTCGCTCGATCATTGGACTCTCTGTGATCCGCACGCGTGATCCCATCACCAGTCAAGTTGCAGTTCATCAAATGGTCAACGTCCTCCTCCTCCAGGCCGCATTCACATACTGTAGAACCATTAAATTCTTATTGATTGATTGTTTGATTGATTGATTGTTTGATTGATTGATTGTTTAATTGTTTGATTGATTGATTGATTGTTTGATTGATTGATTGATTGATTAATTGATTGACATGTTCCACAGCTCCAGGCGGAGTCTAGACTGGATAACCTCGAGGATCAGCTGCGCAGGGCTCGGGTTCAAATTGACGACCTGACGAGACAGAACGCTGATCTCAACAACTGGAAGGCGCGTCTCTCTCAGGAGAACCTTGACCTTCAGCGCCAGGTCCAGGAGCTCGACACCAGCAACGCCACCCTCGCCAAGACCAAGTCGATCCTGACAGCCCAGGTGGACGAGCTCAAGTCCCGTCTCGACGAGGAAACCAGGGTGAGTGGTGCTCAGCTAACTAGTGAGATAGCTAGGCAGTTAGTTAGTTAGTTAGTTAGTTAGTTATTTAGTTAGTTAGTTAGTTATTTAGTTAGTTAGTTAGTTATTTAGTTAGTTAGTTAGTTAGTTAGTTAACTAGTTAGTTAGAGCCAGCCAGTCAGCCTATAAACAGTGGACGAGCTCAAGTCCCGCCGTGACGAGGAGACCAGGGTGAGTGCTGATCAGCTAAAAATTGATATCAGCGCAAGATATCTGTACTTTTTTAAGGATTTATGTAACTGAATGATTGATTGATTGACTGACTGACTGACTGATTGACCTACGGATTGACTGACTGACTGACTGACTGACTGTGACTGACTGACTGATTGACTGACTTAATGACTGACCGAATGACTGACTAACTTACTGACTGACTGACTGACTGACTGACTGACTGACTAACTGACTCACTGACTGATTAATTGATTGACTGATTGATTGACGCAGGAGAAGAATCAGCTGACGATCACGCTGACGAACCTTCAGGTGGACTACGACAACCTGAGCGCCAGGCTCGAGGAGGAGACGGAGGAGGCCCAGTCACTGAGGGCTCAGCTACAGCGAGCACTGGCCGACTACGCCGCGCTCAAGGGCAAGTACGACAAGGACATCACTGCGCGCGTCGAAGAGTACGAGGAGCAGAGGTAACGTAACAATCAGAGTGCTACTGTCGTCCATGACAATGTGATTTCACTCTCTTTCTCTTACTCTCTCTCTACCTCTCTTTCTCTCTCACGCTTTCTCTCTATTTCTATCTTTCTTTATCTCTCTCTCTCTATCTCTTTTTCTTTCTCTTTCTTTCTCTTTCTTTCTCACTCTCTCTATCTCGTTTCTCTCTCTCTCCTCTCTGTCTCTGTCTCTCTCTTTCTCTCAATCACGCTCTCTATCTATTTAGAGCAACAATTACAGTGCTACTTTCGTCCATGACAACTACGAGGAGCGGAGATAACGTAGAACAACAATTAAAATGCTACTGTCGTCCACGTCCATGATAACATCGACAGCTATTAAGACAAATCAAGCGGGGAGCAAAAAGTAGTATAACTAGTGATTACGGTGGGGGACGCAGGAGAACTGCGTTCAAACAGAAAATTAATTAAGTTTTTAAACAAATAGCATAAATTAACACAAAGGCTGGTTGGCCAGAAGTAACAGAATGAATACCCGTCAGCAGTTCAAAGATTTAACAAATACTAAGTCCAGGGCCTATATTAGAATGTAGGAGATCTGTAAATACATTACAGGGGTCCAGAATTATTCTGACCGTTCTTCTTTCTCTTCAGTGCACTGCCAAGTGGCAGGTCCAAGGTACATATTCATACTCAAAGTCTGCTTTCTCGCTCCATAAGAGCACTCCTTAGATCAACAAGTTAATCCCTTCACAAAGTCTATGCCTTATCCATACCTTATGTAGCCTATAACCTGGGAAATATATGGCTTCTGAGGTGGTTTCCCGTTGCCTTCCTCAATTAGGTGGATTAATTACCATTTAGTCCTGGGGGAAAATATTTCAAAGTGAGGTGGATCCCCTCTTGCAATCCTCAGCTCCTGCCTTTAGTTGCCTCTTACGTACACTCGGCAGATGATTTGCGGTTGCCCTATTCTACATTGGTCCAACCACATCCGAGCACAACACGGGGAAAACCGTTCTATAGCTCTCAATTCACACATTAACCACTGAGCATGTTACAGCAACAATTAGAGTGCTACTGTCGTCCATGGCAACACTGAGCACAATGGAAACGAATTCAAGCCGGTGAGAAAAAAGAAGGTCCAAAACGGTGCGAATTCCAAAATACTGAAAATCAGTTCAAAGATATGACCAGTGCTGACAGTTTAACTTCTTGAGGAGCCCAATCGGTTGACTGTATCAGCTGTCCCGAAGTTCTTTCACTGCATTTACACTGTCCTACTAAGTTAGCCAGTATAGAGCGTGTAGCGATTTGCAATACTGTAACTAAGTTGTACTAGATTATGTTAAAATTTATTCGATTGCACAGGGTTATACTAGACCATAAATTTTAATAGTATCGATATACTTGATTGCTTTAGATTTTGAATAGACTGTAGTAGATTATGCTACGTCCCTGACATCATCCCTGGACGAGGAAACGGACGTTAAACCTTTATTGTTATTATTATTATTATTATTTCCAGTAGATACTCATTTTAAGTTCCTCTTTTTATTAATTATGGTGGAAGTGTTTTCCATGTTTCTGGTTACGTCAGGACACTAACAGCGTCCACATAGTTTCTGAACCACATCGCGACCGTCACCTAACACGTCAGTGATCTCATTGTCGAGGTTCAACTGTTCACCAGTAATTTGTTCATTCAACTCTTCCAATTCAGTGTCCTTATTATTATTATTATTATTACGTCGTTCTAGGTTTGCACATAGTTGCTTTTTATGATCAATTGATTAATTGATTAATCGATAATTGAATTATTGAATTCGTTTATCGATTAATTAGTTGAGCGATTGATTAATTGATTGATTGTAGACGTAAGCTGGTGGCTCGTATCTCAGAGCTGGAGAGTGATGTGGAGCAGTGGAGGAACAAGGCTAACAAGTACGAGAAAGAAAAGTCCAAGCTCCAGATAGACATCAGGGATCTCTCAATGGACCTGGAGTCTGTGAGTCTAGCCTGAATGTCACAACAACTCTCTCTCTCTCTTTCTCTCTTAGTGCACTGCCAACTGACAGGTCCATGGTATATAACGACTCCACTTTTCTCTGTCTTCCGCCTTCCTCTTCATTTCCACATATGATTGGGTCTTTTAATCATCTAACGTACCTAATATAATTAAATCATCTAACGTAACCTAATATATAATAATAACCTCTTTTAATAGACTTTCCCCCCTTAGAATGTGTTCACAACAACCATAAATAATAAAGATAATTATAGTTGTTGCCCATTACAGCATCGAGAATTGTAAAGCCTAATATCTAGCTATCACGGTGCTGTTGCTGGCAAGAAGTGACTATATCTATATCATGATGTTGTTGTTGCTGGCAAGGAGTACCTATCATGATGTTGTTGTTGCTGGCAAGGAGTACCTATCATGATGTTGTTGTTGCTGGCAAGGAGTGACTATCATGTTGTTGTTGTTGCTGGCAAGGAGTACCTATCATGATGTTGTTGTTGCTAGCATGGAGTGACTATCATGATGCTGTTGTTGTTGCTGGCTAGGAGTGACTATCATGTTGCTGTTGTTGCTGGCAAGGAATGATTATCATGATGTTGTTGTTGTTGTCAGAATGGAGTGACTATCATGATGGTGTTGCTGTTGCTGCCATGGAGTGACTATCTATTACTGTTATTAGTGTTGTTGTTGTTGGCAAGGAATGCCTATGTTTTTATCGTTATGGAGTGACTTTATATCACGGTGTTGTTGTTGTTGTTGTTGTCATAGTGTGACTATCACGGTGTTGTTGTTGCTGTCATGAAGTGCCTATCATGTTGTTGTTGTTGCTTACAGAGGGACGCAGAGATCTCAGAGTACAGCAAGAAGCTGAAGAGCGTGGAGGGGGCTCAGGGAGATCTACAGCGCCGTGTGGAGGAGCTCTCGCTGGAGCTGTCGAGCTCTCATGGAGAGAATCAGCGGCTCCAGGCGGAGCTCACGCGGCTCCGAGTCGCTCTCACTGAGCTCCAGGACAAGTACGACGCTCTGCTCAGAGAGAACAAACAACTTTCGGGTGAGCCGTTAACTTTCTTTATGATCTAACACTCAACGGATGAGCCGATAACATCGGATCAGCCGATAACATCGGATGAGCCGATAACTTCGGATGAGCCGATAACTTTCTGTGTGAACTAATAAACAACTTTCGGGTAAGCCGATAACTTTCTTTATAATCTAACAACTTTCGGGTGAGTCGATAATTTTCTCTCTCTCTCTCTTTCTCTCTCTCTCTTAGTGTACTGCCTACTGTCAGGTCCATGGTAAATAACGCCTCAACTTTTCTCTGTCTTCCACTTTCCGTATGATTTAACAAACAACTTTCGGGTGAGTCGATAACTATCTTTCTCTTTCTCTCTCTCTCTCTCTCTCTCTCTCTCTCTCTCTCTTAGTGCACTGCCTACTGGGAGGTCCATGGTATATAACGCCATGGACGTTATCCAACAACATAACTACAATTTTAGTTATGTTGTTGTGTCAATTAACCACAGTCTCTTACCGTCTGATTTATTTTTTCTGTCGATTAATTTCTTCATTTAAAGCTATAATCGATGTATTTCTTCATTTAAAGCTATAATCGATGTATTTCTTCATTTAAAGCTATAATTGATATATTTCTTCATTTGAAGCTATAATCGATTTATTTCTTCATTTCAAGCTATAACTGATGTATTGCGGTTAACAGAAGGATTTCGGGACGCTCAGGGACAGAACAAGGATCTCTCCCGTCAGGTGCAGGAGCTGCTGTCGATCAGGGGACAGCTGGAGGGAGAGAGGGACCGTCTCGCCGCTGAGCTCGCTGACGCTAACGACGCGCTGCGCGACGCACTGGCGCGTCTCGACGCCGCTAACGCCGCGCTCAACCAAGTCAGGATCGACTTCGAGAATAGACTGCGCCAGAAAGATGAGGAGCTCGAGGTCATTCGGTGCGTGGATAATAATAATAAATAATAATAAAGGTTTAACGTCCGTTTCCTCATCCAGGGATGATGTCAGGGATGTCCCCAACACCACATATCACTACAGATCAATTCACCCAGACCAATCTGCGAAATAAATGTGCTGAGGAGAAGTAAGGTCCTAAACGAAAGCCAGTCCGGTGATCAAAAAATGGTCTAGGTAGATTGATTATGTCTATGGTGGGAAAGGGTAAGTTTTAAGCTTGCTAGAGAATGTTGAAAGAGAAAAACAAGAGCGAAGTGTGAGCCAATCGGGTTCTGCGACAAGCGGCCCATGAACATCCACGTGGATCGCCTCACTGCGGAGTCACCCCTCGCAGTGGCCAGGCTTGAGAGCTGAGGCCCTGCCCCTCGCAGAGGTATGTGGGTCAAGGAGTGCGGTCCCCACCGCACTCCTCGACCAACATACCTCTGCGATGGGCAGGGAGCCAGAAGATCCTGGTGGTCTCACGGTTAACACGATACGCTGTCGATCAAAGCCCTGATGATGATGTTGTAGCTTCTGGAGATTGAAATGAAGCACCGGCTGAATATGAAGCCTCCAAGACTGCAACTTCTTCTTCTGTTTCTTATGAAGTGTCTGACGACTGCGATTATCATTTCGGTCATGCTTCTCACGCTGTAGACGATGATTTTCAGCATGATGATGATTTTCATGATGATTTTCATCAAACTGCAGTTCATGATGTTTTCCAGCACCGAGCTGTTCATAATAACCTTCAGCACCTTGCTGTTCATGTTGATCATTAGCACCGAGCTGTTCATGAAGATCTTCAGCACCGAGCGGTTTATGATGATCTTCAGCACCGAGCAGATTATGAAGATCTCCAGCACCGAGCTGTTCATGATGATCTTCAGCACCGAGCTGTTCATGATAATCTTCAGCACCGTGCTGCTGATGATGATCTTCAGCACCGTGCTGTTGATGATCTCCAGCACCGAACTGTTCATGATAATCTTCAGCACCTAGCTGTTCATGATGATAATAATAAACTCCGATAATTTCTATAGCGGTGTCATGGTGTCATGGCCGGTGTCCGGTCTTCGAGACCGCTTTACAGGTTCCTAGCTGGGTGATTTCTACTGCGTTATTTAATTTGTTTCAATAGTGCTCGATGTTGTCATTGACGACCGTAGCACCCTAATTGTTATTATGTTACGTTATATGTTATACACAGGGGTCTAGTTAGTGGCAGTTTGATAAATATTACAATTTTCCCAATTGTAATTTTCTTTTCGAATTTTGATTATATAATATGCAGTCATCTTTAGCTGGGCAAAAAATTTTGTGCTGCTGTTGGCGATAAGCTAGAGACGTCACTGACGTCTGATTGGCTAACTGGTCGATTGGCTAATGGACTCATTGAGTGAATAATTTCTATAAAGTAAAAAAGTTGGTAACGCTAAGGTTAACGTCAGTTTCCTCAATCGAAAGCGATGTCAGTGACGGTCGAGCCCAGGATATGCACTATCCCTCACTCACACTCTCTCTCTCTCTCTCTCTCTCTCTCTCTCTCTCTGTCTCTCTCTCTCTCTCTCTTTCTCTCTTAGTGCTCTGCCTACTGGCAAGTCCATTATAAATAGTGCCTCCACTGTTCTCTCTCCTCCGCTTTCCTCTTCATGTCCACCATGTCTGCTATTGCTGTTGCAGTAAGAACGGTCTGCGTAGCGTGGATGAGCTGCAGAGAACGATAACTGAAATAGAAACGAAGTATAAGTCAGAGCTGAGCCGTTACAAGAAGAAGTACGACACAGACCTGAGAGAGCTGGAGATACAAGTGGACACACTGTCAAGATCTAATGCAGAACTCAGCAAGGCTAACAAGTCACTCGCTACCAGAGTCAAGGTAGGGTCGACATTTAATTTTTATATAGATACATTACGTACCCGTGTTGTGTACGAATTGCTGAAGAATAGACAAACCGCGAATTGCACCTGTCGTAAAAGGCGACAAGGCACTCGGAATTGACTCGGTTGGTGAGCGCCTAGACTCCACCTCCACAAATTGCTAAAAGCTTTTGTAACCCTAACCCTAGTTTAATTGATATCCAAAGAAGATGATGAGGATGTATTACGTATCATGAATTTGAAATCCTTTGTCAATTTACGTGACAGAGTAGAGTGATCCCTCATGATAATATTAAAAACTTTTAATGGCAAATTAATCCCATAGTTTTAATCTTTCTTCAGCTTTAAGACAATGATACCAGTTAGCTGTGATGTGTAGATAGTCTGTTTTATAGGCTTTCCCGAATGTCGAATTCACGACCTAAAGAACACACATTTAAAATTCAATCACATTATGTATAGCACAAAGAGCAAATACTTGGCACTCAACTGTATGCTGCAGTACTTAATAGAGAGTACTTGTATGACGGTACTTTAAATCTAAGTGACGGGCTAACGTTAAGAAGTGAGAAAGGTTTTCACACTGCAAAGTAATTAACTCTAAATAAAAGTATGAGGGAATTTGTTACAAGATGTACGATTTGCAGATGACCAAAAAATGGTAGATGGCAGCGAGATTGGATTGCAGAAGATAGTGGATAGGCTGAATGATACGGCCCTAGGATATGGCATGAAGATTAATATAAAAAAGACCAAGGTTATGAGGGTGTCCAATAATAAAGGTGAAGTTAATATCACAAATGATACATAAATAATAATAATGATACATGATATATAAATGGTACGAAATTGGAACAGGTAAGGAGTTTCAAATATTTGGGTCATACTATAACCGATGATGGGAAATGTGAGACGGAAATATGCAGTAGGATTGCACAAGCAAAAGCGGCCTTTGGTAGTAGAAAAGAACTATTAACAAAAAGTCTAAAGAAAGACACAAAGATAAAGATAGCGAAAACTTTGGTTTGGACCACGCTATTGTACGGATGTGAAACATGGACCTTAAGGAAGCCTTAAGGAAGGAAGATATTAGGAAACTGGATACATTGGAAATGTGGATTTGGAGAAGAGTGGAGAGGATTAGCTGGACTCAAAAGGTTACAAATGAGGAAGTCCTGGAGAGAGTTGGAACAGATAGACAGTTGATAAATGTATTAAGAAATAGGAAGAAGAGATGGATAGGACACATTCTAAGAGGGGAAGGTCTATTAAAAGAGGTCATAGAAGGTAGAATGGAAGGAAAAAGAGGCAGGGGCATGCCGAGATTAGGTATGTTAGATTATTTAAAGACCCACTCATAAGTGGAAATGAAGAGGAAGGCGGAAGACATAGAAGAGTGGAGGCGTTATGTACCATGGACCTGCCAGTAAGCAGTGCACTAAGAGAGAGAGAGAGTACATAAGTTTAGATGAAGATGCTGTACGTGTGAAGGAGTTATGATGTTAAGAGGAAAAGAAAACGAGGAAGACCTAGAAGTACTTGGCTAAATGCGATCAATAAGGATTTGAGAGCATTAAACATTTCATGGGAAGACGCTGTGAAGATTGCTGACGATAGAAACGAATGGAGGAATGTTGCCGCCCTATGTTCTGTACAGAACTTAAGGAACTGATGATGATGATGATGATGATGATGTACTTGTAGGAGTTCTATTATATTCATTGTACGTGTAGGAGCTGGAGATAGCTTTGGAGGAGGAGAGACGTAACGGTGATGACGCTAAGAACAGCCTGACTCTGTCTGAGAGGAAGCGTATAGCGCTCCAGACTGAGCTAGAGGATGTCCGTGCTCTGCTTGAGGCCGTTAGAAGCTTATTTCTATTTCCTGTTTCTTGTTGTTTATGACTGTTTTTCTAAATCCAGTAAATCAGAAGAATTCTTGACGTCTATGATATTACCCCTTATGGCGATTAGCCGGGCGTTAAATTCTTATTGATTGATTGGTTAATTAATTAATTAATTGACTGATTTATTGATTGATTTATTCATTGAGTGTTTGGTTGAGAATTAAATTATATGAGTATTAATTGTAGTTAAATATTAATATGTTTTTCTACCAATCTATTCGCCTTTTTATTATTTTTAATTCAATATATTTTCTACATATTTAAGGCTTACTTAAATTAATTAATTATCTATGTATTATTATATTTATTTGCTTCCTTTTTATTTATCTCTCTTTTTTCATTATTATTTCTCTTGTGGTCTCTGTGTACTCAGTCGTCATCGTGTGGTGCTTTGGCGCCTGTTTGAGTAGAATCTGCAAGAGACGTCACTGACATTGCCTTTTGGCGAGGAAGTGGACGTTACATTCTTGTTGATTGATTTACGTGTTATATTTTTTTAATGTATGTATGTGTGTACATGTCTATGTATGTATGTGTGTACATGTCTATGTCTGTATATATTCGATACTGATCGCACTTTTTGCAATTGAACGATATTGACATTTGACATGTATCTTGTTCTTATTCACTTGATTGCCCGTGTAATTTTCTCTTTTATATCTGTCTAGCATTGAATTGGTGAAATTAAATAAAAATTTAATTTTTATTAATTATTATTTTATTAATTATTTTATTAATTATTATTTTATTAATTAGTTTATTAATTACTATTTTGTTAATTATTTTATTATTTATTATTTCTATTTTTATTAATTAATAATAATTACCCACAGGCTGAGCGAGCTCGTAAGAACGCCGAGGGCGCTGCCTCAGAGACTAGCTCAAGAGTCAACGAGCTCACCATCTCCCTCACCTCCCTCACGAACGATCGTCGTCGTCTCGAGCAGGACCTCGCCGCGCTCCAGGCTGACGCTGAGGAGGCGCACAGGGCCCGCCGTGCCGCCGAGGAGCGGGCGGACAGGCTGCAGCTAGAGGTGAACCGCCTCGTGGAGGAGCTGAGACGTGAGCAGGAGAACTACAAGAACGCCGAGTCGCTGAGGAAGGGCCTGGAGGTGGAGATCAGGGAGATCAGCGTTAGGCTGGAGGAGGCTGAGGCGTTCGCCCAGAGAGAGGGCAAGAGGCTCGTAGCCAAGCTCCAGGCCAGGGTCAGTTGATAGTTGTAATATATAACAACAAATAGAGTGCTACAGTCATCAATGACAACATCGAGCACTATTGAGACAAAATCAAGCCGGCAAGCAAAAAGAAGGTCCAAAAACGGTGCAAATTTCAAAATACAGAAAATCAGTCCAAAGTATAATAAAATATAATTTATTATACAAAGTATAATATAATGTAAGGTCTTACTCTCGTATATTAAAAAAGCTGGTAAAGCTAATGTTAACGTCAGTTTTCTCACTCGAAAGCGATATCAGTGACAGGGTAGCCCAGGATTTGAACCCGCACCTACTGATCCGCGGTCGAGTATCTTACCGACTTCGCCACTGGCTCCAGCCATATTATTAACAGCGAAATCTTATATAGCAGCATCATGGCCGAACCCTCGGCCTTGGAGGCTACTTTACAGAAAGAGTTAAGTAATACTAAGGTAAATAACAGTTACATTTAAATTAGTATCTAAGCTAGTAAAAAATGACTACATATGAGTGGAACTTTACACTATCCAGCAACACTCAGGCATCTCTTCATATACAACATACTTATAATAAACACACATACGTGTATAGTACTTTCAGTTAGAAAAAATACGTGTATGTATTTTATATGTAGAAAAAAATATCTCTCAGTCGTGCTGTTGGTTGGAAGGATAGTAAGCTCTTGGAAGCTTACTATATGGGTCTAACCCTTGGTATAGGTAATGGGAATTAATAATGGGTCAGTTGATATCTAATAACTTTTACTAGTAATCATGGGGAGAGAAGAGGAAATAATGAAAAAATAATAATAATCTATTCCTTTTTATTTCCATTATCAATCTGACAAACCGCAGACAAAAGTCTGACAAAAGTACCAATGAAGAAAGGACACACATGCAGTTGTCATGTGTGTAGTATACGACCAAAGAAAAAGTTTAAGTTTATTCTTTGTTGCTGTAAACTGAGAATAAACGGCTAAAATCTTGCTTAACCTTAGTTTATCAGTCTATTTTAAGCGCATCAGAGTTAGACTGGCAATGAATTTGAACTCTAGTACTACTTATCCGCTGCCAGACACCTGCTTGATTGACGGAATCATCGGTTGATTGGTTAATTAAGTGTTGATCGATATATGGATTGGTTGATAGATTGACCCGATTGGGTGATCGAGTAGATAGCACGCTTGCCAGATAATGCAGGCGGATATCGTTTCGAATCCTGCCAGAATCATTGCATAGAATCCACTATGATACTTAAATGACATTGTACTACGATTTATGAGCATTTTATATTTTACTTGGTGATTTCATTGACTGACAGGTGCACGACTTGGAGGCGGAGTTTATATTGCTGAATGAATTGATTGACAGGTACACGACTTGGAGGCTGAGTTTCTATGAATTGATGAATTGATTGACAGGTGCACGATTTGGAGGCGGAGTTGGACGCGGAGCAGAGACGTGGAAGGGACTTGCTGGGAGAGAACAGGAGGCTCCAGAAGGCTCTGCAGGAGCTGAGGGTCCAGTATGAAGAGGATCACAGACTGGTGCAAGAGCTTACTGAACAAATCAACGTGTACGTCACTAAGATCAATCAACTCAAGAGACAACTCATCGAGGCCGTTAGTACACTCTACCTCCATCACTCTCATGTTACCGGTAGTCAGCTAGATGGAGCTCAATTGTGCTTTTTGACACACGTATAAAGCACACCATAGGTATGCATTATGCAAACTGATCCCATCAGAAAACCATACCACTACCATACTTTAGCATAGCATTTAAATTGCATGATTCAAATATTTTCTGCTGGGGCAGTTTTATAGCGTCCTCTCACTGTTAATATGTTTTGTATTGTTTTGAATATTTATTGCACTATAATGAATTGTACTGCACTGCAGCTTACTGGAATTGATTGCCCGGTTTTATAAGTTGCATGGGCTATTTTTAAGGAAAATGTATCTCAATGGTTAATAAAACTTTTTTATTTTAGCATAGTACTCGATATTGTCATGATATAATGACGTTATGGGTAAACAGAATTGTTTTTTAAGGGAATGACGCCCCTGCCCAGTAAATGTTAGTCTAAGCTGAGGAAGGCACAGGGGGCCCACCTCGTCATAAGCAGAATCCCCAAGAATAGTGGTATAGTACATATGTTTATTTAGAAATTCATCAAACATCGACAAATAATTGTGAAAACAGATAAATCAGCAGACAAAAGTGAGAATCAACATATGTAGCATCAAACAGAAACTAAAATTTGCTCACCACTGCCATCAGAGAGCTGACCACCGCAGTAAACAAAGAAAGGAGATCGAAGAAACACTAAAGTTTTGTCTAAAACATGACAACCAGTAATATGTTACGTATATGTCACTAGGATTGTAAATAGATTACCCAAAATAATATATGATACGATTATCTAATATATATATATATATATATATATATATATATATATATATAAGATTTTGAATAGTAATTCAATAATTACCAAGATTCCATAAGAAAAAGTCTGTATGACACTTTAAAAGAATTAAAGAGTTTAAGTAGCGAATTGCAATAGGTATAGCATTCCATATTGAGCATCCTTCAAATACATTAGATGAGAAGTTAGAACGATTCGCAGGTAAAGAAAGATAATTGAATACCGAAAGCCTAGTCTGATAGCCGCTATGCAAAAGATTAGATATAAACATATCTTTTATAACTTTAGACATGAATCCTTCGTGATATAGGCACTTATAAATCATATTGGCAGTCATAGACTTACACAACAGATGTATCGGCAAGGCACTATAGTTCTCATATGGGAGCTTGGTTTTATATCGTCTGTCTTGAATCTGGAGAATCCTAAGGGCTCAATTATTCGCTACATACAGAGGATGAAGTGCCTTTTCCGAATTATTTCCATAAATTTTAAGGCCGTATGAAATTCTACTGAACACCAAAGAAAATATAAATTTTTACGACATATTGCAGGCAATAGCTCTCTGCGTCTGTTTATCATACTACAGATGCTATTGATTTTAGAGGTTATACATTTGATATGTTCACAAAAAGTTAAATTATCATCAATATTTACACCAAGAAACTTAACCAGGTTAACTCTTGACAATAGCCTTTCTGTTACTGTTAATGGAAATGCTCATTTCCATTAACAGTAACAGAAAGGCTATTAGCAAATATATAATCCTCATTACATTGGGATGGGAAGAAGAGCATGTGGACAGATTTGGAGCAGTTAATAGTTAGTTTATTAGCCTTACTCCATTCGCTGATTCTCATACATTCAATGTTAGCCTTTTTGTAGAGGTCTGTTAGATTATTGGCATTAACAAAAGTATTTGAATCATCTGCAAATAATTTGAGACACCCTTCAATAGAGGCATTTTGAATATCATTAATATATTTTAAAAATAAGACAGGACCCAAGATTGATCCTTGGGGTACACCAATTTTCATCGGTAAAACAGTAGATTTAACAATATCAACGACAATATATTGGGAACGGTCTGAAAGATATGATTTAAACAAAGTATGAGTAATACCGCGTATCCCATAATGCCAAAGTTTATCGAGTAAAATACTGTGATCGACTGTGTCGAATGCTTGTGTAAAATCAAAGAATAACCCCATAACCAAGTTCTTATTAGCCTTTTCCATACGTATCATATTGACACAACTATAGAACGCATCGATTGTTGAATGACCCGGTCTACATCCAAATTGATTTTCATGCAAAATTTCATTTTTATCTAGAAAACTAACTAGTTTCTTGTACATAATTTTTTCGAAAACCTTACTCAAATGGATCAAAAGGGAAATTGGTCTGTAACTTTCTTTTTTATCAGGACTTCCATTTTTTGTGTATTGGGATAACTTTTGCGATTTTAAAATTGACTGGAAAGTGACCTCTGCTAAATGAAAGATTTATAATGTGACTTAACGGCGAAAATTTGATTTCAGAGGAAAGTTTCAAAATTTTAGAGCTTACATTGTCAGAACCAGTTGAAGTTGTATTATTCAATGAATTAATTACGTTGATAGTTTCGCTTTTGGAGATTGGAGTAAGAAATAAAGAAACAGGATTATGGTTCTTTGAGAATGTTGTGTAGCTTGGATTTGTATGAATTATTTTAGAGGCAAGGTCTTCACCAATTTTACTAAAATAAGCATTAAAAATTTCTGCTGTTTCTTTTTTATCATTAGTACCTCCATTATCTGTGTAGAGACTTTTAATGGATGAATTCTTTAGCTGTTTTTATAGGAGCAAATGTTGTTTAACATTTTCCATATGCTTTTTACAGAATTAATTTTGTTATCAAGCAAGTTTTTAAAGAAATTAACTCTGTGTATGTGCAACTATTTATCAAGTATTTTACGGCACACTTTATAGTCAAGTTTATCTTTATCGCTATTAGAAGTCTTATATTTTAGAAAAAGATTGTTTTTGAAGTTGATACATCTTCTTAGTTTATTAGTGATCCAAGGTTTATCTTTTATTCTTTTACGCGAGCATTTAACAAGAGGAAAGTTTTTCTCAGTGATACGTGACAAACTATCCATTAAAAATTTTATAGATTTATCAACATCATCACTCTCATAAATATTAGACCATTCTAAATTTTGCAGATCAGTGAGAAAACTTTCTATATTTTTTCGCCTATAAATTCTTATTGAAGGTCGATCACAGTTCTTCACTTGCTGCTTTGTTTATTTATTATTATTATTAAATTAGCAAAGTGGTCAGTAATATCAGTGGTTACTGTTAACGACTTAATATCGTAATAACTAGTATCTTTACTGCCCAATGTACTGAACACATCATCAATTAGGCTTGACGTCTGTGCACCTGGTCGGAATAATACTGAACGGGGTAAAATACATACTCACAAGGTAGTTTACATACTTAGCAATAATACTATCTGTGTCATAATTAATCAACTTCAAATTCATATCACCAATGATGAAACTCTTATTTAGAGGCCTGTTTTGTTGGAGAAAATCACAAAATAAATTGATAAATTCACGAGAAGGTAGGCTGGGATGCCTATAAAAACAGTAGAAACGAATTTTGGAAGTACCGACAGAAACATCAACAATAACATATTCAGCGAAATCATTGCAAGAATTAGAAATTGAAGAAGAGTCTATTAACGTAAACGAGTAGGATTTCAGCACTAAAACTGCTACTCCACCCGCACGCTGACAATTCGGGGTTGCATATACGATGTAATAATCAGGAACAATATTGTTAAAGAAATCCATATTAGTACTCCAAATTTCAGATAAGATAATGACATCAAATTTTGAATTATATACCGCAAAAAGATCTAGTAATTTATTATAATTAGCATTTAGGCTTCTAATATTCAAGTGAAATACTGTAAGATTGTTGGATGAATTTCCATCAACTTGTGGCTTTCTTCAGGGGTATAGTATCCGACACCTGAATTATTTATAAATTGATCATCTACAATATTATTAAAAGAGCAGAAGATTGAGGACTCCTTCATTTTAAGATTTATCTTTAGCATTAGCATTAAAAACCCATTCTTGAACAATACTGCCATCTGGCCAAATGTTAACATTATACAGAATGTCTTCATATTTAAGATCACAGGTGATCATGAGGGCTGCTGAATTAAATTCACCGCCGTCCCTCGTTTTGCTTAATAGCTTACGACAGCTGATCACCTCCGCACCTGAGTCACTGAGGAAGCTTGTTACCTCCTCAGTCGTTGTGTTCTTATCCAACCGGCCCAAGAAGACTGAAATTTTCTTTGGTATGACTTTAAGATTATAGGTTGATGTGGAAGTTGTAGCCTTTTTTTCCTATAATTATTCTTCTTGGCTTAGTTTTGACAACTTGAGTAGACTCTTGAATGATCGTTGAGAGAGAGACCGATGGATTTGACATAGCTAACTCCGCATAGTTAACTCCGCATAGCTAACTCTATCAGCCCACGAGCGAGAGGTGGATGAGGAGTCTGAAGAGGTCATCGGGTCGGTCAGTGTGGAAGAAATTGGAACTTGTGTGACTTTATTTGAGATATTGTTCTGCTTATTGTCCAATTGATTAGTGATATTGTCGACTTTCTTCTCCATATTTGCTAGCTGCTGCTTCAATTCCATGACAATTGAAGCAAGTCCTGGAGTATCCTTAATTATCGTGTATGACTGCGGAATTCGATTAAGATTAGCCGCGTAGAACACTGGCATCTCCAATTTGTTGGTTTCGAGAAGTTTCCATAGTTCAATTAAATCGGTGGCCTCCGCTTTACGCTTTCCGTCGCCAGCTATTCTGACGATAAGTTTTTGAAGTGGAGGCTTGAAGCCTTCAGCTGATCAGTTGCCACGTCACATAAAGTAGCTTTACCATCCATTAGTTCCTCTGGCGAATAAAATCCGCCAGCGTGTTAATCAGTAGATCCTTGTCACTGTCTTTATTGTTTTGAATATAGCATATTATCTCCGAATGAACGAGAGAAGATGCCATTGGTATATCAAAAGGAATGTTACAGATGATTTAAAGATCCACTCGTATGTGGACGTGAATAGGAAAACGGAAGATAGAGATGAGTGGAGGCGTTATATACTATGGACCTGCCAATAGACAGTGCACTAAGAGAGAGAGATAATGACGACCCTGACATCATCCGTGTATGAGGAAACAGACGTTAAACATTTATTATTACTATTGTCATGATCGACGATAGCTTTGTAATTGCTTTGTCGTTGCTGTACTATTAAATTGAATTGATTCATATTTATTTCACTTTAGGCTACAGCATAGTGAAAAATGACAGAAAGGCCACGAAAGCACTGACATGCGCCCTAAACAAACATGGTCAAAATAGACAATATAAAGTAGTTAAAAGCTTACAGCAAATCAATATATTCAATCCAGGACATTGCTACATGCTTCGCAATACCCCTGCACATTAGCATAAAAGCATGCCTTAATAGGGCTACATTAAATCTATTTACGAAAAATTTAGAAACACTAAAATATACATGTACAAACGCTGTTCTATGTAGGAGGAGGTGATTCAGATCACGATGAACAAGTACCGCAAGGCTCAACAGATGTTAGAGGACTGCGAGAGACGCTGCACTAACGCCTCCAATACAGAGAGGAACGTCTCCATACACGTCACTCGACGTCACATAGGGGGCGGGCCTGCGGGCTCAAGGGCAAGGTCAATGTCTGTGTCACGTGAGACTCGCGTGGTCAGAGTATAATGACGTCATCTAAATGTGTGCATAGGTGAGTCAGGAGAGTAAGTAATAATAATAATAAAGGTTTAACGTCTGTTTCCTTATCCAAGGATGATGTCAGGGACGAAAGGTATAGCCTTCATACCGATTCGTTGTGCAGGGACGTAAGGTATAGCCTTCATGCCGATTCGTTGTGCATCCGACATTTCAATCTTAGATAGGCTTTGTAGAAAGCCAAACTCTGATTTTTTTAAGATTACTAAATAAGTTAAAAGAAGTCCGTAACTGCAAAACGCTTTCAGCGTAGCCTGCAGAGAGTATTAAATACGATTATTCAGCCGGCTATATTACTCTTTCTCCATTACAATACGCAAAGAGTTATGCTTTGTAAATCTAGCAACTTAGTTAAAATTACCACTTATAAATATAATAAATTATTACTGTATCTATTAATAATAATTGCGAATATTTTTATAAATTATTATAACAATTATTTGAATAGCTACGAGGGAAATATGCATTGGAATAGATAGTGTATCAGAAGCGAATAATGGGTTTAAAGTCCGGTAGCTTGATTAATTGTGAAAGGTGATATTCAGTAGTCTTGCACTAATTATGTTGTTGATGAAGTAGGCCATTCTACATGTAGGCCTATCTACATGTAAGCCTATCTACATGCATAGCCTATCTACATGTAGGCCTATCTACATGTAGGCCTATCTACATGTAGGCCTATCTACATGTAGGCCATCTACATGTAGGCCTATCTACATGTAGGCCTATCTACATGTTGGCCTATCTACATGTAGACCTATCTACATGTAGACCTATCTACATGTAGACCTATCTACATGTAGGCCTATCTATATGTAGGCCTATCAACATGTAGGCATATCTACATGTAGGTCTATCTCATGTAGGCCTATCTACATATGGACCTATCTACATATAGGCCTATCTACATGTAGGCCTATTCTACATGAGCTGAGTCATTGACATATGTCGAGTGAGATTTGACTAATCATTGATAGAGTCTTCTCGAGAACCGTGCTAGCCATGACTCATGACTTTACAAAATATGGCTTTGTAAAGATGAATAATTAAAACTTAATGGTTATTAATTACCACAACTGATTTATTATCACAATTATTTTATAAATAGTTCTAATTTGTAAATATGTTGATGATATCATTTGTAATAGATCTATTCCAAGTAATAAAGTAGGCCTATATAATATTCCTGATACAAATAATTTCAATATTTGATTAATAGCCGTCGGTTAACAGGCCTATATTAATAGCATTGGTGTAATTTTAAATATTAATAATATAGGCCAATTAATGTAATTTAATATATTAACAATATTTTAACTAGTCAAAAGCTAAAGCTAGTACTGAGCTAAAACTATATATTAACAAGTCACTTTCAGCAATTATAAAGTTTAATATACGATCAGGGGCGGATCCAAGACATTTTACGCGAGGAGGGGGGTGGTTCTCGAAAAGTTTTCTTAGTTACTTCAATAACATTGTTTTAATTTCTCTTCAAAGTGACGTTAAAAACTTTTTACAGAGGGAGCTAGGCTATCCGGTGGTGGAGGCTGATGAGACGTGTGTCCCAAAGCCCCTTAAGCCCCCGCCCCTTAGATTCGCCACGGTATAAATCTGAGGCATAAAAGCACTTGTGCTTGAATTCTAAGTAATAAAATGAGTTCTTTCTTCTTCAGTGCACTGACAAGTAGCAGGGGTTGGCT
Organism: Enchytraeus crypticus; assembly: GCA_905160935.1. Classification (NCBI taxonomy): domain Eukaryota; kingdom Metazoa; phylum Annelida; class Clitellata; order Enchytraeida; family Enchytraeidae; genus Enchytraeus; species Enchytraeus crypticus. Next base: position 846,179 of record CAJHZI010000458.1, read on the forward strand.
TCTGAGGTGGTTTCCCGCTGCCTTACTCAGTTAGATGAACTAATTACCATTTAATCCTGGGGGGAAAATTTCATGGTGAGGTGGGTCCCATTTTGCCATCCTCAGCTCTTGCCTTAGTCACCTCTTTCATTCAACAGATTGTTTGTTGTTGCCCTATTCAGCAGTTGTCCAACCACACCCGAGCACAACACGGGGTTATTAATAAGTTAATATTATTCATTTATAAATAAATTTTGGACTAACATTTGCTGCATTTTGTTGGAACAGATGGAGCCGATAGAAGAAAGAGATGAAGGTTATTAGAAGGATGTCTACGAACTTGTACACCATTCGTCAATCTACTTCAATGTACCTTACATAACCACCTCGTTATATTTGTCATCTACCAATTCTATTGCACAGTATTAGCCGTACATACGGCGCTATATTTATTTACATAAAATCTTCCATATTTAAGAAAATATATTTTTAACAATGTAACACATAGATACATTATGATATATACTTAGATACATTATGATAACATTATATCACTTCATGTAATAATATTATATCAAGTGATATTAGAATGTTATTATATCACTTAATTCAATAGTAAGATATCGCATAATTTATATTACATAATAAGATATTCTATCACTTTATCTTGATATTATTATATCATAGATATGATAGCAAGACATCACAAGCTATGATAACGTTATATAATTTAATATCATATCATTATATCACTTGCTGAGCCGGTGGCACTTTGGCTTGTTGTTCGACAGCGGTTCATTCAGTAGGAGCAGAGTTCAAATCCAGTGCTCTCTCCGTCACTAGCATGCTATCGAGCAGAAAAATGACGTTAAACTTACTTTAGCTTTGGCTTTACTTGATATAGCAATGTTATTACCTGTATATCACTTGATATTATATTATGAGTGCCCACCTGATATTTTATAACATTTCATCACTTGATACTATGATATCATTTCAATTGATGTGATAACAATATATATCACTTGATTTTATGATATCATATCAATTTTTATGATAACATAATATGAATTTATAACAGTAATTTATAATGGAAACATAATTATTAGCGTCAAAGAACTCGATCGTGGACTATGATTAATAACTTACTTTGAATATTTGACTATTACATGTATATAGGCCAATGTACATGTATTTCATAATGCTGCAAGCTTGATAAATTCAGTGATTTTAGCTTTTAACTTATCTTACGTTGTGGTTAAGGGTTATTCAGTGTAATCAATATGCAAAACCATTTGCAAACTACTGTTTGTAATCTGAATTCTAAAAAGCTTAAAAAACTTTAAAGCTAAGGTTAACGTTAGTTTCCTCAATCGAAAGCGATGTCAATGACGGGCGAGCCCAGGATTTGAATTCTGTACATACTGACCCGCATTCGAGTGTCTTACATACGTCACCACTGGCTCCAGCCACATTATAAACGTTAGCTATGCGCCATTTCATTATTTAAATGCAGCCATTTATAACATGGACTTTATTAAAATAGTGAAGTTACTGGCATCACCTATTGCAGAAGAAATGGACAAATTAAGTCTCTACATGTATTACTGTTTTCTAATCAGCTTTTTGATGAATATAAAATCATCTTGCGTTTAATGGAAAGTAGAAGCTTTGGTCCTCTAGTTTCAATGTATATAGGCTGTACCTTCCAGTATTTAAGCTCTGATGATAGTGTTACAGTGATGTGCATGTTGGTTGCAAAAGAGGAACATTTTATAGTATTTGATGAAATAATAATATATTAGCCTAAGCCTTGCTGATGATTCAGAGCCGACTTGCTCAATGTTCTTTGTTTTTATCACAATAGCTAAATTCAATTATCTATACTTAATATAAATGGGTTGATAAAATATTTAGTTTAAATCCAAACTAGAAAAAGGACCAACCGTCTTCACGTGCATGTCGTAAAAGAGGACAAAGTAAGAACTGAGGAAGACAACGATCGAGAAACTACTTGAGAGAGAGAGAGAGAGAGAGCGAGAGAGAGAGAGAGAATCCAATCCAGTATCAATCAATAAAATAATGACTATAGAATTGCATAATTGTTTACAGACTGTAAGGGACCAGACATTCAAACAGGTTGTGTAGGCTTACAGATACTGCGTTTGTGCATGCCATGCACTCAATATGCGAACACTTTACTGTATGTAAGAGGACTTGGAACGCTGGATGAATTGATATCTATAATTCATTCATATGTTGATATGAAGAGAAACGCAGAGGATATATATGCGGAGGATTTGTATATATATTTGCCACGGATCTGTCAATAAGCAGTGATTCAAGAGAGGGATAATAAACAATATTCAAGAGAGGGATAACAATTGTTAAAGGCTAAAACGATGTCGACAATGACGAGATGGTCAAGTAGGCCTATTGGCTTAACTCAACGTTGGATTAATGCAATTCTCTGCTAAAGGTACTCCAATAATATCTTCATTCATCTTTAATTTATACACAGCTGTCCATAGCGCGTGTAACATTCCGCTCTCTTACTGCGAAACGTTCCTAGTCCCAAAGGCTTGCACTGGCTTAATTCCTATAAATATTTCGTAATTTTAATAAGTAACATTTAGTGGCAACGGTGGAGATAAAGATAATTGCAAAGACTTTAGTATGCATCACGCACCTGTACGGTTGTAAAATATGGACGTTAAGAATGGAGGATATAAAAAAACTGGAAGCATTCGAAATGTGGCTATGGAGAAGGATGATAATGATCAAATGGACTGATAAAATTAGGAAAGAAAAATAGCTAAATAGGATGGACATAACTAGACAATTGACAGATATAATAGATAGATATATAGAAAATTTATGAATGCAATAGATAGATATAGGAATAGAAAGAAGAACTCGATGGGTATGTCTTGAGAACTAAAAGAGGTAGGCCCTAATTACATGTAAAGGAAGAATGGAACGTAAAGGTTAGATGAAAATCGTCGAGACTTGAGATGCTGGATGATGTAGTAACTAAGGCGTACGTTGATATCCCCAAGGTCCGCAAAACACTGCGCAGGTTCAACGTACAAAACCCAGGATCGACGTGCTCAGCTAAAATATGACATATGATTCATGAATACTAATCGTCTACCGAACAAAACCTAATAGTCGCTCGAATTCATTAAAAGGAATCTCAACCATCTTCTCAACATCCGCCATAGTTGAAGGATTGTGACATACGCATTAACTCTCTCTCTCTCTCTCTCTCTCTCTCTCTCTTAGTGCACTACCTACTGGCAGGTCCATGGCATATAATGCTTCCACTCTGCTCTGTCTTCCGTTTCCTCTTCATGTCCACATATGAGTGGGTCTTTGAATCATCTAACATACCTAATCTAGGCCTGCTTCTACCTCTTTTCCTTCCATACCTTCTCTGACCTCTTTTAGTAGACTACTCCCCCCCCCCCTTAGACTGTGTCGTATCCAACTCTTCTTATTATTTCTTAATATATTTATCAACTGTATACCTGTGCCAACTCTCTCCAGAACGTTCTCATTTGTAATATTTTGAGTCCGGCTGATCCTCTCTATTTATCTCCAAATTCACATTTCCAAAGCCTCTAGTTTCCTAATATCTTCCTTCCTTAAGGCCCATGTTTCCATCCATACAATAGCGTGGTCCAAACCAATGTTTTCACTATCTTTATCCTTGTGTCTTTCTTTAGACTTTATGTTAAAAGTTATTTCCTATTACGTATAAACAAGATTTAAAAATGCAAAAGAATTGGTAATTAGTTATAAAGAAGAAAGACGAAGTTGGTTAATTTTGATCAGCTGATTTCGCGTCTAATTTAATATATTTTAAAGTTTTCGATCACAATGTAGAATAATAACTAATTCTCGAGTAGAAGGTATTGTATACATACAATCCTGTTTTGTTTTATTATCTACTGGATGAACTCTGGTAGAGTGTCATGTTGATTTAATGTTGTTTTAATGTTTAATTCATTCTGCTAATGTTTTGAAGTAATATTGCGTAAGACGTATTAGTATTTAATAGCAATAATAATAGTTAGAACAAAATCAAGGTTTAAGATATATTTTAAATTGCGTTGTACTGGTACAAATAATTTCATAAACTACTATAATGTGTAAATGTGTATATGTATCAGATTCTGGCTCTAATTTAGGTTTTAGTTATAATGATGAAGCCTGATGAAACACTATGCAACCATACTTGTAACGCTGATGAAACTTTATGCAGGCTTGTGCTCTCACACTCAATTGTTTTACTCTTGTTGTCTCTGTGCAGATGATGTAAACAAAAATTGAGTATATAAATGGTCAGCTGCTAATATTTAAATCATTCCTGTCTTCAAGTTAATATTTACTATACATTGAGTTATTTAGACGAAAGAAAGTCAGAGATCTGCAAAAGTTTCTGAACAAAGTTTGATTCAGTATCCGAATGTGGAACAGAAAGTATTGGCAGCACATTGACTATAGTCACTGGAAGCACCCTCGAGAATTTGCACACTATTATCATAGATTTCATCCTAGACACAGAGCAATGGGTTTCTGTAAGACGGTGAGTGCTTTCTATTGAATTATATTTTAATGATATTTTTGTTTTATCTACTACTTCTCTGCGAAATTTTTAGTCTTAGTAGGGACTTATTCATAGATTATAACTTATAAGGATCATGGTGTTGTGCCCTATCGACTACAGAAACAGAATAGACCAACTCTGTTGTATATCGTTAGAGACGACTAAGCAAGAACCGAGAATAACTATGGTAAACCACTTCGGAAGCCATATTTTCTGCTGTTAAGTCTACGTTAAGGTTTCAAAAAGGCTTTGCATTTTTGATAGGATCCACAAGTTGTTCAATGACAATCACTGAAATCAAATTGACTAGAAATAAAGCCAAACAGCTAAAGCCAAGTTTAATATCAGTGTTATGCTCGTCAACATATCTGTGACAGGAGAGCACTGGATATCATCATGTATACATTGTACCTGCTACTTGGTAGAATACAACAGCGAGGGAATCTTGAGTATTCAAAATTTCTTGCTGTAGTTTCGATTAAAATTCAAACCAAGACTCTGTTTTCCTGATATATGTTGCCAACTTTATTTGTTTACATATATTAGATGAAACAATGATCTTATTTAATCATCTCGTGTTAAATGTTATATATACATTTAATTTTTAAATTAGACTCCAATTTTTAGTTGAAGTTGATATATGCATTAATCTACAATTGATATCTTTAATATTGATATGTTATTATTAATAGAAGTATGACTCACTTGTTGCATTTAATTGATTACTGATTATATTTCTTTCAATTATATTAAAATTTTTTTATATTTTCTAATAGCTGATAGTATTTGCGATTGGTGTCTACTCTGGAATCTACATTGATCAGAACTATAGGGTGAGTAGAGCTTATATTATACTATATAAAGAGCATAATGGTACTCTACTGTTAAGTTACTAAATAGATACTTTTAATAAAATTACTGTAATGTTTTCAATACTTCCATGCAAGTCATTAGAGAAATTCTGAGAGTTTAAGGATTGACTTGGAATATAACAGCAATCTCATTCATGTGATGTAAATTTATATAAGTAAATTCAGGTGGTTATAAATCAGAAATTTTGGGATTGGCAGAAGCTCTCAAATACAGATAAAGTGGGCAAAGACAAAGATTTATGAACGTCATTATGCATCACTAATATAGTCTTGCATAAAAATGCTGATATGTTGTTTTTGAATGTGTTGGATCCAGGAAGCTTTTTAATTTATTATGAGGTTTCCTTGATCCAATAAACTCGTCCAAAAGAGGTGACTAACACAGGTATTGGAAGGGTAGTTAACTCTATTACTCCTGTTTATTAAAATAGTTGTTTGCCTCAATTTCATTCTATCAGAGATCTTGCCACACCAGTTGTGGTTTTTGATTGACTAGGCAAAATCTTACTGCGAAGGCTTATTTTTTGGAGCGTCTTCGCAGATCAGACTCTTACTGAGAATTGTTACATGCATGTATCTCTCTCTCTCTCTCTTAGTGCATTGCCTATTGGCAGGTTGATGGTATCTCTCTCTCTTAGTGCACTGCCTACTGGCAGGTCCATGGTATATAACGCCTCCACTCTTCTCTGTCTTCCGCCTTCTTCTTCATTTCCACATATGAGTGGGTCTTTAAATCATCTAACATACCTAATCTTGGCCTGCCCCTGCCTCTTTTTCCTTCCATTCTACCTTCTATGACCTCTTTTAATAGACCTTCCCCACCTTAGAATGTGTCCTATCCATCTCTTCTTCGTATTTCTTAATACATTTATCAACTGTCTATCTGTGCCAACTCTCTCCAGGATTTCCTCATTTGTAACCTTTTGAGTCCAGCTAATCCTCTCCATTCTTCTCCAAGTCCACATTTCCAATGCCTCCTAATATCTTCCTTCCTTAAGGTCCATGTTTCACATCCATACAATAGCTTGGTAAAAACCAAAGTTTTCACTATCTTTATCCTTGTGTCTTTTCTTGTGTTCATGGTATATAACTTGTCAATATATTTCTATCATATATTAGCTTTTCCCTTCATACTAACATGAATTAGATATCAAATCATGCAGAGTCCCAGGCCTCGGTCTTCCTTTAACCTTTTCTGCTTTCATTTTTCCTGCAATTACTTATTTTATTAAAACATTCCCTCTCAGTAGACCTATATGACCCACCAAGTTCTTCTTTCTTTTCATACTGTTAGTTAATAATTGTGTATTTATGCCTACCCTATTTATAACTTCTGTAGCACTTCTGCGTTCGTAATTTAGTAGATCCATTTGATCTTCTCCATTCTTCTTCATAGCCACATTTCGTATGCTTTCAGTTTCCTTACATGTTTTCTTACATGTTTCCTTACATGTTTCCTTACATGTTTCCTTGCATGTTTCATTATATGTTTCCTTACATGTTTCCTTACATGTTTCCTTACATGTATCCTTACATGTATCTAACACTAATAACTATCTCTCACAACCTTGGATTCATAATCAAATCAATTAAAAATGACCGATCCAGAGGTGGATTGAACTCTCAAGGGTTCAGTTCTCATCCTAGCTGGTTAAGATTAAAATCTTGAACATTTATTACTTTATTTACAGAGTAATAATGGTTTAAATTCTTCAGGTTTCTTAAACATATAACTAAGTACATGTTTAAAGTACATTATTTTCTACTACATGTAGCTAGTGATAGATGTCGTCATATATGTTTTCACTATATAAGGTGTGTCTTAAATCCTCTGATTTTGTGATCTAATGATGAACCGTATGCAATATCTAACATTTTTGCTTGATAAATAGTAAACTGGTCTGTACTGCCAAGTAATTGGTGCTATATTTAAATTTTTGCAATAGCTGTGTATTTTAGTTAAGCCGTAGATTAGTATCACATACGTTAATGATGGATGTTAAATTTATACTGTCAGTCGTGAATAATATATTATATATATATTTTTCAGAAACAAACTAGAAATTATAATTAAATAACGAATTGATCTACGAATATCATGCAAAGTCAATGCTTATATTATAATATATTATAATATATTATATTTTATTATAATATATTATAATATATTATAATATAAGCATTGACTTTGCATGATATTCGTAGATCAATTCGTTATTTAATTATAATTTCTAGTTTGTTTCTGAAGACAACAATCTTTCTGAAACTGCTAATTTATTTAGCCGTTCTTCACTTTTTATAGGATATGCTTTATTATTGTCTGCATGTAATGTGTAGATAACAAAGGTGAACCAGCCCAAGGAGATTCTGCAGAAAGCTAAAGAGATCGCAGCGGAGTACAAGAAACCTGATGACTCTCACTCCACTGTCCCCTCCACTCCTCCCACCAGCAGTTCTTAAATCATCTGGGGATATCTGAACACCTATATTACTTGTCGTGTATTATATTTGCTTAGTACTCCACCGATGGTGAGGCCAGGGAGGCAGTGATATGGGTGGATCTTGACCCCCCAAAATTAAGATTTATCATCAGTTTCAGTATCTATGTTTATAAACGTTATTATTATTATAATTCATCATCGAGGGATGATGTCCCTGACATCATCCCTCGATGACGAAACAGACTTTAAATCTTTATTATTATTATTGTTAGTAAATTATTAATCAATTACTATTCATTAACTGTGTAAGTTCTAAAAAAATAATTAAGTATTTCTTTTCTCAGCACTGCCTCTAAATGGACTCACCAATAATTGAATTAGCTGTTTGTGTGCCTACATCTATGTATAATAATTGTTTGTGTACCTCTGTATGTGTATATCTTTGTATAATAGTTAATTACCATGTGTGTTTTCTAGTATGTTTATAAATTAAGCTTTGCCTATGGCATCAATGGTTAGATGTACAGTAGTAATTGTGGAGTCATTTATATACAAATGACGTATGAAACTGACCCTAACTCTGAAATTTTCTTTTATTAGCATAGAAACTGTACGGTATGCTACTGATGTAATTAAAATTAATGCTTTCAGTATTTAATTACTAAAAAAATATTTATAACATTAAGTATCATTTGGTAATATATTTAGTAACTGCTATTTCAGATTGCATGAAACAGTATTCAGTAGTAACAGTAAGAAACCTATTACTAAAGTCTGTAATCTTTTTTATATGTTCTTTTCAGGTCATCAATTTAATAATGTAATACTTGGTAATAGTGTAATATTAGCTTCCTCTGAAGTTCAGACAAAGATAAATCTTTATGAATTAATCGATTCGGCTAATAATTCCAATGAAAATTCCAATTTTACCGCTATTGCTTATGTAGCATCTTAATTTTATATCTATGTGTATTGTAAATATTTCTCACTGGTGTAAATATTGTGCATTATCTCATCATCGCTAATCAATCAGCTGCAAAACTCTATCATTGTAATTCAATATCTAGTTTCTTGTTATACTTTCGTTATTCTAGTTTCGAACATATTTTCGAATATAATAATACTTTCAGCTAGGTTTATTTGAAATTTTGACTCGTCTACAACATTTGTCTTCATAGTGCTTGATGTTGACACAGATGAAATGGTAATATCCTGATGTACTGATGTTGTTGCTAATTACAGCAGTTCAGCAGCAGAATGGCTCAGTTGCCTTCTGATTTTGTAGATTTTAGTGTGCACTGCCACAATAAAAAAAGTAAACATGCATTATAGTGAAATGATCAACTATGTTGATATCTATCACTTTTAATACCACATGTTTAAACCGTTAGGCAATTTAGACCATTTTCCGTATAACCAGTCCAGTGAATGTCCGAGTTTTTATTTTCAGATCAGCGCGGCCGGGATTCGAACCCTCGAGGGTTCAATTCACCTCCTGATTTTTATTTAAAACTTTATGACGTTACCCCTACGCTATTTAGACATTCAATTCTATATCTTAAATATAAAAGCAGGGTATATTGGTGAGCAAGGCAACGATAAACTACCTCAGAATGTCTGATAGTAATAACGACCTACTATGGAAAGATATCATATTGGTTGTGGTCAAGATAAAGATTTTGCACTGGTATAGAGTATTGATCGAAGGTGTGCTGCCAAGAAGGCAACTTATAAAATATGAAGGAGTTTGTACTTTTCAGAGATCTACAATCTGATAATGCATTAGGAAGGAGATATATTAAATTGAACTAATTTTGTATTTGTGCATTTTGTAAATGATTGATCAAGATAAATAAATGGTTGATTACCTTTTGAACTAAATTTAGTATTTGTATAACTACTATTTCTAATATATAATAACAATTTTTTAGAGTATGTCGCGCTCGTTCAATCCTTGATGTTGAAACGAGTGTGGCTGAGATTCTTTTTTAAAGGAATTCGGCCGACTGTTCTGTTCTGTTCTACCAAAATATTCATGTTTGTGAAGTGAAAGATTTCAGCACATCCTGAGTATACTTAGGGGATTTTTTATTCAAAGCTGTCAACACCCGGTCTTCCAAGGTATCCATCCATGTACTAACCGGGCTCGACGAAGCTTAACTTAGTTTACTGACACGCACCTTAACTGACTGCGCTAAATCCCGCCTCCTATAATAGTAATTGCATGATACCAAACAGGTCTGTAAATTGCTTAATAGGCCTACCATCTCAACCAGATTCTTTTAAGAAAAGAAACAGACATTAACATAGGCTTTAGCCTTTACTAACTGTTAGCCAGTGGCGATGTCGGTAAATATTCGACCGCGGATCAGTATGTGCGGGGTTCAAATCATGGGCTCGCCCGTCACTGACATCGCTTTCGAGTGAGAAAAATGACGTTAAAATTAGCTATAGCTGTATACCAGTGCGGCATAAACAAGAGAACTGAGAATTTATGTTAGTTTAACAACTCTTAGAACATTACTATACACTATAAACACGTGACAAAGCGTAAATGCAGGCCAGGCAGAGATGCAAATAAAATAATGCAAATAAAAACAGGCGTAGCAATCAACAGTCTTAATTTAATCTACAACCACAATGTCCCGCTAATCAATTCGTGCAGTCTCTAAGAGCAGTCCAGTTGACATTTTATCAATAGAATCTCTCAATAGTAAATTAAACAGCAGACAATTTCTACAATAGCAACTCAAAAACATACAATACTTGCAGAATTATTTAGCTTATTCAGATTAGTAGCGGTTCTCGCGTTGTGTCCGGGTTGCTTGAAGAATTGACCAACCGGTGACTGCACGAGTCGTAGCAGGCGACTAAAGCACAAAGATCCATACCAACGTCAGAAACGGCTTTCGGTTGGTGAGCGTCTAGACTCTAGAAATTGCTACAAAATTTAAACCAATGGAAAAGTCTCAAATAGTGGATTGACATGATATGATGTAGGACAGAGAGGATTTGAGACCGTCTAATCGTATCCCGACCCTAGTTAAACTGAGATTCAAGGTTAGATGATGACGATGATGATTCAGATTAGTAGAAGTTGGATTCGAAATCAATATTTAATTACGATGAATCAATACATTACAACATAGAAGCCTTTATGATCACAGTAGCTTCAAATGATAAAAATTTTATATGCTATCAGAAGCTATGATAGTGAGAGAACCACAACTGAATTCTGAACCCATAACCTCTACAGTGCGATACAACAATGCTAGCAATCCAACCACAACCTCAACATCATAAACAGTTAGTTATACTCTAACCCTAGCAATCCAACCACAACCTCAACATCATAAACAGTTAGTTATACTCTAACCCAACCACGTCTAGGCATGAGCAGACCCTTCGCGCCATGGAATTGAAGATGCCGCGGTAATGTCTGGGTCTAGCAAAGACTTGACCAAGTTACAACCTTAGACGTCCGTCGGCAAACGAGAGTAGCGCCAATAATTGCCAGCTCTTGCTTAACATCTAGAAGTTTAAAATAACATTGGAGATTCCTATCAAATTCAACTTCTAATGTAACTGATTATAAAGCTCAATTTAGTGGATGATATAGGATTATTCCACGTCTCTATGGAATCAGGTTGACAGTAAGAGGTACACTAGAACCACTCAGAGCTTGCTAGCATCACGTGAAGGCAATGACGCAGCTCCGTGCTGTAGAGTAACTGGAGTCATGGTACCAGAGTCAGACAACAATGACACAGTGATGATAAACTCAAGTTGATGATGATGACGATGATGAAATACTGCGACGGTTAGACAGATGGGTTCTGTACCACAATCAGCATGTAATCTTTATCTACAACACAAAATACATCATACATAAAATGTTTAATGTTTAATAGAGTATATCATGTTGAGGCATCTCTATTCTTTACAACAGTTGCGGTAAAACAAGCACTATACAATCAAATGCACACAGTAAAAATCACTAAAATATCAAATAACTACCATATGTAACGTAGCTTAAAAACATAACAGCCATTAACAAACAAATCAACACCATATAAACTAGGCAGCTATTGGCTATAACAGAAATTTTACCATGAAACTATTATATATATATAGGCCTAATTATGTAAGTTCGGATATGAATAAATACAAAAATAAACCACCCTCACTGATGTCAGAAAAATGATAGATTTTAATCTGTGGAGTATGAAACTCTTAAACCCATGTCTTCTAAGCTCGCCTTAAACCGCCGATAGCTTACGAATGAGCGATAAATCAAGAAGCAGAAATTACAGTATTCACTATAAAATATTGCATGGTTACTAATTGCACAGGATTGTTTTCTCAGGGAATAACGCCCCTGCCCAGTACATGTTAGTCGAAGCTGAGGAAGGTACAGGGGCCCACCTCGTCATAAGCAGAATCCCCCAAGAATAATGGTATATCTAAAGGAATGCTATACATGTAGATGATTTAAAGATCCACTCATGTGGACGTGAAGAGGAAACGGAAGATAGAGATGAACGGTGGCGTTATATACCATGGACCTGCCAGTAGGAGTGCACTAAGAGAGAAAGAGAGAGACTAATTACACAGTCACCTGCTAGAATGAGCGATAAATCAAGAAGCAGAAATTACGGTATTCACTATAAAATATTGCGTGGTTACTAATTGCACAGGATTGTTTTCTCAGGGAATAACGCCCCTGCCCAGTAAATGTTAGTCAAAGCTGGGGAAGGCACAGGGGCCCACCTCGTCATAAGCAGAATCCTCTGAGAATAACCAAAGTGCGGTGGGATAAAGGGAATCTTACAGACTATTATTCTTATACACGTCATTTATTACACGGTATGGTCTACGATAAATCTCACTTCGAATGTACGACAAAGGATTGTGATAATAGACTACATAAAAATTATATAAACGAGCATTATACAGCTATTTTAAATGCGCTAAAATTTGCTCAAGATTATACCATTTCTAGTATTCCGACCAATGCGTTAAAGCCATTTTTGATCAATTATTTGGACGAAATGATAAGTCTATTTTCTGGCATTCTTTGTGGGTTGATGCAACAACCAACCGTCCCGGGACTGGTTGGTTGTGTAAACTCAAAACTAGTTCTAGATTGAAATATAAAATGGCTATCAAGGAAGCCTTGTTTAAATTTGAAAATCGTTATAATGACGAGTTATTTGAGCAATTTGCTAGTAAAAATACCCATGAATTTTGGAGAATGTGGTAAAAAAAATGTATAATAATATTGATACAGATGTCTGTATAAATGGGTCCAGCGATAGTTTGCATGTTGCAGATGAGTTTGCAAATTATTTTGAATCGGTATATAGCGTTTCAACTGATGAGTCATCTGCTGTTCATGAATTTAAGAACCTTTGTTCTCATGTTGATAATCAATTACCTGACGCATGTACACCTGATTTTATTACAGTAGATTAGTAGACCGGTGCATTCGTAAGTTAAAATTGCATAAAGCTTGTGGTCCTGATGATTTATGTACTGAAAATTTGGTAAATGCACAACCTTTACTTATAGTTAATGTGAGTCTACTGTTTCGGAGCATGGCATGGGACGGCCACGTTCCTTCCAGTTTCAGTCAGGGTATTGTTGTCCCCTTGTTAAAAGATAGACTGGGTGACGTAAATGACGCTAATAATTATAGGGGTATCACGTTGATCCCAGTAGTCTCTAAATTGTTTGAGTTAATATTATTGGAGATTTGTGAACCGTTTTTAGCATCAGACGACCTTCAATTTGGCTTTAAAAAGGGGATAGAATGCTCTGATGCTATATTTGTTTTTAGTCAAGCAGTGAAGTATTTTAATTCGAAAGGGAGCTCAATATTCATGGCAACTTTAGATTTTAAAAAGGCATATGATAAAATTAATCACTATAAACTCCTGTCATCTTTGGTTAAGCGTGGTATTCCAATTTGGGTTATAGTACTGCTCCATGATTGTTATAACAAACTATTCATTAATGTTAGATGGAGGGGGTGTGTATCTAGGGGGTTGTCAGTGAGAAGTGGTGTACGACAGGGTAGTTCTATTTCTCCTGCGTTATTTAATGTGTTTATAAATACATTTATTCTTGCTTTAAAAGATAATAATATTGGATGTCAATTTTGTGGTCAGTACGTTGGCATTATTATGTATGCTGATGATTTACTTTTAATCTCGGCTAGCGTTGCTGGTCCTCAAGAAATGCTAAGTACCTGCTACTCAGTTAGTGTGAACACCATGTTAGAATTTAATTACAACAAATCAAGTTGTGCTGTCATAGGATCAGCTAGTAAATATAATATTGAAAACATGACGCTTGGGGGTAATAAATTAGAATGGTCTACAACCATTAAATACTTGGGTGCCACGTTTACAGCTGGAAAGAAGCTACTTGTAGATACAGCTCCAATTAAAAGGAAATTTTATTTGTCAGTTAATTGTATTTTAGGGAAAACTAGGTGTACCGACAACACAGTTAAACTCGCTTTAATGGAATCGCATTGTCTTCCGATTCTGCTACATTCATCTACAGCCGTTAGTTATTCCAAAGAGCAGCTTGTTGATCTTAATGCATGTTGGAACTCAGTGTATCATCGAATCTTTGGTTTTAATCGCTGGGATTCTGTCAGGGTATTTGTTGCGGGATTAGGCCGAATGGATTTTGCTTCAATTCGTGCTTATTCATGTTTGAAATTTTACAAAGAAGGAATTAAGTCATGTAATTTAGTTTTTTTAGGCGTAATAAGACGGTCGATCTTTTCAAAAGACTTGAGAACTCTATGTAGAATTGTAAATTTAGAATTAAATTACCAATCTTTAATCAAAATAACGTTACGCAATATGAAACAAAATGTTTATAACAATTTTTGTGGAAGCGCTCTAGTGTAAGATTTAGTTATTGCACTTGTATTTTGTATTCTGCACTGTTTCGGTCTTTGTACGACACTTGTTAATTTTCTTAGTTGTCAAATTTGATGAATAAAAGATCTTCAAAATTATAGAGATCTGCCAATAATTGAGGTTCTGTCATCCAGGTTGATAGACGAATCAGCTTACTTCTTAAACAAAACTAGAATATTACTCCTAATTTGTAGATTGTCTAAACAGTGGCATAAATCATTGAAAAGAGAGGCGCAGTTACAATACTCTAACATTTATTCACCTTAGACCATGCCAATATATATAGCTAAAAACTCTTGAAAAGATCATACCAATAGATCTATAAACTCTTCACCTAACATCATTGAGCAGCTTTTCAACTAAGGCCATGCCATAGAATTTGAAGCTCTTCACGTAAGATCATGTCATAGATCTAGAAGCTCTTCACCTAAGATCAAGTCATAGATCTAGAAGCTCTTCACCTAAGATCATGTCATAGATCTAGAAGCTCTTCACCTAAAATTAAGTCATAGATCTAGAAGCTATTCACCTAAGATCATGCCATAGAACTAGAAGCTCTTCACCTAAAATTACGTCATAGATCCAGAAGCTCTTCACCTAAGATCACGTCATAGATCTAGAAGCTCCTCACCTAAGATCATGTCATAAATCTAGAAGCTCTTCACTTAAGATCACGTTAAAGATCTAGAAGCTCTTCACCTAAGACTATGTCATAGATCTAGAGGCTATTCGCCTAAGATTATGGCTATATACATACATGTATTTGCTCTTCATTTTAGCTCATGCCCACATACCAAGAACCACATCATTTAAGATCATGCAATAAATCTACGAGCTTTTCGCCCAAGATCAAGCTCACATATCTAGAAGCTCAGTCACGTCATTCAAAACTAACCCACAGAACTAACCATAGAAAACTGCAATGTACAAGTGACTACCTCTCTGACGTTGCCCTCGGTAGAGAAACCAGACGTTAAATCTTCAATGCATTACGCCCTCAGTAGAGAAACCAGACGTTAACTCTTCAGTGCATTACAGAGCGGCTAAATTGTGACAACACAAATTGCTACAGACACGGTTTAGCGCACGACAAGTACCTGGCGCGACCATGATCTCGTGCTTCTTTGTGCGCAGGCGCAGGAACGTGAGGTCGTTCTGAGGATCGGTGTCTCTCACGCAGTTCTTAGCCTGCGCCGCCAACGAGTGCATTAGTCCAGCGTACTGCACGGTCGTTGAGTTGTCCATAGTCGTGCGCACAGGTATACCTGCACAGGTATAGGTATAAAGAAAGTACTATACAACGTTTGTATGTTTATTAGAAGTATTTTGTATATGAAGTCTGGAATGAGTGTTGCTGGATAGCGTAAAGTTCCACTCATATGTAGAAATTTTTACTAGTTCAGATATTAATTTAAATGAAATTGTTATTTAGCTCATTATTACAATTTAACTCTTCTTGTAAAGTAGTCTCGAATACCGAGTTCGGCCATGACACTGCTATATACGTTTTTGATGTTAATAATAATAATAACCTGCATAAGTCCATAACTCTTCTAAAATAAATCTTAGTCAATACTTAATAGATAGCTATAAGCTCATCTGGTCTTCTTCTTCTTTTTTACTTTTAATCTCAATTTTAAATTATACTACTGCCTAGTTTGTAACTTTTGTCTGCATGAGTTCACCTATTATATCATTATTTATCTTACCTTTTCTCTAATTTCACCTAGTTCATAATTATTTAGTTTGTGTTTTCTGTTGCATTTGATTGTTTGTATGTTTTGTATATGAACTCTACAAGGTTGAATGACCCTTTTTGGTGTTCTTATTTAATTGAATTGAATTCCTACTCATAAAAAAACAGTTCTAGGAGATGGAAGAAGAGGTTCTTTGCACAATGAATGATATCTTTTTCTAGAGAAATGAAAAGAGGGCGTAATATGACATTTATCCATTTGAATTATGCTGAATTAGTTTTGTAACATTTCTGTTAATTAGTTTTTTTAACATTTTTATACTACTATAAATATCATAGTTTTTGATTAATTTAGAATACAAAAATTAATTAAATGCATTTCTTAATTAATTATTATACCATATATCATAAACAACTAGAGTCTGAGCACCTGCAGCACCAATTGGTGCTAGGAAAAGCTAAAACTAAAACAGCTAATGTTAACGTCAGTTTCTTTACTCGAAAGCGATGTCAGTGACGGGTGAGCCCAGGATTTCAACCTGCACATACTGATCATACTCGATTAACTTACTCTTAGTCGAGTATCTTACTCGACCCTTCATAAAAACATGTTTGAATTAATTCTTTATCTGAAATTGACTCAATCAAAGATATCAAAATATAAACATCTACCCTATCTAAGACTACTATTGTCAGGAACCTGATTCTACAAATTTTAATCTGAGGTAAAATGAGGACCTGACATCAAATGGTCCAGGATTTAAATTCCTAAAAATATGCCTCTAATAATTATTTTGGAATCTTTACCTGTCCTCGATTTGACTGAATCTAGATATCTTACTTAGCGATTGATAACTTCAACGACTGTATGAAATTGAATATTAATTTAATACAGAAAGAAATAAAATAATACGCGAATATGCAATAAAACGAAAATTGAAACGATTTTAAATAGCACGTGTAAGCAAATTACATATAACTTAACAATATACTTTTCTATCTAATTACAGTTCACTTTAAATATCACAAAAGTAAGTACTTTATATTACATACAATTACTTTTGACATACAAATTACTAATACGCTCTCAAGCATAAATTCCTACACTTTACTTTTCTCTCGACTAGTTGCCTACTAGGATCTCTTCTAATAAAATCCCTAGGTTGGAATACTTCAATGGAATTCTCTTCCCAGTTCGATCATCTACAGATCGCTCTCTTCACATCGACTGTGCGATGGACTACAAATAGTTCGAATACCCGAACCCTTTGAATTGCTCTTCAATTCGTCTACTGTTAAGATTCCTCAAATCTCCTAAATCTATTTTCAACTTGGCACGTTTTATGTCCCTGTTGTCACTCTTCCATCTTGGATCCCTCCACTTCCTGTTTAGGCATGCCCTCATGGGTCACTCGCCCTAGCTTATCTACCGCCTACGATCTCACTTTAATAAAACTCAATACTTTAAATTTAACTTTGCTAATCCAGCAGTATTATTAAATACTTTACTAGAAATACAACTACAAATACAAATACATACTAAATGTATATACATGTATATCGAATCAAACCTTGACAACTATCTAGTATCTACCTATACCTACCTACCTATACCTACCTAGACTATTATCTAAGATTATCATCCACCGTATCTAAGACTATCTAAAACTTTTAAAAATCTAGTCACAGAAAGCTAAAAACACTGAAAACAACAGTGAGAACAATGAGACCAGGAACCTTCGCTGTTGATAACAATCACCCCCACCACGCCCTTGTGACTCTGCAGTCTCTTTAGTGTCTCTTCTATTTCAGCAGACTGAAATCAATATAGTTGAGTGAAAGCAAAGACGTTTCAAAAACCAACTACTTTTCTTAACCAACATCATCATCATCATCATCTTCTCTTGAATCCCAGTTTAACTAGGGTAGGGATACGAATAAACTGTCTCTCTTTCCTACATCATATCATCAGTCAATCCCCTATTTGAGACTTTTCCATTCGTTTAAATTTTTGTAGCAATTTCTGGAGCCTAAGTGCTCACCAACCGAATGCCCTTTCTGACGATGGTATGGTAACGTCATGAAGTTTTAAATGACGGATCCTGAGGTGAATTGAACTCTCGTGGGTTCGAATCTCAGCCTCGCTGATCTGAGAGTTAAATCTCGGACATTCACTGGACTGGCTACACGGAAACTGGTCTAAATTGCCTAACGGATTACACATGTGGTATTAAAAGTGATAGATATCAACGTAGTTGATCATTTCACTATAATGTGTGTTATATTATATGGATCTTAGTGCTTTAGTCGCCTTCTACGACACGTGCAGTCACTGGTCCGCTACCTAAGCGGACTTTAGCGAGTCAACAAGTGTTCATAAAATCTAAAAGTGACTATCCCTTCGATAGCTAACTATCATAATGTCATCAAATTGGCAGTAAGCAAGTGGATGTAGATAACATAACATTACAGAGTCAGGAAGCAATTATGTGCTTGTTTAAGAAATGATCAGAGCAACAATGGAAAAGACATATGGAGGAACACGACCATGACCGCCAAGGCTTGGAACAAGCATGGCACTTGAAAAAAGTTCAGCCTACAGTTGATGTGCGATATAGCATTACAAAGATTTGAGGCATATAGACCAATTTACTTAATATTCTGCTAAGTGGCAAGTCCAAGGCATATATTCCTATTCACATTTTGATTTTTTTATTAACAAATTTTAACACATTTTCATTGTTGTACTTAAATTTCTTACCATTCTTTATTTTTTACTGGCTTTTTTGAATTTTAATTACAATTATAAATAAATATAATATATTCGGTTTCCTGGACAATTTAATCCATAGATAAGCGTGGTCGGAACCTTTTTAAACTCTTTGCTTAATTATACTGGTTTAAATAGTCAAAAGCAAAGAGAAGGTAAAAAGACATAACATAACATGACAGCACATTGGGTCAGGCAGCACAGATTCTTGTTTAATTAATTAAGGAAGGAGGAAATGGACCTTAGACAAGCATCTGTGCTTCCTGAGCCAGTGTTGTGCCGTTATGTTTTTTTAACTTTTGAAAAGTATTTTGCTCATCACTGGTCATTACTAACCTTGTGAAAATATATGTGTGAATTTTTGACAAAATTTCAAGATAAATTACAAATATTTAACTTATCTGAAGCAAGTAGCTACTCTTTTAGTTTAATTTAACTAAAAGCATTTGTAAATGTTGGTATAATTTTTGTAGTTCACTGTTCAACAGCTTCTTTAGAAGGTAAAATATGCTTCATCCATTACTTGACAGATATAAACATTTACGCAACGGTATTGCTTCAATAGTGATCGAGATTGTTATGGACGACAGTAGCATTATGGGCAACGAAGAACTAAAATCATCTATTAAAGAAAAAGATCTAGGTGTCATTATTGATAATACCCTAAAATTTTCAGTATAAATATATAGAGCAGTATAAATCAGCAGTAAATTGTGCTAATCGCACTTCAGGTTTAATTAGGAGAACCATAAAAAGTCGTAATAAGGATGTAATAGTTAAATTATATAAAGCATTAGCAAGACCTAAATTAGAATATTGCGTACAAGCGTGGAGACCTTTTTTAAGGAAGGATGTAGAGTGTATGGAAAGAGCTCAAAGGAGAGCAACCAGAATGATTGCTGAATGTAGAGGTCAGAGCTATGAATCTAGAATAGATGTATTAGGTCTAATTAGTTTAGAAGATAGACATACCAGAGGGGATCTAATTCAAGTGTTTAAAATAATTAAAGGTTTTGACAATATCGAATGTGGAGAATTTTTCAAATTATCTGATTATGCTAGAACTAGAGGACATAGATTCAAAATAATAAAGGTTAGATCCAGATTAGAGGTTAGAAGAAACTTTTTCAGTCAGAGAGTTGTCAATATATGGAACGTGTTACCTCAGTATACATGTATAGTAGAGGCAGAGTCAGTGAATGCTTTTAAGAATAAGCTAGATAAGTATTGCAATGAAATACATTGATTTGATAAATTGTTTGTTTGTTTTGTGTAGATAGGCTGATCAGTTGCACACCACATGAGAGTATTTTGCTTCTAGGTATTCATGAGTGTGGGTAAGGCTTGTATGTGTGTGTATATGTAGGTGTGGGTATGTCTGTACACATGTATGTATGTCTAAGTATGTTTCTGCATATATGCGTGCATGTAATGTAATGAATGACTATATTTTGCAAATTGTTGATATGCCTAGTATGTAGTTATATGCATGCTTGCATATTTTTGTCTATAAGGTCGATGTGTGTATATACAAGTGAGTGTATTCTATGTTTATATATGTAGGTGTATGTGTAATTGTGCATGTGTGTACATATTTATGTGTATGTTTATATGTATATGTGTATGTGTGTATATATGTGTGTACATGTATATATATATGTGTGTATATGTGTATACATGTACATATGTGAATGTATGTGTGTGTATATATGTATATGTGTGTATGTATGTATGTGCGTGCATGTGTATGTATGCATACGTATGTATATATGTGCATATTTATGTGTGTATCTGTTTATATATATATATATATATATATATATATATATATATATATATATATATATATATGTATGTATATATATATGGATGTGGGGTATGTTTGGATATATGTATGTATGTATATGTATGCATGTAAGTATTTGAGTGTTTGTATGTATTTTTGTACGTGTATATGTGCAAATATGTGTGTTGGTGTGTATGCATGTACATGTATGTAAACATGCATGGATGCATGTATGTATGTGTATTTTTGCATAGTTGTATACCTGTGTGTAAGTTTATACTTGAGCTGGTTATGTGTGTGTGTGGTTTGTTGGTGAGTGTTTAGTTTTTCTAATGTTCTTCTTTTGAAGCCTATCAACTTGTCAAGGTTTGTATCTTTTTTTTCCCCCTTTACGGTCTGGTCTCTATGTTTAGAGGTATGAAATTACAGCTAATACTGGTGTTACAGGTCTTTGTGACCTCCTTAACCAGTATAATTATGTTAAGTTAAGTTAATTATTAATGCTGAGCAATGTTAACACTGTTATATCTTGATCATTTGGATATTGGTAACGCTGTATCTACAATATTTTTTCATTTTATATCTATGGTCTGTTTTGGTGTTTTATTTTTAAATTGAAGTAAATATTTAGTAAATAATTAGTAAGATGAACCTTAATGTATTGTAGTCAGACTTGTAATCGAGACCAGGGGTACAGATCTGGTATTAGGATTGGGGGGCGAACTCAAGAAATTTATAACTTTGTAGTCATTATTGAATGTTATTGGGGGGGGGGGGGTTCGAGCCAATTTTAATTATTTTACATATATAAAAAAAGTAAACACGCATTATAGTGAAATGATCAATTAAGTTGATATCTATCTCTTTTAATACCTTATGTTTAAACCGTTAGGCAGTTTAGTCCATTTTCCAATCCCAGTGAATGTCCGAGATTTTACTCCCAGATTAGCACGGCTGGGATTCGAACCCACGAGGGTTCAATTCACCTCAGGGTTTGTCATTTAGAACTTAATGATGTTACCCCTACGCTATTAAGACATTCAATGACTTAAGTTACATTACATCTGTTTCTTTACATCATCCATGAATATTTTCTCAATATGTGTGAGAAGAAAAACTGACATTATGAAAGAATCTTGTTTAAATAAACTGGTGTTACAGGTCTTTGTGACCTCCTTAACCAGTATAATTATGTTAAGTTAAGTTAAATTACAAGATGATTTTGCTACACTCACTATAATCATTGATCACAGCACAGTAATCATTAGTGCACCTGGATGCCTACATCAACCCCCTGCCCCCCCCCCCCCCCCCCCCCCCCCCCCCCCCCCCCCCCCCCCCCGTAGGATTGCTGCCACTGATCGAGACCAAGACCGGACCCCTCAAGACCAGACTCCACGAGACAATGACCAGGCCTTCATAACCAAGATCATTACAGACAACATGCTCCATGATTAAATGAGGTAGTAGCAACGGTAGGCTTAAATTATGTCATTAAGACTTGTATACATACATTGTATACATACATTGTATGCATCCTTGTCAATTAAATTTTCTAAATTTATTCAATTTGTAATAATTATTGAATGTCTCAGTAGCGTAGTGATAATGTCATGAAGTTTTAAAGACAGATCCTGAGGTGAGTTGAACTCTCGTGGCTTCTTTTCCCAGCTGCGCTGATCTGAAAGTAAAATATCTAACATTCATAAGACAATCACTGACCCTTTAAAATATGAATCTCATCCTAGCTATTGAGCCAACCACATTAACTGTGTAAGCCTGGTTTGGCACTCAAAGACAATCATAATTGATCACTGATTTATAGTGTGTAAGTATGTATACAATGAAAATTAATGTATTTGTAAATTGTTTCCTTAGATAATTTGCGATATATACTCATGTGGTGTTGTACTTCTAAAAGTGATTTTGATAGTTATAAGGCTTTTGATAGTTGATTGTAGAGAGATTTCGGTAGTTGTGAGGCTGATACGATGGTACTTCTAGAGCATAAGTCGAGGCTTCACTCGTTACTGTCGCAGACGGTGCCACTGCTGTGCAGGAATTGTCTTGATCTGAGGTCCTGCAGGTTCAGTGTCGAAGCATTTATCGCTATATCAGTGAACGATAGCTTGACTTCCATCAGTAGTGCAAAGTGCAGCGATGAAAGTGGAAACAGTGAAGATAGCAGCTGCGTCAGTGCCTTGAGTAATGCCAATGACGATAAAAGTCTTGCTGATAAGGAGAATAGTAACACGAAAGGCAGCGGTACAAGCAGTGCTACAGACAGTGGTACTCAAAGCAAGATAGGCAGCAGTACGTGTAACGAGACACTAGTGATCAGTTTCAAGGAGACGATGTCGCCGGATGGACGCACGTCTACACACGTATGGACGGATGAGAGAAGATCTGCAGTACACCGCACCACCATTCACAGAGAGGCAGGGTGTCAGGCCGATATTAGAGCGGTGAGTCAGTCTCAGGGTACTGCATGCGATATAGACTTAACATCGTGCTGTGGAGAAGGGTTGCGTAAGATGAACAAAGATTTGGGAAAAGCGACTAATCTATCAGAAATGGAGGTTGATGTAAGCAGGGGTGACGCAGTGATGGATGATGCTGGTAAGTTTATCAGGACCAGTGAGAGGGAGAAATCTGGTAGAATTGACAATACTGACACTCAGTGTATCAAGCAGGAGCCGCACGTTGATGAAGATGTTAAAGATGTTATACAGGCGCTCGTGGAGTCAAGAGGACATATCGAGAGCATAGACTCTGATGCTGACGAAGTGCTACTAAACAGCTACGCAGGTTTTAGTTTGGACACGACCAGTCGAGAGCCTAGTCGATCAATAAGACAATCTGGCAACTCTCCGAATGAAAAGAGTAATTTTCGATCAAAATATACTGCACCTGCTTCACATCAGTCCAAAAGGCTGAGAGGTGCGGGCACAGACCCTGTGATAATAGAAGATGACGATGATATGGATATCAAACCAGATCTCATTGTAATACAGCACAATGAACAAACGACTCACACGCAGTTGAATCCAGACGAAGAGGAATTAAACCCGGTGTTTGACACGGAGTGGGAACCCCCAGGCAATGTGTGGCAGGGGGCTGGGTTCCCACGACCCCCCCACTGGCGGGAGTGGCAGAGAAGAATGGGTGGGCTGGGAATGATGAGGTTTGGAGGTCCTGCTGTGTACGATAGTGAGAGCATTGGTAAGCTGGAGGCAGCTGCTGGTTCAGAGGTGGCAGCTGCTACAGCTGCTTCGTTCAGGAATAGCTGGCTAGCTGGGATGAGGAGGTGTAGATGGGGACCTGGGCTTGGTCACTGGAGGGGCAGAAGAGGTGGCTGGTGGGGGGGTCCGGGAGTTTGTGGACGAAATTCAGCAGCTGCATCGACAGCTGAAGGTTCTGCTGTAGCCAACAGTCTAGCTGCTGAGGTTAGGGTTTTTTGTATAATTATCAGTCTTTAAGACTGCCAATGGCGATGTCGGTAAGTTATTCGATCACGGATCAGTATGTGAGAGGTTCAAATCCTGGGCTCGCCTTTCACTGACATCGCTTTCGAGTGAGGAAACTGACGTTAACATTAACTTTACTAGCTTTTTAAGGATTTAACATGCGGTACCTTGCATGTTAAATCCCTCGGTATGAGGTGGTCAATTAGGTAGGTTACTTGTGACCTCTTTGAAGGCCTTGTTTGTGTATGTCACTGTAAATTTTGAGTGTATCGAAATAAACATAGTTCTCTCTCTCTCTCTCTCTCTCTCTCTCTCTCTCTCTCTCTCTCTCTCTCTCTCTCTCTCTCACCTTGCCAATAGGAAATGTTAGGGATGTATAGATGTGGACATACGTGTATCTAATCCTACTTCTGAGAGCCACTGAAACTCAATCAGAGACAAAACAATAACTGAGAAGTTATTTGCTGGGTTAAACCAGTGCCATGATTAGTAACGTGCCCAACTGTGGTTCAAGAGGTAAAGCTGGTACAGCTAAGGTTTATGTTAGTTTCCTCACTCGAAAGTGATGTCACTTATGGGTGAGCCCAGGATTTGGACTCGCGCATACTGATCGCGGTCAAGTATCTTACCGAAGTGATGAGTTCAAATCTAGTGTCCCACCACTCTGACATGTTTCAAAAACAGACGTTACACTCTGCTTTTGGCTTTCACATTAGTTAAAGTACATGTATCAAATAGCTAAATATGGACTAATCTCATTTATGTGTATAAAAAAATGTTGAAATATTTCACTTACATCATCTTGACTGAGGAATCGGACGTTAAGTTAAATCGCTATTATTAATATTTTTATTATTATTATTATTTACCCCGGTGTAAAGAACCTGGGGTTTGATAAAAACGATTCAAGCAATACGTGCTGAATCTCCGCCCGGCTACTCGAGGTCATCAAACGGCTTAAAGAATTATTGAAGCAGACTGCATTAAATCTTTGCAAAGTCATGGAAAGCCTTTGCCTAAGAAAAGATGTCTCTCTTGCTTATCGCCGGTTTGCTCTGCAATAAATCTGCCTATGCCATTAATAAAGTCAACTCCTTCGGTATTCATCGGGCCCATGGTTTCAATTATTATTATCACTATTATTACTATCACTATTGTTATTACTATCAGTATTGTTTGTTGTTGTAATTATTATTATTTATTATTATTGTATTATTTTTTGTTTTACCCCGGGTGTAAAGAACCCGAGATTTGATAAAAACCATTCCAGCAATACGTGCTGAATCGCCGCCCGGCTACTCGAGGTCATCTAGCTGCTTAAAAGAATTGTTGAAGCAGACAGCATTAAATCTTTGCAAAGTCATGGAAAGCCTTTTGCCAAAGAAAAGAGATCTCTCGCTTATCCCCAGTTCGCTCTGCAATAAGATCCTTTTTATGCCATTATTATTATTACTTATTGTAATTATTATTATTATTGATGATCATTGCTATTACTATCACTATTGTTATCAGTATCACTATTGTAATTATTACCAATATTATGATTATTGTTGTTGTTGTTATTCTGCACCACATCAGGTGATGGATGATCAGCTGAGAGAGGAAGTGATGGACGGAAGCCCAGCTGGATATGTAATTATTATTATTACTATTATCACTATTATTACTATCACTATTGTTATGATTAATGTAGTTGTTGTTGTAATTATTATTATTATTATTATTATTAATTTTTACTGTATTATTATAATTATTAATTATTGTAATTATTATTATTATTATCAATATTATTTCTATCACTATTTTTACTATCACTATTGTAATTATCACCACTATTATTATTATTGTTGTTGTTGTTATTCTGCACCACATCAGGTGACGGATGATCAGCTGAGAGAGGAAGTGATGGACGGCAGCCCAGCTGACTACGAGCCTCAGTTTGACCCCGCTTCAGATGATCAAGGGTGTGCTCAGCAGAGTCAGACATCTGAGGAGTGCAGTATGATGAGGAACAAGCGCTTTGTGTGCACGACGTGTGGGGCTAGGCTTGGCTCCAGCGCCTCACTCAAGGCTCACATACGTGGCTCTCACCTTGGCCTCCACATGTACGAGTGTGATCAGTGTCCCGTGTCGTTCAGGTGGTTCATGCAGCTCCATCGGCACAAGAAACGCTGCCACTCCCATTCCCCCTCACCCGCTCCTCCTTCATCCGCCACGGGGTCTACTTCCACGTAGCAGATCTCCTGCGCTGTTGTTATTATGTGCAGCTTAATAATAAAGATTTAAGTTTACAATATAATAAAGATTTAAGTTTAATAGGTACTAAATTTAATCTTGCGTGTGGTGATGTATACGATCTCGCCATGGATCGTGATTGGTGGAGGAGGAAGGTTGTAAGAGACTGCTCTAGTGTCCACAAAGAGACGCCATAGAGTTGATATATATATATATATATATATATATATATATATATATATATATATATATATATATATATATATATATATATATTTATATTTTTATATATATATATATATATGTATATATATATGTGTGTGTGTAGACAATGCCTTCAGGCATTGTCACAATGCCTGAAAGACATTGTCACAATGCCTGAAGACCTCTGCACGTGTAAAGCCGAAGAGATAGCGAGATCCAGAACTTGAGCAAGTTCATTATCTTAAGCAAGAGACTCAATTGAGAGATTTGTGGCGGTAGAGATTAGCTTTTTTAGGAAGTACATAGTAAAGACCATTGTCCCCGTATTGTGTCCGGGTTGCTTGAAGAATTGACCAACCGTGTTAAACGAATGGAAAAGCTTCAAAAGAAGATCTATTCGTATCCCGACCCTAGTTCAACTGGGTTTTAAGGGAAGATGATGATGATTATGATGATGATGATGATGATGATGACATAGTAAAGGCCATTGTGGCCATGCTCATAATGTGACAAATGAAACTTTATATAACATATCCTAGTATTGTCAAACTCGTGAATGGCTTAGTTGAGTTCTGTGTTTCTTTGTCTACGGAGTATGTAGAAAATCATCTGCCAGATAACTACTTATTGATCAGAAATTTGGCTATGAATGATGGGTATATTTATGGAATATCGATGAGCTGTATTGGTAGTTCCCTTTTCATTGTGCTGGAGTTTTCAGTGTGTTTTTTCAGGTTTCATTGTTCTGGAGTTTTGGTATTGTATACTGGAAACTGGGCTTCAGGGAACTTTTTACCTCAGGCATTTTTATAGCAAAGTCAAAACCAGAGCTTCCAGGTTTTCAACACAACTTTACAAGCGTCTGTTAGGATTGAACTTTCGTGTCTTCTCCATAATCTTACGTAGATCCTACTATGCACCATCTGGCAGCTGACTCCTGTGCATAATAATATTATTAATATAGTAACAACAATTTGAGTGCCAATGTCGTCCATGACTACATCGAACACTATTGAGATAAATTCAAGCCAGTGACAAAAAGAATGTCCAAAACGATTCTAATTCCAAAATCCAAAAAAATCAGTCCAAAGAAAAGGAAATTAAAGAAAAGGAAGTTTGCGACAATATGTGATTTACCGTCCCATGCTTGCGAGTGTACAGTTTTCTCGACTAATCTCTTGTACTAAGCTGAAGAACTTAGTCGCTATCACCTTTCTATATAATTTTCTAATCCGCGCTAATACTAAATTTCTAATAAATGCTTAACTTAACCTTTAAATACCTGTAATTTTGTGCATGACAATTTTAAGCTCAATTAAAATGTGCTACTTGTCGTATGGTTGCAGGGTTAGGAATAGAGAGCTTATTTTTCATCCTTGATCTAGCATTGTAATTAACTGAATATAAATGTAGTTAGTTGTTCCTCACTCCCTGTTGTGTCCGGGTTGCCGAAGAATAACCAAACTGTAGATTGCACATGTCGTAAAAGACTACTAAGCACTAGGATCCTAATCAACGTCCGAAAGGGCATTTGGTTGGTGAGCGTCTGACTCCAGAAATTGCTTCAAAATTATCTCGAACGAATGGAAAAGTTTAAAGGTTGTTCCAAGTCTAAAGTGAAAATCTTGTACGATTGTCATTTCATTCTTTCTCAAAAGAAACATAAATTCACTTCATTGTTTCAACTCTGTTTATTGCTTAATCACTCAATGATTTTATGTCTGATTAATGAACTATAGCGAGCGTATGATTATACCTATAATTAACTATAGCCTAATTGTGTAACTGTTTAAAATTCAAGTTTTTTAGCAGCAGTTGAATAAATCGTCTCTATATTTTGTATCGAACAATTAAAGTTTTAAAGTTTTTTATTTCACAAAATTGATATGTTTAGAGTGTTTTTTTGAAGATTTTTAAAATTAAAATGATATTTTCCTGCAGTCCTAGATTGGGGGAATTATTTATTAATTCTGAATTATCCAGATTTGAATATTAATGTCACTATGCTGTAGGCCCTAATCGCTATCTTATAAAAATGCTGATAATTTTCTTCACCTTCAGCTGATCATCTATATAATCTTTCATGACAGATCCTGAGGCGAATCGAACCCTCGTGGGTTCGAATCCCAGCCGCGCTGATCTGAGAGTAAAATCTCAGACATTCATTGGACTGGTTGCACGGTAAATGGACAAAATTGCCTAACGGATTTACATGTGGTATTAAAAGTGATAGATATCAACGTAGTTGATCATTTCACTATAGTGTGTGTTATATTATTATTATTATTATTATTATTATTATTATTATTCATTTCGAAGAATCTTTTGAGGCTATACAAAACATTCAAAAGGAATTATGAATAATGTTTGAAAATCAACCCTAGCATTGTCGTGTTAAAGGACCTACATAGTATTACATGTCAATGCTGCGATAACAATAGAAATGTTGAGATAGTCAAGGCTCTCTGAATGGATGAGTCTGGCAAAAGTCTGGTAGTTTGATGTGGTGTGCAATCTACAGAGTGGTAAAAAGTAAACATGCATTATAGTGATATGATCAACTATGTCGATATCTATCACTTTTAACTCCACATGTTTAATCCGTTAGGCAATTTAGACCATTTTCCGTGTAACCACCCAGTCCTGTGAAAGTCCGAGATTTTACTCTCAAATTAGCGCGACTGGGATTCGAACCCACGAGTATTCAATTCATCTGAGGATCTGTCATTTAAAACTTCGTGACGTTACCCCTACGCTTACTGAGACATTCAATGAGTAACCCCGCAGTGAGAACTGCAACATTTATTCCCATACTCGACAGATGGTGCTATGTATATCTTTTAGTCTCTCTTTCTCTCTATTGTGATCTTCATGATAACAATAATAATATTATTGTTGTTATTATAAATAAAGGCTTAACGTTCGCTTTCTCGTATTAATTATAATTTCTCGTATTTATAATTAAGTACAGTATCAGAGACGTTATTATTAGCATCTCATTACCATTCTATTGTATGGTGTAACAATTTGTGTCAATGATCTCTTTCTCTCATTCTGTATATATATATATATCTCTCTCTCTCTCTCTCTCTGTCTCTCTCTCTGTCTCTCTCTCTCTGTCTGTCTCTCTCTCACTTTGCAATTAAGCATAAATCTAATTATCTAATGATGTTTTTGTAGATGGTGAGTTACTGTATCACTACAGTTCCAGTAGATAGGCTACAAGTATAATTGCAATGTCAGGTATCGACGCCAATTGTACATCACTTAGCTTCATACATGAAGATTATGCCACACGTGTTACATGGCTATACATAGTGTTACACAGTTTCCTTTCTAGTTGTACTTTTTAAAAATAATTTTCATGATCTCCTCTCCCTCATGATTATTAATCACATAGTCATACTCACTGTCTTTCAACAGAGGGCACGTACGGATTTAAGAATGCGTAGTTGCGAACGTACGTTATAGACCTTTTATAAAATTTGTTTACTTTGAAAAATCACCCTATTTATTTTTCATTCGTTGGAGGCGCCACCGTGCAATCGTAAACTGGAATGTTTTGCGGAAGGCAACTGAAATGTAATATATCCTGAAAACATAATAATGTAATATGGGCCTAATGTAATGTAAAATATCCTCTCTAGATATTCTATCTAGACAAATATTAAATGTAAATTATGACAAACATGTATGTTTATCATCATTTCATAAGTAATGGTAATATAATTTTTTGTAATTTTTAAAACACTATTCTGTTAATAAATGAAGAAATACATAATAAATATATACGAATATATAGAATATTGCCAGCCGTCAATATAAGCACACACCGCTCCCCACTCTCCCACCACTCCCCCACTAGGCTATGTTTATTATGTGAACAGAGCTACCACTACATAATATAAAGGTCTAGGGGGTCTAGGCCTATAGCTAGCTAGATCCGGCTCAACTCTTAATCAATCTTCTGTATTAGTAACCCACAATGCAATAATAACATATAAGTTTAATTTAAACAGAATGACTTGAGTGTAGAAAGAAATCAGGACCCACTCATATAATGCAAAAGAAGAAAATAAAAGGTTAAGATGAAGGATGGCTAATATTATTAAATCTAATTCTATGGAATTTAACGTCTAAAAAAGTCATACTGCCAGTAGATATATAATATTGTTAAACGGCTAAAGCAAATCATCGGTTTCATAAATTATCTCAAGATGATGTCGGTGACGGGAGAAGCTCAGTATTTGAACCCCGAACATACATACTTATTTGCAGTGGAAACCCAAATGGCATAAAAGAAGCCGACTTCGGCTCGATCATTAATAAAACTTCTTCTTGAAGACATTCTTATTGCAAACTTTTACTAGTAAAGTTTCACACGGCCGAAATTGGGCAATTTGTCGTTTTGAAGACAGTTTTCTGCTTCTGAACCTTGACGTCAAACTCAACAACCTGGACAATGGTCCTACTGTAATGTGAACCTCTTATTTAGCAACTTTAACATCATCCCTCGAGCCATGTAATCTGTGCATCTAGCTGCTCCCTAGAACTCTCTGTGGTGTAGTACATGAACAACTGTATCCTTGTCCAATAAGAGTAAAGATATAAAAAGCCGCTGACCAATTGCAGCCGCTGTTATGCAACAGAATTCCCACGACGCGCGTGGTTTACAACCGCTTAAGAGAAGCTGGATAAATAGTGAATTGGAATAATTATCAAACATCTGCTGACATCTGGTGCTTAAAAAGGGATGAGTAGGATTGACGGGGCGGGGAGGGGGGGGGGGGGGCATAGGCACAGGATGGCGAGAGGAGAAGGGTTAAAGGGTCAGAAGCTAGAGTGAATGAAAGTTATCAGAGGCAGAGTCTGAGAGAAAATATGTTTGTATAATATTTTATTGTATTATTTTATTAATATTTTAATTTTGTTTATATTTTTAATATGTTATTAATATTTTAAAGTATGTCAATGTTTTATAAAAGTTTATAAAATCTTAATTTTAATTTGTCTATCCTGTTTCAGCCGTCTGAGAGAAATTTTATTGGTAGGCTATAATATTTTTATCAATGAAAAATTTCACATTGTTAATTCAAAGTCAAAATTTATAAGTGCACACGCACATTGTATAAAGTGTTTGTCTCCCCAAAGTGCCCTATTGCAAGATTAAAGTGCCCCTCCAATCCTGGCTACGCTACTGATTGGCAGATCCAATGGCTTCATACACAGTACAGTCTGTTCTCACTCTCAGTTAACGGCATTCTGTTGTCCGTTGATCAGTTCGATGAACTCATCACATAGGCTAAGCTTTACCGAATCATAATTAGGCCCAGAGTAGGCCTAATTATGTTTGGAAAGATTTATCGTGGGTTTTTTCTGATGTCCTGATGCCTTCCACAGTTTATGCTTTATGGTCTCTTACATAGAATTTGCTTCTTACGACACTCGCATTTGTGTCTTGCCTATTCTATGGCAGCTCGGACACAACACGTTTTCTATAAAGTATGTCTTATATAATTATATAAAACTAAGTGAAGGGCCTATACATGTGCAGTTAGAAGGATCGAGTGACTCAGCGAAATAAATACAATAAATTTTCTCAGTCTTTTCAGCTCATTAGGTAACGTAATGAAATTTTAAATAGCCGATCCCCTTTGGCCGGTTTATTTTTAATTTACTTTACAAGAGTTTCTTTCACAGCATTCCCTCGAGGTAATTAATTTCTTAGGGGCGAGTGTTTGAGAGGAGGATGTGGGCGCTTCTAATCAGGTTTTATATGACCAAGATTTTATGCCTGAATGAAGCCATGAATTGAAGTCCCGTATGCCTTCCATCAGACCTCTGACTAGTCGATCTGGTTATTCAGAGAGTAACCAAAGCTATATAGGCCTATTAAACAATATAATGAATGAACCATAATTGAATTTACTACATTGTATAAAAATTAATCATATGAAATTCATTAAAAAATAAATGAGAAACTTAAATAGAGTAAATAACCCAATGAAAGTTATGAAACTGAAGTATATAAAATAGAAATTACTGACCTATAATTTATAAATACAATGATTTGAAATGGCCGATTTTGAATCGCGCTATAAGTATCATTTAAATTCCTATAAATATCATCTTTACAACTCAAAGTAATAAATATATCAAATTATATAAATTAATGATATAAATCACAACTCTAAATATTCTACATGTATATGCTGAGAAGGAAGTGACATTTTGGGAAATGATGATCTATTACACCTTAGATATTTGAATATGTTTGGCATGTATTTCTCATTGAGAACTGGATCATCACTCGGTCTAGTTTGACTGCCACTTTGGCTGGTTGGTCAGGTCAACCGCGACGACGGCTGGTTTCGACAACTTGAAGAAAAACCCTTTGGGCTTCTGACCTTGACGTTAAACCCACTAAAAAGGAGCATATACTATGCGTGTCGTAGGTAAATGCCTAAGAGGAGACTAAGCGCAAGCAACATCGATACTCTAGGTTTCCATCAATAGTAGGTGCAAGGAACATATTCCTAATCAAATTCTGCTTTAAATTTACTTTACATAGAGAGTACTCCATCTAATAGCGAGTTAATCTATTCAAAATACGCTATGCATTATCCACAACTAAATGTAGATTGCGAAAAATAAATCTTCGAGTTGGTTTCCCTTTGCCATCGTCAGTTGTTGCTTAGTCGCCTTTTATTACACATGCAGTATTACCAAACGCTTTCGATCTACTTTACAGTGTCCCGGACATAACGCGGGGAGCAACAGTAGGAAATGAGAAATCAATTCAGATTACTACAATTCTAGTGCCTTACTTAAGATTTGAGAATACTTGGCGTATCTTTTCTAGGTGATATCACAACTTGTAATGTTAGTTGGTTAAGCTGGTTAAGATAAGGTTAACGTCAGTTTCCTCACTCGAAAGCGATGTCAGTGATGGGCGAATTCAGGATTTGAACTCCGAACATACTGATCCGCGGTCGAGTGTCCTATAATATTGTTATAATGTGCCGGTTGGTGTAGTATTTTAGACAAGATTATTTATCTAGAGCCTTGCTATTAGAAAAATAGAGAATTTGTGAATTTGTTGTATAGTCTATACGAACATCTATGTTTACGGCGTATCATTAGTAAATAGATTGTTAATGTATAAAGTATATTAATGTATATAAAGTACTAAACAGAAGATTCTGCAGTATCTTTCTGGAGCAAGCGAAAATTCATTTCTATCCTTTATGATTTCCCATGTCTAACTGTACCAAAATTTTGCCCACAGGGCCATAGTGTAAAACTTTCACACATCATGCTTATCATTTTACACTCATAAGTTGCAGCGGCTGTAGGCCAGCAGAGCTGAAACTTAAGCGCAGCTGCTGCAGCTGCGCCAATAGAGAATAGAATAGATATGGCGGTGTAGGCTGACTGCTGACTGCTGGCCCCGTAAAGTCTACATCAGCAGTAGGGAGGTAACTTAGGCAGCAGCTCAAACAGCTGAATCAAAAACTGAATAACTTGAAAGTAAACAAGTTTTATGACTCAAATTGTCGAAAATTTGGCTAACATTAAGTTAACTTGTTATGACTTATCATCTATGAAATACTGTATAAGACATCCGACCTGACATAGACTGACTATTCTTGGCTATACAATCTAACAGGTCAAACCTGAAATTAGTCTGCAAATTCTATGGGTGATTTGTTTTAATGATGTAGTTATTTGACCTGTTTACCTATCCCAAATCCGAGAGCAATTATCCTGAGTCCGAAAATATCAATTTTAATTATCTTTGAGCTGATTTTCTGGATTTTGGACGCTGCACTTTTTTGATCTTCATTTTACTTTCCGGTTTGGATGTGTCTCAATAGTGTTCGATGTTGCCATTAACGACAATAGTCAGTGGTGGATCCAGGAATTTCTAAGGGGGATTTTGCTATGACAGTGTACTCATTTTTTGCTAACAAAAATGCCTTCTCCAGAACATGTGACGCAACCAGAAAAAATACTGTGGGGGGCTCAAACTTTTGTCCCTACTGCTCTCGGCTCATCTCGGGATCTTACACCCCCCCCCACTCATACCCGTACTAAAGTCAGAGGAAAACCTAAAATGCTTAAAACCATACAATTGTTTTGGAAAAAAGTAAGTCAATTTCTTTCACCATTGAAAGAACTCAGTAGTATACAAACTATACCTAGTATACCAAATATGGGCCACTAGTAGGTTCCATATTTGAAAAATCAAGCTAGTTGGAACTGAGTTTCCTCGCGTCCCCCCACCCCCACCCTTATCCACTGCTCTTACCTATTTTCACATAGAAATTACCATAAAAACAATGAAATATACATTACAAATTTTTATTGGCGGGCCTAAGCGGGGGCCCGCCCCCTGGATCCGCCATTCACAATAGCATTCCAATTGTTGGTATTTTACGTTTTATATGTAATTAACTTAGTTACTGCTGTTCAGGCAATGATATGTACATTAGAAAAACTTGCAATTCGCAAGTAGAGGTGGAAAAGGCGGAATACTAGTCTCAGCTTTCTCTAATAATTAAAAACTATAAGTCAAAATTTTAATAGTATTGATTCTAGTAACTTAATTCTGTTACTTCTATAACAACCTGGCTTTGAGCTGGTTTTCGGCCGTGGGAATTGACACTTGTGTATTTACTTGTCAGTTTGGGTTTAATTTCATAACATTCTATGTCGTAGTTTACGAAAATAGCACTCCAGTTGTCTTTTGTTTGTAACTTTGTACTTTCAATTTTCGTTTGAGCTATCCTTATTTAGTTAGCTGCAATTCGCTGAAAAGTATCTGCTAAAGTCATACAAATTTGTTGATTTTCGTTTAGATTATATAATATTTTTATGTACATCGATCGTATAATCTCGACATTAAATTTTAATTTATGAATTAAAATTTAATGTAATTTAATTAAATTAATTTAATTTTACTGCAGAACTATAGAATTTACCTATCGTAAGTCCTCAAATCTGTTATAACTAGAAGCTTTTGCTATCTTCACTGAAGGCATGCTGGTATCTGATCAGCAGCTTTAACTTTGTTACCAGCTGTTGTGTCGCCGCACGTGATTGGTCAGTAGCTGCGATCAGCTGAGCTGCGCAGTAGCAGCAGCTGCTTGTATCCGTCTTGCATCAGAGCTGCTGAGATACTAAACAGACAAGAGACTCGTGGTATCATCGGATGTGACTGATAAACGTAATTATACAATAAAATTACTCGTATATTGAGATTAGTGTAAGTATAAGTATCGGTATAAGTGAAGGGTATTCGCGATTAGTCAGGTGTTGCGTAAGTTTTTCGTTATTTAAGTTAAATGGATTTAAAGAATATCGTCAAAGTTCTCGTTTTGCGAAAAAAGTGGTCGTTAAGTTCTCATTACAGCGCAGTATCTCGTGATGTGCCTACGCTTTGTAGGCTATTATAATTATGAGGCTTTTTATGCTGGTATCATACATTGCAGTCATGTGCCTAAATTGAATCGTAATATAGGATCGCGTGGTTTATTACGTCTATTTCACTTCTATGTGCAAATTCTTTATAAAAGTGATAGAATTCAATGCTAAACTGGTTGTTAGGAATACGGAATATAGAACGAATAGAAGTTTGAAAAGATCGAAGATCATTTTTTAATCGGAATTATGCGAGATCTAAATAATTCAGAACTTTATAATAATAATAACAACAATTAGAGTGCTACAGTCATCAATGACAACATCGAGCAATGTAGGCACATGACTACAGTGTATGATACCAGCATAAAAAGCCTCATAATTATAATAGCCTACAAAGCGTAGGCACATCACGAGATACTGCGTTGTAATGAGAACTTAACGACTACTTTTTTCGCAAAACGAGAACTTTGACGATATTCTTTAAATCCATTTAACTTCATAGATTTGACTTCATAGTTTTTAATGCTAACATGAACGACATTCCAAAAGTGTCGCATTTACTATAACGCTGACAAAAAGTTACTAAATATTATAGCACACTGTTTTAAGTGTCTTTCCAATGAAACTGATTAATTCTTACATGATCAATGTCAAAGAATTCGCGAATATTCCAAATACATAAACATCTCTTCATCCAATCTGCGGAAATCTTCATTTGAATCACATCAGCCTTTGCTTTCCTATGAGCAGTTCCTTCTGCTCATAAACTGGTTGTTAGGAATATTATAATTATAAGGCTATTATAATTGTGAGGCTTTTTATGCTGGTATCATACACTGCAGTCATGTGCCTACATTGAATTATAATATAGGATCGCGTGGTTTATTACGTCTATTTCACTTCTATGTGCAAATTTTTTTTATAAAAGTGGTAGAATTAAATGCTAAACTGGTTGTTAGGAATACGGAATATAGAACGAATAGAAGTTTGAAAAGATCGAAGATCACTTTTTATCGGAATTATGCGAGATCTAAATAATTCAGAACTTTATAATAATAATAATAACAACAACAAAAATTAGAGTGCTACAGTCATCAATGACAACATCGAGCACTATTGAGACAAAATCAAGCCGGCGAGCAAAAAAAGAAGGTCCAAAAACGGTGCAAATTCCAAAATCCAGAAATTCAGTCCAAAGTAAAGGGAGTTAAAGAAAAGGTGGTTTAGGCGCAGGTCGCTGCTCATGGACACTGGATGGAAAAGAGAGATGAAAAAGATAGGTCTTCAACTGCTTATGGAACTGCTCATAGGAAAGCAAAGGCTGATGTGATTCAAATGAAGATTTCCGAAGATTGGATGGAAGAGATGTTTATGTATTTGGAATATTCGCGAATTCTTTGATATTGATCCTGTAAGAATTAATCAGTTTCATTGAAAAGACACTTAAAACAGTGTGCTATAATATTTAGTAACTTTTTGTCAGCATTATAGTAAATGCGACACTTTTGGAATGTCGTTCACGTTAGCATTAAGAACTATGAAGTCAAATCAATTCTGATGTTATAATGTTCCTTTAAATGATGTCAATCCGAATTTTAAATTAAACAAGCTGAAAAAGAATTTAGGTGAGTAATTTTATGTCAGTTGTAGGAACCAGGATAGAGAAAATAATGAAAACAAGAGTCTTAAGCTATACGTGCTGCTTAAAGCAAAGATTGGTAGAAAAATTTCAGAGCAAGGAGTATAAAAATTGGATGAAATAGACAGTAGGTGTTTCTATTAGTCAGGTTTGTGCTTAATGTATTCAACTTACCCCCACTTACCCTAGGTTCTGTGGAGCAGCTCACTGGAAAGAACGAGTAGACTGTTTCCAGCTTGAAGTGAGAAGTACTGGATAGTGAATGTAATATAGATATGTAAGTTGTAGTGAAACTAATGCAAAATAGAGGACGGATAAGTGAAGAGTTTTGTGCCTTGGACCGTTGACATGGAAGTGTTTCACTTAACCATCTACAATCTATTTAAATAAAATTTGTTGGTGATATTTGATACCTTATAAATTTTTAATTGTACACCTATAGGCTTACTTGATAGTAAGTTTAAATTTTTAAACTAACTGCATTTTAAACTAATTAATCGAGCGTTATGATTTAAAGATAGAGTAATGCTACTGGTTTATGAACTAGCCAAATCATGGAATTAATGCACTAGTCCACTTCCTATACCTAGCTTATGAACTAGTTTACTTCAGTCTTCATGTAGCTTATGAACTAGTTCTCCTTTTATATCTTCATGCATTAATTCAAATCATATAACTTACTAGCTAGATATATCTTATGAATTATTTCAAATTATGTAGCCTATGAACTAGTTCACTGTATATGTAGTAACTTATGAACTAGTTCACAGTATATACCTTATGAATTAATTTAGATTATATTCAGTAGCTTATAAACTATTTCACAGTATAAGATGTATATGATTATGAACTAGTTCTCATAATATAGCTTATGAACTAGTTCATATAATTTAGCTTATGAACTATTTCACATATAGGCCTAGCTAGCTTGTAAACTAGTTCACATCATGTAGCTTATCTAGTTCACATCATAGAGCTATTTTATTTAAGAACTAGTTCACACCTTATAGTATATGAACTAGTTCACAACTTCACACCTTATGGCTTATGAACTAGTTAACATCATATAGTTTATGAACTAGTTAACATCATATAGTTTATGAACTAGTTAACATCATATAGTTTATGAACTAGTTAACATCATATAGTTTATGAACTAGTTAACATCATATAGTTTATGAACTAGTTAACATCATATAGTTTATGAACTAGTTAACATCATATAGTTTATGAACTAGTTAACATCATATAGCTTATGAACTAATTAACATAAACTAACTAACATCATATAGCTTCTGAACTAGTTAACTCCGTAGCTTCTGAACTAGTTTACATCATATAACTTATGAAATAGTTAACATCATATGGTTATTTTAAGAACTAGTTCACACCACATAGCTTATGAACTAATTAACATCATATAGTTTATGATTTTATATAGGCCTACACTTGTTCATATGATGTTGGTGAACATTGAATCTTTCAAATAGCAGAAAGGCTTAAAAAGACTTGAACCAAAGATATACTCATACTTGAGCCACTTTTAATTATGATTTTAAGATTAGTGCTTAGGATTTTAAGTCCTTAAATTCCAAAGCACTAGGTTATCACAGACAGTGATAGGGTTGCTATGGTTAATCGAAGGTGGCTCGTTACTGAGCTTGTTGTCAAATTTTTGCAGCAAAAATTATAACGATGGTCAAATGAGAAACACACAATGATCATTTTGTTATGGTAGAAAATAATCTTGCCTCCTCACTGCATATTCTTCATTGGCTTAGGTTTTTCCCAGGTTGTGTCCGGGTTGTTTAAAATTAGACCAACCGGTGACTACACTTGTCATAGAAGGCGACTAAACCACTGAGATCCAAACCGAGGTCAGAAAAGGCATTCGATTGGTGAGCGTCTAGGCTCCAGAAATTGATAAAAATTATCTCAAACAAATGCAAAAATAACTGATGATATTGTATGGGACCGAGAGGAGTGGAGAAGGTCTATTCGTATTCCGACTCTTGTTAAATTGGGATTAAAGGTAAGATGATGATGACGATGATTATTACTTAGGTTTTAATCCAGTTAATCGCTAGTTACTTTTATTAATTTATAATATTACAGCCGTTACGATGAGATCATCTTTTTGGTCGGTCTAGGGTTCTTCTAACTTCTTTAGTAAGCGCGAAACAGACTGTGATTATACTGTATATAATTATCTGACCTTTTATAATGTAACCATGTAATGTAACCAGGGACCTGTCATCTTGCTTAACACTGGAGAGAGAGAGACAGAGAGAGACAGAGAGATAGAGAGAGAGAGAGAGAGAGAGAGAGAGACAGTAAGAAAGAGAGACAGTCATACAGAGGCACAAGGAGGAGGCTTAGTTGTTCAGAAACCTCGCATCCGATTGTTATGACTGTTATTCGTATAGACTCGCAATATTTAACCATACATTGCGTTGTGTTTACAACAAGAGGCGTGGCTGATGCACGAGAAACTCTGCTTTTCTCATAATCAATACTGATCGGTAATCAAATCCAATCCGTCTATCAATAGTATCGATCTGTTGTCTGCCTGTAACGCTGCGAGGAAGGTCTCGGAGATTTAGAAGTAGAAGCATCAGTTATCGCTAGAGTTTATGGACGCGGATTTAATTCGTTACTATTCGAGATTTAGTTTTGTTCAGATCAATTTGATGATCTCGACTCTGTTTAATAATATATAGTCCTAATACTATGTTAAACCTAGTGGATGTCTACCATTACATAGATGTCTTCCTATAAGTTAATCCTAATTTAACTGTTTCTCTCTCTCTCTTAATCTCTCTCTCTCTCAATCTCTCTCTTAATCTCTCTCTCTCTCTCTCTCAATCTCTCTCTCGCTGTCGCAATCTCTCTCTCGCTGCCGCAATCTCTCTCACTCTTTCTCTCACATTCACTATCCCTCTCTGGTTCCGTCTCAATACTTGTCTCTCTCTTTATCTTGTTAATTTCTCCTCTCTTTTGCACTATTACTGCAATATTACTGCATTATCACTGCACTATATTACTGCGCTATTACTACACTATTTACTGCAGTATTACTGCACTCTTACTGCACTATTACTACACTATTTACTGCAGTATTACTGCACTCTTACTGCACTATTACTGCAATCTTAATGCACTATTACTGCACTATTTACTGCAGTATTACTGCACTCTTACTGCACAATTACTACACTATTACTGCACTATTTACTGCACTATTACTGCTGCACTCTTACTGTACTATTACTACAGTATTACTGCAGTATTACTATACTATTACTGCATTATTACTAAACTATTACTGCACTATTACTGCACTATTTACTGCACTATTACTGCACTATTACTGCACTATTACTACAGTATTACTGCAGTATTACTGCACTATTACTGCACTATTACTGCACTATTACTACAGTATTATTGCAGTATTACTATACTATTACTGCATTATTTACTGCACTATTGCTATACTATTTCTGCAACTATTACTGCGCTATTACTGCACTGTTTACTGCACTATTACTGCACTATTACTACACTATTACTGCACTATTACTATACTATTACTGCAATATTACCGCACTATTAGTGCACTATTTCTGCACTCTTGCTGCATTGAAACTATCGTCGATCTGTTAGGAATTCTTTTCAGATCAAGAATAGCTCATCTACTCTCAGTTTGTATTTGTCTAGAGCCGTTTATTCTGAAGATTTCTTCTCAGTGCGGATGATGTGTTACGGACTCATCTAAAATCTAACATTCATTAGTGTGAAGGATACGACTTTTCAGGTTATTTTCCACTCACTTACACTGTGTCTACTTTAGTCATGTGCTGTTTTAGGCTGGTCTAATTAATTTGTAAATATTTTGATGAACGCTCTTAATCAGTTTTGCCATATATTTTGTACATATATTAAGTTGTACTGTTTTTGTTGATTTTAAATGTTTAGTTGTACATGTATTTGTTCGGAGCACATATCTGTGCCTGTGTGTCTCGTTTCATTTCTCCACAATATGTATTTCTTTTGTGTGGCTACAAGATGCCTAAAGTGAAATAGGCAGAGATCTGTAACTAAATTTTAGCAACCTCGACCAAATCCATGAGCAAGGTGATTGCTGAATATATCTGAAAAGTGAATAAATCAGTAGAGAACTGATCTAAGTAGAGAATTGATCTAACTAGAGAACTGGTCTAAGTAGAGAACTGATCTAACTAGAGAACTGATCTAAGTGAAGAACTGATCTAAATAGAAAACTGAACTAAGTAAAGCAGGTAAAGCTAAGGTTATCGTCAGTTTCCTCACTCGAAAGCGATTTCAGAAAGAGGGAGAGAGAGCTGGTGTAACTAGAGAACTGATGTCAGTAGAGAGCTGATCTAATAATGGTTTCTGTGATAAGTGCGTATCGTGACTATTGTTGATTTCTGTGAAGTCAGCCCGCAGATCTCATCATCACGTCTTAGGCGCTGTCGCTATTTCCTGTTCCCGTGCTGAGACTGAATTAAGGGCGTTTACTCTAAACCTGTCTCTGATCTGATCGTCTGGATCGTTGTTAGCCTAACCAGCAGTCCATGGAAAACATTGCCACCTATTTCCAGGAGTATACAACATAGACAGCTATGAGCCTCACAAACAGACGAACGGACAAACACACTGTCAGAGGCATACGCTCGTTCACACAAGCTTAGACAAAGGCTTAGTCACAGGCGTACACACAGGTGTACACACAGGCATACACGGGCGTACACGCAGGCATACACAGGCGCACACCCGTGCATACATAGGCGTACATACAGGCATACACAGGCGTACGCACATGCGCACACACAGGCATACACAGGCGTACACACAGGCAATACACAGGCGTACACACATGCGCACACCCTGGCATACGCAGGCGTACACGCAGGCATACACGCAGGCAGACTGATCCTCACATTCTGGTATCTAGGCGTTGTCAAGTTCCGTCCTGTCTGCAAAAGTTTTAATCTAAAATTTATTTGCTTATGTCATCCTGGACAACCGGTAGATTAGGCTGACCTAACTCTAGTTAATTGATGCTGTGTAGTGACTTGGAAGGCGTTGTTGCTAAGTGCATCTTTTGTAAGAGTGATTGAACGCTGGACAGCTGCTGCCGAGAAGTAATATGAACAAACAATAAGCCTACGGCTGCAGATTAAAAGTTGTTAGGTGGATAAACGTGTCGTATCAGTTATAACTCCTCCCCTGAGAATTTTGAGTTGTCGAGTTTTCCCCTTGTTGTGCTCGGGTGTGTTGGACCACTGCAGAATAGGGCTACGGCAAGCAATCTGCTGCCTGTACGTAAGAGTCAACTAAGGCAGGAGCTGAGGATGGCTAGAGGGGACCCACCTCACCATGAAATATTTTCCCCCAGGATTAAATTATACTTAATCCATCTAACTGAGGAAGGCAACGGGAAACCACCTCCATACTTTTCTCAAGCTATGGGTTACATAAGGCATGGCTAAGGCACAGACTTTGTGAAGGGATTAACTTGTTGATCTAAGGAGTGCTCTTATGGAGCGAGAAAGCAGACTTTGAGTATGAATAAGTACCTTGAATCTGCCACCTAGCAGTACACTGAAGAAGAAAAAGAAGAGTTTTTAGATGAATGTTGATGGGTTGACCCGAGGAGGGCGTGACTCATTGCATTACGTCAACAACTGACTGTAGAATATCAATCAGTTACAGCAACAATGGCATCAAAGCCGTGACGAGCAGGTCCTATAGAGCGAG
This sequence comes from Enchytraeus crypticus, assembly GCA_905160935.1. Lineage (NCBI taxonomy): Eukaryota > Metazoa > Annelida > Clitellata > Enchytraeida > Enchytraeidae > Enchytraeus > Enchytraeus crypticus. The sequence continues at coordinate 890,028 of CAJHZI010000458.1, forward strand.
GGGTGTGTAGCCGCTAGCAGGGTCACTGGAGGGCAGCAACCACGCTCTGCCCCTGGGCAATAACTCCCCCTCTATCCTTCCGGCCTGTCCGCACTTGCTTAATCCACCAGTCTCTGCTTCTCTCAGTAATTATCTCTCTCTTAGTGCACTGCCTACTGGCAGGTCCCTGGTATATAAAGCCTCTACTCATATCTTCCGTCTTTCTCTTCATGTCCATATTCCAGCTGATCTTATAATTATTTGTAGCATTCCTTTTTAGCAATTATTTATTGTTATTGTTATTGTTACATAATTATAGGCCTACCAGACGCTTAGAGTTAATTAAAGTGGTTCTTGATTATTTTATCGTAATGTTTATCTTAGTATTTAATCATTTTTAGTCATATCAAGTAGTTGATTTTTTCGTTTTAATAAAAATCATGAAGATGATGACAATAATAATAATGTTATTATTATAATAATAATTAAAGGCTTAACGTCCGCCTTCTCGTCTAAGTAAGTACGATATATTGTGGTAAGGCTATATAAGGAAGGCTCTTGTACGGCCCAAACTTGAATACTGCGTTCAGGCTTGGTGCCCATATCTTAAGAAAGATATCGATAAATTAGAAAGGGTACAAGCCAGAGCAACAAGGCTGGCATTTGACTGTCAAAAACTTAGTTATGAGAATAGATTAAAATTCGTAGGATTAACCTCTTTAAGTGAAAGAAGAACTAGAGGAGATTTAATAGAAGTTTTTAAGATACTCAGAGGCTTCAGCAAAATTAACCATAGTATTTGTTTTAATTTATCAAACAACAGAAACACAAGGGGACATATTTATAAACTTAGTAAATTTAGAAGTAGACTAGATTTAAGAAAAAATTTCTTTAGTCAGAGAGTTATAAAATAATGCTTGGAATAGTTTGCCAAGCGAAGTTGTGGAAGCGGAATCAGTGAATGCTTTTAAAAATAAATATGATAAACATAAGAACATGTAAATTAGATGCTAATTGCATGTTCAGTGTTATACATAGAAAATAACATGTGTATAAATTTGCTATGTATAAATTTGACATGTTGACATGAAGTCTGTATGATTTGATTAATATTAATTGGTTTTAGTTAAGAGCCTGATGAGTCTTAAACAAGCATATAATTGCTTCCTGACTCTGTAATGTTATGTTATATCAGAGACGTTATTATTAGCACCTCATTACAATTCTAATGTATGGATTAACAATTTGCGTTAATGATAGAGAGAGAGAGAGAGAGAGAGAGAGAGAGAGAGAGAGGGAGGGAGGGAGGGAGGGAGATTCTCTCTTAAGTAACTAATTAAGTGCTACGCTGTGTTTTTGTTTAGTTCTCTGTGTTTCTCTGTAGCGATTCTCTGAAGCTCAGATTTATCGGCAGAAGCAAATTAATATTCTCTTTTTAAATTCCTGTTGTTATTATTGCAAGCTTTATTAACAAAAATTTATTTTACTTGTATTTCAGATTTATTTCGATTGCCTAGTTATATTTCAATTTGTATGAATGAGGGGTGGTCAACTAGATAGGTTACTTGTAACCTCTTTGACGGCTTTGTTTGTGTATGTCACTGTATATTTTGATTGTATCGAAATAAACATAGTTCTCTCTCTCTGAAAACTAAAATAATTGAACTGTAATAAGTTAATAATTCTATAATGAGTAAGATAATTTAATAATGACTAAGATAATGTAACTATAATAATTGAATAATAATTAAAATTTGATAATAACTAAAATTATTTAACTAATTGCACTACCTCGATCCTACTCTGATTCCTTCACTCACCTTCAGTAAGGCTCTCCTTACCAGTATTTAATTAGTCTGTTTCCGGGGCAAATTTGACTTCTGCGGTAGTATCCCTTTCCTTCTACAACTGTCACTTGGCGCCTTTTACTACACTCACCGTTTATGTTTGGTCTATTCATATGTGACCCGGACACTACAGAGACAACACACAACAGAACAAACGAGATCAGAATGAGATAGAAGTTGACAACATACAACAGATACACGAGATCAGAATGAGATGTTGTCAACACACAACAGAAAAACGAGATTAGGATGAGAGAGAAGTTGACAACACACAACAGATGAACGAGATCAGAATGAGATAGAAGTTGACAACATACAACAGATAAACGAGATCAGAATGAGATGTTGTCAACACACAACAGAAAAAACGAGATTAGGATGAGAGAGAAGTTGGCAACACACAACAGACAAATGAGATCAGGATGAGATAGAAGTTGACAACACAGACAAACGAAATCAGGATGGCATAGAAATTATCCGAGGATGGCTGATTGCTGTTGCAATTTTGTATTATTTAAGTGAAGTTTGATTGACTGCGGTCATACAGACTGCAATGAGTCTCATGACGTGGCTCGTGACAGAGTCATACAGTGTTAGTAACGCCGGGAGGTGGACCTCCATCATACAGAAACTCGTTTAGTTCACAAAGACGTGAATCTGCACCGTCTGGTCATCAGTGAGGCTCAACAGTTCCAGGCTAGGGGTGGGGGAGTGGAAGGGGTTCACTGACTGGGAGTGCTGTGGGGTGGGGTGGGGGAAGCGTTGTTGGGCTGGAGAGGTGGAATATAGCAGCAGGATGTGTGATGTACGGGGGAAGAGAATGAGTCATAAATCAGTTTACTCGAGTGTACTCAGTGTAGCGTGGTCAGCTGGGCCTCCTGGCGCTATCCATTACTAGAACCTGCTGTCTACTAGAGGTGTCCAAGATAGGCTTAGATCTGCTAGTACTGTAGCATGTTGTGTAGTGTACTAGAGACCAAGATGGGCTTAGATCTGGTAGTACTGTAGCATGTTGTCTAGTCTACTAGAGGTGTCCAAGATAGGCTTAGATCTGCTAGTACTGTAGCATGTTGTCTAGTGTACTAGAGGTGTCCAAGATAGGCTTAGATCTGCTAGTACTGTAGCGTGATGTCTAGTCTACTAGAGGTGTCCAAGATAGGCTTAGATCTGTTAGCACTGTAGCATGTTGTCTAGTGTACTAGAGGTATCCAAGATAGGCTTAGATCTGCTAGTACTGTAGCATGATGTCTAGTGTACTAGAGGTGTCCAAGATAGGCTTAGATCTGCTAGGACTGTAGCATGTTGTCTAGTGTACTAGAGGTGTCCAAGATAGGCTTAGATCTGCTAGTACTGTAGTATGATGTAGTAGTATGTGCGTCCCTGACATCATCCCTGGATGAGGAAACGGACGTTAAACCTTTATTATTATTATTATTATTATTATTATTATTATTATGTCTAGTCTACTGGAGACCAAGATGGGCTTAGATTTGCTAGTCTACAGTACTTTAGTATGTTGTCTAGCGCACCAGATTATAGGTAAACTTGGTCAAGCTAATGTCATTGTCAGTTTCCTCACTCATGTCAGTGACGGGCTAGCCCTGGATTTGGACTCCGCACATACTGATCCGCGGTCGAGTATCTTACCGACATCGATATATGTATATAGACTTAGAGCTTTTAATTCTAAACTGAAAGTAAATCTTAATTTATAGTATTTTACTTCAAGTCTCTCAATGATCTGGTACTTTCGCTTATAAACGTCACTTTGAGCGACAAACGGAACCGGCCGTTGTCGTTTGATTGGGTACTCTCCTGGTAGTAACTGTAGTTTGACTGGTACTCTCCTGGTATTAACTGTCGTTTGACTGGTACTCTCCTGATTGTAACTGTAGTTTGACTGGTACTCTCCTGGTGGTAACTGTAGTTTGACTGGTACTCTCCTGGTAGTAACTGTCGTTTGACTGGTACTCCCCTGATAGTAACTGTAGTTTGACTGGTACTCTCCTGGTAGCGTATAGAAGTGTTGTAATCATATAATTAAATTCAATGAGCTCGCTGAGAGCTGCTCATTGCGCTACAATTCATTAGTTGCTTTGTTGTGACGAAGTAGTTCCCGGTCACTGGTAATTGATAACAAATGTGGATTCGTCACGACTCGCTAGACCTCGGCTATCGTTTACTCATTAACTTTCTTTAGAAAGTCGTTAGCTGTGTCTAATAACGTCTTCTATTTGCTAAATAAAGTTCTGCTCAGCTCCCTGTAGTAATCTCACCTACTTCAATAACAGCTGTTCATACTATAATAATAATAATAATAATAATAATAATAATAATAATAATAATAATAATAAGTCTACCGTGGCGGATGATATCTCAAGGCTGATGGTGGCGGGAAAGGCTTTGGATCTAAGCCTGAATATAAATAAATGTGAGCTGATTAGCACTCGCTCCGAAAGTAATTTTCATGCCACCAATTCATTCATTCGTGTAAGCCTGTCGAAGCCAGTCTACTTGGAGCTCCGCTGCAGACAGGTCAAGCTATGGATTTGGCTCTCAATACTCAGTGATCTAACCTAGAGAGAGCCGCCAGCCGGTTGAAGCTCATCTTCGCGCACGACGCTCTTACGATATTGCGGAGCTGTGTTGGTTCTTTAAAGCTCATATACATATTGCGTGCCTCTCCATGTGCGGGTCATCCAGCAGTGCAGGCTTATGATTCCATCATGCGAAAGTCGCTCAGTGGTATCGTTAATATCAAAATTAACGAAGTTCAATGGATTCAAGCTAGCCTGCCATTCTGCTACGGAGGATTTGGTATACGCTCTGTCTCGTCGCTGGCATCTTCTGCCTTTTTGGCTTCAGCCGCGGGGACTGGCGTTTTACAGGATTCAATTCTTTCCGGGTTCTTTCAATTTTCCGACTTAGAGATAGCCAGGATCCAGAGCATTTGGGCTGATCTGTCCACATCCGAAGCTCCTATCGGTTTGATGTCTACGAGCATGAAGCTTGGGACTCAAAGGTCACTACCACTTTGCACACGGAACTCCTTGCGAAGCCGCTATTGTCACAAGAAAAGGCGCGGCTCCTCGCTGTGTCGGCCCCTCATAGTGGAGACTGGATCAAAGCTTTACCAATCTCATCATGTGGCCTCCGTCTGGATGACGAAGCAGTCAGATTCGCGGCCGGTCTCCGTCTGGGCACCACCTTATGTGAGCCACACAACTGCATTTGTGGTGTCTCAGTCAATGCATTAGGCATTCACGGCCTGTCGTGCAAGCGTAGTGCCGGCAGAATCACCAGACATCAGTTCCTAAACGATCTGATCTGGCGCGCCCTGGGTCGAGCGAATATTCCAGCCGTTAAAGAGCCCTTGGGATTGATCCGCACTGATGGGAAGCGTCCGGACGGTGTCTCACAAATTCCATGGGCAGAGTGCAAGTGTGTTAGCTGGGATGTCACCGTTACGGACACTTTCTCAGTAAGCAATCTCGGCCTATCTTGCGCTGCTGCTGGTGCTGCTGCAGAGGCTGCGGCTAATAGGAAAATTCTGAAGTATGCCGAAATCTCTAGCAGCTATATCTTCATGTCTATTGCCTTTGAGATCCTGGGCCCCGTCAACTCTGTCTCATCAGACTTTATTGACGAAATAGGCAAGAGGACCAGCGCCATTACTGGTGATCAGCGCGAAAAAGGTTTTCTTTGGCAACGTCTGTCTATTGCTCTCCAGCGATTCAATGCAGTCTGTTTCAGTGGCACTTTGGCTAATGCGGCTTCCCAGTGTAGAGGAATTATTTTAATCGCTCTTTTTTAAAACTTTTAATTAAATAAGGCCTCTTTTATCTTATTTTGTAGCCCAGAGCCCTTTACAGCCCAGGGCATTTTCTTTTTATAATAATAGTGACCGTCAATAATTGTAATATTAAATAAATAAATAAATAAAATAGACAGTATAAATAAAATAAATTAAAATGTAAATATAAATAATATAAGTAAATAAATAAATAAAATAAATGAAAATAATAATAGTCATAGTATAAATAAATAATATTTATAAATTAATAAATAATTGTAAAATTGTAATAATAATAGTGTCGTGTCTTTAGAAATTAGTTATCTTATTTATTTATTTTAATTTCATGAATGAACTACTGGTTAATTGCACACGGTTTGGACTTTATGCCTTGGGTGTTTCGTTGTGAATTTTCTAGGGATGTACTGGAGTGTTTTAATAGACATTGTAGCCTTATTTTAGTGAGAAACTAATCAGAAAGCTAAGCTATACACTGTGTACAGCTAAATTTAACATCTGTTTCTGTGTCACAATGGATTCGCTTGAGATGCTGTCAGAGACAGTATCCCTTTGTCCGGCTGGGATTCGAACCGATGGTCATCGTCATTGCTTTTCATACAAACGTGCTAACAATTCGGCCATCCAGCTGTTTCCTGAAATATGTTTTGAGGATTGTTCGTCTGACAGTCTTACAGAACGGAGATGGAATCGTCTTATTAATCTTGATTATCTTAGGAGATCTACCACTGGCCTTTTTCATCACCTGACCGGCTTTCGTTTAGGACCTTACTTCTCAGCACATTTCTTTTTCAGATTGATTTGGGTGAATTGATCTGTAGTGATGTGTGCTATGGGGACGTCCCTGACATCATCCTTGGATGTGGGAACGGACGTTAAACCTATATTATTGTTTTTATTCTTGTCATTATCAATGGAAGCATGATATTAGGAGTTTACGATCATATTATATATATATATATATATATATATATATATATATATATATACATATATATATATATATATATATATATATATGTATATAATATATATATATGTATATATAATATATATATGTATATATAATATATATATATATATATATATGTATATAATATATATATAATATATAATCATATACCGATATATATATTATACTGTATACTATACCAGCTGTATATATCTATATATATATATATATATATATGTCTAGTTATTATATACACTGTAAATATATTAGTAATTGCAAAGATGTAATTCTACTTAATTTTTTATAATATCTGTCGACTCATAATATGCATCGACTCATACGATGAGGTCGTGCCCTTAGTTAGAGGGAGACCAGGTGACAGGGGCATGCCCTTATATAGATATAGCCAGGTGAGGAGGGCGTGCCCTGATGTATTGGATTAATGCTGAGGATATACGGCTGAATGAGTCCTGGGCGCCGATAGGATTTGTCATCTGCTGTCAACCAGCAGTACCTCCTAGTGACTGACACTGGGGGGGGGGGGGTGACACTGAGGTGGGGGGTGACACTGGGGAGGAGTGGGAGGGGCTAATCAGTTTCTTTAGGGCACCTATAAAAACTGCAGTGTAAATTCGGAAGGGTGAGTTACTACAGATTTGCGAAGGAAATCTGTAACAAATGTTAAACGATTATTGGAAATCTGTAGTAATTAAAGTAATGAAGGATCTAGTTATTAATTATATAATAATTATATTATATTAATATATGAATTACAATAAATGAATTTCGTGAATTAAAGATGATCTTATTAGGGGTCTGTGCTCTGGCTAGAGGATCAAGGGTCTGTATTCTGGCTAGGTGATCAGGGATAATGTACACGGTGTAGGAGATTAGGGGTTCTGTATTTTGGCTAGAGGATTAAGGATTATGTGCTCTGGGTAGGGGATCTGGGGTTCTGTGACTCAGTTGACGGTGTAGTTATTTCTAGTAATCGTTTTTCTGCAGCTAAGCTCTAGCAAAATAAACATTTTGAAAATGAAATGTCAAAAATTACATGGAAAAATTATATTTTTAAATTAAAAAGGTTCTGCAGCACTTAACATTTATAACTTCATAGCTGTGTTTCACTTTTAAATTAACAATGTAATTATAATTTTTCTGTTGCCTCTACCAATTCCGTCAATAAATGGGGATTTAGTGTTAATTATGCCACCAATCAATGTGGATTAAATGTCCATCTATTCCATGAATCAAGGGGGATTTAGTGTCCATCTGTTCCATCAATCAATGTGATTTAGTGTCCATCCGTTCCATCAATCAACGGGGATTTAGTGTCCATCTGTTCCATCAATCAATGTGATTTAGTGTCCATCCGTTCCATCAATCAATGGGATTTTGTGTCCATCTAGTCCATCAATTAATGGGGATTTTGTATCCGGTCTCTCATCTTAGGGCAGTGTCAATGACGCCATTTAAATATTGATCGGATATGTATTTACGGATATAGTTGATTGGATTAACCTTGCGGACTTTCTTCGAAGTTCTTGTTTGAATGGACAAGTCAAACAATTGGCAGGGTAACACGCAAGGTAGCATGGCAGTGTACTCATAGTAATGATGAATGGAGTAGATTTGTGCGGTAATTGTGCGTAAGATGAAACACTTTATGTTGTAAGAGGTCAACAATTTTTAGTAGCATTGTAAGAAGTATATACTTGGGGAGAAAACTGGTTTAAATAGTCGTATGATTGGGGGAAAAAAGTGTATGAACCATTGAATAGCGCATATTCAAAAGCTTTATTATAATCTATTTAGCCCACTATTGCAGTTTGATTAATCCTCTGATGTATTACTTTATGAAAAATATTTTAAAATCTAAATTTTGAATTATAAAATATATATTTATTATATTTCATTTCACATGTATTTCTCTCTCTTAGTGCACTGTCAACTGGCAGATCCATGGCATATAAGCCTCCACATTTCTCTGTCTTCCGCTTTCCTGTTCATGTCTACGTATGAGTGGACCTTTAAATCATCTAACATACCTAATCTCGGCCTGCCCCTGCCTCTTTTTCCTTCCATTCTACCTTTTATGACCTCTTTTAATAGACCTTCACCCTTAGAATGTGTCCTATCCATCTCTTCTTCCTATTTCTTAATGCATTTATCAACTGTCTGTCTGTGCTAACTCTCTCCATCATCTAACTAAATCATAATCTAAATCATCTAACATCCATAATCTCGGCCTGCCTCCGCCTATATTTCCTTCCATTCTGCCTTCCAGGACCTCCTTTAGTTGACTTTCCCCTCCGTAGAATGTATCCTATCCAACTATACATATACGCTATATAGAAACACATATATTTAAAGATATATTGAATGCTCAGTTATTACTGTCTGATTTTGCTTGGTATTGCAGAAATTCCAGAAATGTTGATAAGAAAGTTATAAGTTGGTTTAATGTCACTATATAAGTAATTGTAGCAGTTTTTAAATGTTCAGATCCTGAAGTAAATGGATAATTGGTCTGTCACTCTTAGAGTAGCAGATTAAGGTGCGCTGACTATAATTAGGTTAAATTAGCAGAATGTCCCTCACTCTAGGTTCTAACGGAGTGAACACTTCAACAACTTCTGGAGATAGTTCTCCCGCTAGTCAAAGTCGTCCCATTCATATAAATGCTGACGTCATCAACAAAAGTTTGCTGATAACACATCTACCGCTGCTGCTCAGGCCGCTAACAGCTGCTGTCAGCAGTTCAGCAGCTGTGGCCAGCTGTAATTCAGCTGTTGCTGCCAACATATCAGCTGAAGGTATATTAGCAGCAGCTGCAGCCAGTATTAACTCTGTAGTTTCTACTAGCCCAGCTGCTACAGTGAGTCTTTCAGCAGCTGCTAGGATCAGCCCAGCAAATCTCTTCCGGCTGACAACAGCTTCAGGCAAAACAACAGCTGTAAATATATCAGCAAGCAGCAGCACATCGACAGCGGCAGGAGGTCATATAGCCGTGGTGTTAGAAGAAAAGCAGGTTAAAGATGTTCAGGAGTGTTTGAAGAGAGCGAGAGAAGAGGAGGACATTGTATCAAGCAGTACTGATATTGTGCAACACAAGCAACAACAACAGCAACAACTAGAACGTCAAGTGTTGCTTCTGAACAACGTCAAGAATTATCACACTACAATCTCATCTCAGTCAGGTTAGCTCTTATAATAGTTTCCTGTCGTGTTGTTGCCTGACTACCCTGACATTGCCTTATGACGAGGAACCGGACGTTAAATTCTTATTGATTGATTGATTGATTGCCCTGGTTTAAAAAAGTAGGTTTAACGTCAAGATCAGAAGCCCCTAGGGCTTCTTTTCAGGACGACAGCCGTACAGCTGAAGCTTTGTACTATGAGAGGTGAATATTCGAGATTTTACTCTGAGATCAACACTGCCGGGAATTGATCCCAGGACCTCAGGAACAACCATTATTTTAAAGCTTCGTGCCGATACCTGACGTGCTTACTCACTGGGCCATTGAGACATTCAAGTGAGCCTCGTCTAGTAGTGCCTCATGAACAGAAGACAGCTGTTCGATGCTCAGGCTACATCGTCATGACAGTTACGTTGTGGTGCGGAAACGTTGAGATTAGAGCTGCTGTATAGTTTTATTTCAGCATATAAACTATAAAACAGATCTGTAACTTCCACTATTCTTCAGCTATGGGTAATCTTCGCCACAAGCGAATGCTAGTTGGGTATCTAAAATATTTTAAGATGTTTTGCTTTATTGTTGGGTATTTTGAAGAGTGGAATGGGATGGGATTTTGCAAATGAATTGATTAAACTTATCGTTTATGAGAAGAAACAGTATACCACTCGATTAGCGGCAGTAGTTCAGTATTTGTAAATCTGAATTACTTGTTGAAGCATTTAATATATTTTTCTCAGTGCAGCATTGGTTATGTACATGTATAGTGAAGTTTATGTACTTACAGTGTTAAGTAAACTTTGGCGTTCTATGTTGTAGCGTATTTGTAATGTTATCTAAACCAAAGTAGCAGTTTCTATACTCTGGTGTATTTACGGTGTCAAATATCTCTTTCTCTCTTAGTGCATTGCCTACTGGCAGGTCCATGTTATATAGCGCGTCCACTTTTCACTGTCTTCCGTCGCTTTCCTCTTCATGTCCACATACAAGTGAATCTTTAAATCATGTAACAATCTTAATCTCGTTCTGTCTCGGCTGCTTCCTTCCAATCTATCTTCTGTGACCTCCTTTAGTTAACTATATCTCCCTTGGAATGTGTCCAATCCAATTCTTCTTCCTATTTCTTATAGCATTTATCAACTGTCTTTCTGTACCCACTCTCTTCAAGTCTTCTTCATTTGTAACTTTTTGTATCCAGCTAATGTATTTCATACTTCTCCATATCCACATTTCCAACGCGTCTAATTTCCTGACGTCTTCTTTACGGTCCAACTTCCACATCCATATAATTGCACAGTCATCTATATAATATTATACCAGTTTTCACTATCTTTATCTTAGTGGTTTTCTTGAGACTATTTGTTAAATAAAGCTGCTTAATTGCTGTGCAATTACGGAAGATAAGGATGGAAGATATTAGGAAACTGGAGGCGTTGGAAATGTGGATTTGTAGAAGAATGAAGAAGAATAGCTGGACTCAAAAGGTTACTAATGAGGAAGTTCTAGAGAGAGTTGGTACAGATAGACAGTTGATAAATGTATTAAGAAATAGGAAGAAGAGATGGATAGGACACATTCTAAGGTGGGGAAGGTCAATTAAAAGAGGTCATAGAAGGTAGAATGGAAGGAAAAAGAGGCAGAGGCAGGCCGAGATTAGGTATGTTAGATGTTGTAATATTTATCTCCAGCCTCATCATTTCCACACTCATATGTGGAAATGAAGAGGAAGGTGGAAGACAGAGAAGAGTGGAGGCGTTATATACCATGGACCTGCCAGTAGGCAGTGCACTAAGAGAGAGATAATTTCTGTGCTCTAGTGCTTTTGCTTTGCCAAATAAAACCTCGCAGTTACATTGCGAGGAATATGGATTGCTGCTTCCGCTGACCGCCTGTATTTGATCCAGTTAGCGTTGCTAGGCAAAGTCCCTTAGCAACAGTCCAGTCTAGTCACGTGATCATGCTCGTCACTGTGGCATCCTTGCTTACCATCTGTCGCTCTACGCTCCGTCTCTCTCTCTCTCTGTCTCTCTCTGTCTCTCTCTCTCTCTCTCTCTGTCTCTCTCTCTCTCTCTCTCTTTCTCTTCTCTCTCTATCTCTTTCGCTTTTCTCTCTATCTATCTCTCTCTCTCTGTGTCTCTCTCTCTCTCTATCTCTCTCTCTTCTCTCTCTCTCTCTCTCTCTTTATCGACGCTGAAAGTCATGTTCAGTAAATCCAACCATCTGTCTTAATTGCACTCCACTTTGTTCAGTCTTCGATTGCTTTGTTGGAATTGCCTCTCTCTCTCTCTCCTTTCTCTCTCTATCTCTCTCTCTCTCTCTCTTTTTCTCTCTCTCTCTCTGTGACTCTCTCTCTCTGTGACTCTCTCTCTCTCTTTCTCTCAACCTTTCTCTCTTTCTCTCTCTCTCTCTCTCTCTCTCTCTCTCTCTCTCTCTCCTTTCGCTCATCGGTAAGGTCATTATCAATTCAAATGGTGATCAATTCCTCCGTGTTGTCAGGTTCCATTCAAATGCTTCTCTCTGTTTCTCTGTTCGGATCCATTCATCACTTATCCTTGCATTACCCGTGTGTGTGCGTGTTTGTGTGAGTGTGTGTTTATGCTTATATATGGACAGTTTCAGCCAATTGCTACCAATTCTTACAACTTTAATCCGTCTCAAGTTTATGTAGTGTATTTCTTAATATTTATCTTCAGCCAATAGATGAAACCAGCTTGTCATGTACTGCCGATATAAACTGGCAGCTGACTACTAATTTCGATTATCCAGATTCTTACACTCTAATGTCTGACCTGCATCAGCCCAGCTGCTGCTGTAGGGATATCTTACAGTCAGTCGAGCTGCGAGGCTGCTGAGTGGAAGGTCAGCTGTTCTGAATGGCTGCTAACAGCTGTTCAGCTGCTAACAGCTGTTTAACTGCTTTAAGCTGTTTAGCTGCTTTAAGCTGTTTAGCTGCTTTAAGCTGTTTAGCTGCTTTAAGCTGTTTATCTGCTTTAAGCTGTTTATCTGCTAACTGCTGCTTAGCTGCTAACAGCTGTTTAGCTGCTTTAAGCTGTTTAGCTGCTTTAAGCCATCTTAGCTTCGTGCGTCGACTCCAAATAGTGGGTACTAATTTAAATTTCCTGAACTGTATAAAGTCAATGTTAACGTTAGTTTCATCCTCTCCAAAGCGATATCAGTGACGGAAGCGCCCATGATATGAACCCGCACATACTGATCCGCGGTCGAGTATCTTACCGACTTAGCCACTTGCTACAGTCAGTGGCGACGATACAAGATGAAGTGAGCAAGATGATTCAGAAATGTGTAGTCTGAGATGTAGATTAAAGCGAATATTAACGTCGGCTTCCTCATCGCAAGGATACTGTCGAAGACTGGCAAGCTGGGATGCGCCACCCGAATTCTCATGCCTCTGAGCTTGCTGTTAACTCTACCTTATTAGTGATGCGTTGCTCTTTGCTCCGTACCACAATATCAGCTAGCATCATAATATAATGCATTAATGTATTCTTTATTAATGTAGAATCTCTCTCTCTCTCTTCTCTCTCTTTCTCTCTCCGTCAGTGCGCTGAGAGAGACTGACCTGCCCACCGAAAGGTCCGTGGCATATAAAGCCTTCACCCATCGCCATCTTCAGTCATCGCCATCTTCTTATGTCCACGCAGGTGTAATGTAGCATATATTAATGTAACTGTCTCTCTCTCTGGTTGTTCAACCGGATAGGATGCCATGCGTCCTCTTTGATGGCCTAGTTTTTATTCACTGCATTATACACTTTTTTTGTTTTATTTTTGTACTTACAGGACGTATTGCACATGTTGCTTGGATTCTGGCAATGCCTATTTAAGTTTTTTTTCACGCATTCATTGATGTGATTGCTCTGTGAAATTTTGTAAAAATAAAACATAATTCTCTCTCTCTCTCTCTGTCTTAGTGCACTACCTACTGGCAGACCCATGATATATAAGGCCTTCACGGGTCTCTAAAATCCGTTTTCCTGTATATGATGCTACAGAAGACATCCTGTACGTTGTTCTGTACTGCTGCGTGTATATGATGCTACAGATGTCTATCCTGTACGCTGTTCTGTACTACTGTGTGTATATGATGCTACAGATGTCTATCCTGTACGTTGTTCTGTACTACTCTGTGTGTATATGATGCTACAGAAGACATCCTGTACTTTGTTCTGTACTGCTGTGTGTATATGATGCTACAGATGTCTATCCTGTACTGCTGTGTGTGTATAATGCTACAGATGTCTATTCTGTACTGCTGTGTGTATATGATGCTACAGATGTCTATCCTGTACGTTGTTCTGTACTGCTGTGTGTATATGATGCTACAGATGTCTGTACGTTGTTCTGTACTGCTGTGTATATATGATGCTACAGATGTCTATCCTGTACGTTGTTCTGTACTGCCGTGTGTATATGATGCTACAGATGTCTATCCTGTACGTTGTTCTGTACTGCTGTGAGTATATGATGCTACAGATGTCTATCCTGTACGTTGTTCTGTACTGCTGTGTGTATATGATGCTACAGATGTCTATCCTGTACTGCTGTGTGTATATGATGCTACAGGTATCTATCCTGTACGTTGTTCTGTACTACTGTGTGTATATGATGCTACAGATGTCAATCCTGCACGCTGTTCTATGGGCGTGTTTGTATTGATAGAGGTGTTGTGCGTTGTTCTATGGGCGTGTTTGTATTGATAGAGATGTTGTGCGTTGTTCTACGGGCGTGTTTGTAGTGATAGAGATGTACGCTGTTCTATGGGCGTGTTTCTATTGATAGATATGTTGTACGTTGTTCTATGGACGTGTTTGTATTGATAGAGATGTTGTGCGCTGTTCTATGGACGTGTTTGCAGTGATAGAGATGTTGTACGCTGTTCTATGGGCGTGTTTCTATTGATAGAGATGTTGTACGTTGTTCTATGGACGTGTTTGTATTGATAGAGATGTTGTACGTTGTTCTACGGGCGTGTTTGTAGTGATAGAGATGTACGCTGTTCTATGGGCGTGTTTCTATTGATAGATATGTTGTACGTTGTTCTATGGACGTGTTTGTATTGATAGAGATGTTGTGCGCTGTTCTATGGACGTGTTTGCAGTGATAGAGATGTTGTACGCTGTTCTATGGGCGTGTTTCTATTGATAGAGATGTTGTACGTTGTTCTATGGACGTGTTTGTATTGATAGAGATGTTGTACGTTGTTCTACGGGCGTGTTTGTAGTGATAGAGATGTACGCTGTTCTATGGGCGGTTTCTATTGATAGATATGTTGTACGTTGTTCTATGGACGTGTTTGTATTGATAGAGATGTTGTGCGCTGTTCTATGGACGTTTTGCAGTGATAGAGATGTTGTACGCTGTTCTATGGGCGTGTTTCTATTGATAGAGATGTTGTACGTTGTTCTATGGACGTGTTTGTATTGATAGAGATGTTGTGCGTTGTTCTATGGACGTGTTTGTATTGATAGAGATGTTGTGCGTTGTTCTATGGGCGTGTTTGTATTGATAGAGATGTTGCACGTTGTTCTGTGGGCGTGTTTCTATTGATAGAGATGTTGTGCGCTATCCGCTCTCTTCCTCTATCTTCGTTATTTCACTTGAGTCACGAGTGCTATCATCCGGCTTGACTCTCTCGGCTGCTTTCACAGTCGATTTGGAAAATCGCCGGTGTAGTTTGAGAGAGCAGCTTATGACTCCATGCAGGTCCACAGCGCGAGGTTCATTTGCATAGATTAGAGGAAATGGCTGGTTGTACGCCAGTGGTGTTTCCAGATTTTGGATTGTCCCGTGTTTAACGGATCCTAGTCTATTCTGCTCATGTTTGCCTTT
Organism: Enchytraeus crypticus; assembly: GCA_905160935.1. Taxonomy (NCBI): domain Eukaryota; kingdom Metazoa; phylum Annelida; class Clitellata; order Enchytraeida; family Enchytraeidae; genus Enchytraeus; species Enchytraeus crypticus. The sequence continues at coordinate 905,663 of CAJHZI010000458.1, forward strand.
GTGAAGCAAATGCTCAGTGTTGTCTTGGACGGCATTAGCAGTATCTCTGTCTCTCTCTCTGTCTCTCTCTCTCTCACTCTCTCTCTCTCTCTCTCTCTCTCTCTCTCTCTCTCTCTCTCTCTCTCTATTTTGAGCTCCTGCACAATTGTTTATCGTCTTCTTTATCTCTACAAGTTCTCTGATTTACTCAAACCTCTAAGTCATCGCTTTAAGGCTCTCCGGTACAACCGGAAGACTTAATCATTCTAAGAGCTTCAAGAGTCCACCAGGAGTCCCACAGACATAATCATTCTAAGAGATTCAAGAGTCCACCAGTAGACCCACAGACTTAATCATTCTAAGAGCTTCAAGAGTCCACCAGTAGACCCACAGACTTAATCATTCTAAGAGCTTCAAGAGTCCACCAGTAGACCCTCAGTATCATCTCCAGCCTATAAGTACCAGTTGTTGTCTCTAGCTGTTGAGTACCAGTTTACTTTATATATATATCAAGCTGTTGAGTACCAGTATACTATCTCCAGCTGTTGAGTACCAGTTTACTTTATATATATATCAAGCTGTTGAGTACCAGTATACTATCTCTAGCTGTTGAGTACCAGTTTATTTTATATATATATCAAGCTGTTGAGTACCAGTATACTATCTCTAGCTGTTTAGTACCAGTGTACTATCTCTAGCTGTTGAGTACCCGTGTACTGTCTCTAGCTGTTGAGTACCAGTGTACTGTCTCTAGCTGTTGAGTACCAGTGTACTATCTCTAACCGTAATTGAGCTATTTCTAGCGAATTTCTAATGATTGAGTAAGAGTTGGTAGGCGCCTAGGCTCCAGATATTGCTACAAAATTTTCTAATCCCTACCCGAGTTAAACTGGATTCCAGGGAAATTTATGAAAATGATGATAATGTTGATTATGATGATGATGATGATGATGATGATGATGATAATGATGATGATGATAATGATGATGATGATGATGATGAGATGATGATGATGATGATGATGATGGTGATGATGATGATGATGAGGATACTCGGTAAGATACTCGACCGCGAATCAGTGGGCGCGGGGTTCAAATTCTGGGCTCGCACGTCACTGACATCGCTTTCGAGTGAGTCAACTGACGTTAATCTTAGCTTTACCAGCTTTTTCATGATGATAGTTTTGAGATAGCTACAGTAGCAAGTATTCAGAATGTATGTTGACTTGGTTTACTTATCCGTTTTACTGACATGTTATTAAAAAGACTTTCTTTGTTATTTGTTTTGTAGGTGAACAGTTTCAGTTTTCGGAGATACCTCAGCAAGAGTGGGCGGAGCAGCTCGAGGTGGGCGGGGACACGGCGAGTCTCTCGACCAATGGCAGCCGAGATGTTAGAGCACTCGACTCGAGGCGGAGGTTCCAGTGTCAGGAGTGCGGCAAGGCGTTCAAGTTCAAGCACCACCTGAAGGAGCACTGGAGGGTTCATAGCGGGGAGAGACCGTTCCAGTGCCGCGGCTGTGGGAAGAGATTCACGCACTCCGGGTCTTACAGCAGTCACGTAACGGGCAAGAAGTGCAGGGGCGGGGCCAGCAGCTGCTCTGCTGCTGGAGGAACAGCTGCTGAGAGCACGGGGGAGGAGTCAGCAGCTGTGATGGACAGCAACGAAACTGTGAGAGTGCTGCTGATGCTGAGCAAGGCTCTAGTTTCCTCTGGACTGCTGTCTAGGTCTTCCTCTTCAACGAGCGCAACAGTAAGTCAGCCTACTGGCAGCTCAGTTGTTCTGCCTGCTCTACCAGCACCGGTCTGCGATCTAATTACCAATCAAAACCTCTCAGCCAGCACGAGCGTAGGAGTCGCTTCACTGGCGGATAGTTACAGTAGTCCAGTGATATCTAGCCGCAGCGCCGAGGCCTGTCCTGCGCCTGACTCATCCACGCTGGACTGCCTGCCCGACTCGTCGTGCCCGGGCCTGGTAGAGTTCAGCGAGTGCGAGGTGTATGAGGAGGTGTGCGACGAGACGACCTCGAGGTCCCAGCTGAGCGAGGAAGAGCTGGGTGAGGAGATCAAGACTGAGCAGCCTGATGAACTAGGTGCTGCTGGCGACGACGAGGCAGATAGGAGTGGAGGTGGAGATACTGTGGAGCTGGGGTATGTGATCAAGTACGAGGTGACAGAGGATGATGATGATGACAAGTGCGCAGTGGATCCCAAGTGCACCACCGCGGAAGTGTCTGATAGAAAGGAAACGGGATTTGAATCGGATAAAGAGAACAGTTCTGCTAATGGAGGAGCGAATGCTTGCAGTGGTGAAGTAAGAACGGGAGGTGGTAAGACGAGTGAGGGAGGGAGGAGTGAGGTGGTAGGGGCCGCTGAGCTGGCTCGTACTAACCTGGCGACGCTGGCTGAGGTCGCGGACAGGGTGAGACAGGAGCTGTTGGACAGTGAGAGGAACACACCGGCGAGGTTTGGAGGAGGAGGAGGAGGAGGAGGGAGGTCAGTGATCAGCAACGAGCAGAGATCAAAGCTGTTGCAGTTCTATCAATCAAACCCAAGCCCCTCCCCCGCTCAGCTCAACGTCATCTCTAGGGAGGTGAGGCTGGCCAAGCGTGTCGTGCAGGTCTGGTTCCAGAACCAGCGAGCGAGGGATCGTAAGAATGGACGAATGCTGCATGTGTCGCGACAGGCTCCGCAATCTGGCTTGCTGTCACCCGCATTGTCAGTGTCGTCTACTTCTCTCTCTTCAGCAACACAATTTCTCAGTACAATTACTGTTCCATTTATTAGTGGAGGAATTCTCTCGTCCAGCGGTGGCACCGATTCTGAGCCTAATTGTGCAATTTCATTTAGTGCAAGCCCTTCGAACCCTCATATCTCAATCAGTAATAATGTGATGTTTACGTCTACCAGTACCACTGGTCAACAGTTAACGCCTAGGCTCAGCCAATCAAACGTGAGCGTTGCTCTGGTTGATATACCTCATGAGCCTGTGATGATGACGTCATCATCGACACCGTTAATCCTCTCTACGTCATCAGCTTTGACCACGCCTCCGCTGTCCTCATCATCGTCATGTGCTGAGGCTGGCAGCTCACAGCTGGTGCCGCTGGACCTCTCGCAGCAGTCACAGGACGCCAGGCTGGAGGTGCTTGACCTCAGCAATAGTTCCCGCAGAGCTGGGCCCACAGCTGAGCAGCTGGAGAGTTCAGCTCTGGACCTGAGCGACGTGTCGACAGCCTCTAACGTCAGTGGAGCCAGCAGCGGCAGCAGCAGCTGTGCAGCTGCTGAGCAGGGGGCGGGCGTGGGGGAGAAAGTTTTCACCGGAGCATCGGCAGGGACTCTCTCTGAACAGGTTGTTAGTTGAAATCAGTAAATCTGAAATGTTTAATATGACATTTGATAATTTTGACATTTCTGCATTTTGTAAACAATAAATGCCTACAAGTGCTATCTGTTTAAGACTCTATTGTTTTAGTGGGACTACTATTTAAACGACCAGTGCTGTAGCAGAGAACAGAGCTGTCTCTGAGACAGTGCTTTACCATTTCCTGTCAAGTTTTTCTATCATTCGTATGTAACTTACAGTTTTACGTACTACTACTCTAAACAAATTTATATTGTGACTACTATATCTATCAAGTATATATATAAGTATGATTTTTTATTTATATTTTACTCTCGCTCTCTCTCTCTTTCTCTAGTATTCTGCTAAGTGGCAGGTCCTAGGTACATGTTCACTGTTGATCGTAATATTATTGTTGTTATTGTTAAGTCGCTGATGATGTTTTCTAAAGAGAGTAAAGATGACTTATAAGTTCAGGTTTTCACTGACGTCATCATCATCATATTCCCTTGAAATCCAGTTTAGCTAGGGTCGGAAAACGAATAGACCATTTGTTTTGGAAAATCTTGTAGCATTTTATGGAGCCTAGGCGCTCACGAACCGAAGGCTCTTTCCGATTTCCGACATCATCCCTGGATGAGGAAACGGACGTTAAACCTTTATTATTATTATTATTTCTTTTTTTATTAAACTACTTCTGCAGGAGTCAGAGGAAGGCTCGTCTCATATGGAAGGTAGGCGGAGACTAAGGAGGAGCTGGAAGCACCTATTGGTCGATGCGGATGATGAGGCCACGCCTCTTGTGGGAGGCAGAAGGAGAAAGGGCGGGGTTTACGGATGTGATGAGTGTGATAAGACGTTCACTAAGCAGAGTTCTCTGGCCAGACATATTTATGAACATTCCGGTAAGTGTCAGTGCGCGATGTGGGCTGAAATATGTGTCAGTGTGCCATAGTGTCTGCCAATATGTGTCAGTGTGCCATAGTGTCTGCCAATATGCGTCAGTATGCTATAGTGTCTGCCAATATGTGTCTGTATGCTATGTCGTCTGCCAATATGTGTCAGTATGTCATATTGTCTGCCAATATGTGTCAGTATGTCATAGTGTCTGCCAATATGTGCCAGTATGCCATGTGTCTGCCAATATGTGTCAGTGTGTCATAGTGTCTGCCAATATGTGTCAGTATGCCATAGTGTCTGCCAATATGTGCCAGTATGCTATGTTGTCTGCCAATATGCGTCAGTATGCTATAGTGTCTGCCAATATGTGTCTGTATGCTATGTTGTCTGCCAATATGTGTCAGTGTGCCATAGTGTCTGCCAATATGTGTCAGTATGCTATAGTGTCTGCCAATATGTGTCTGTATGCTATGTCGTCTGCCAATATGTGTCAGTATGTCATATTGTCTGCCAATATGTGTCAGTATGTCATAGTGTCTGCCAATATGTGCCAGTATGCCATGTGTCTGCCAATATGTGTCAGTGTGTCATAGTGTCTGCCAATATGTGTCAGTATGCCATAGTGTCTGCCAATATGTGTCAGTGTGTCATAGTGTCTGCCAATATGTGTCAGTGTGTCATAGTGTCTGCTAATATGTGTCAGTATGCTATGTTGTCTGCCACTATGTGTCAGTATGCCATAGTGTCTGCCAGTATGTGTCAGTATGCTATAGTGTCTGCCAATGTGTGTCAGTATGTCATATTGTCTGCTAATATGTGTCAGTATGCTATGTTGTCTGCCACTATGTGTCAGTATGCCATAGTGTCTGCCAATATGTGTCAGTATGCTATAGTGTCTGCCACTATGTGTCAGTGTGCCATAGTGTCTGCCAATATGTGTTAGTGTGCCATAGTGTCTGCTAATATGTGTCAGTGTGTCATAGTGTCTGCCAATATGTGCCAGTATGCTATGTTGTCTGCCAATATGCGTCAGTATGCTATAGTGTCTGCCAATATGTGTCTGTATGCTATGTTGTCTGCCAATATGTGTCAGTGTGCCATAGTGTTTGCCAATATGTGTCAGTATGTCATAGTGTCTGCTAATATGTGTCAGTGTGCCATAGTGTCTGCCAATATGTGTCAGTATGCTATAGTGTCTGCCAATATGTGTCTGTATGCTATGTCGTCTGCCAATATGTGTCAGTATGTCATATTGTCTGCCAATATGTGTCAGTATGTCATAGTGTCTGCCAATATGTGTCAGTATGTCATATTGTCTGCTAATATGTGTCAGTATGCTATGTTGTCTGCCACTATGTGTCAGTATGCCATAGTGTCTGCCAATATGTGTCAGTATGCTATAGTGTCTGCCAATGTGTGTCAGTGTGCCATAGTGTCTGCCAATATGTGTCAGTGTGCCATAGTGTCTGCCAATATGTGTCAGTGTGTCATAGTGTCTGCCAATATGTGTCAGTATGTCATATTGTCTGCTAATATGTGTCAGTATGCTATGTTGTCTGCCACTATGTGTCAGTCTGCCATAGTGTCTGCCAATATGTGTCAGTATGCTATAGTGTCCGCCTGCCAATATGTGTCAGTATGCTATATTGTCTGCCAATATGTGTCAGTATGCCATAACGTGTGTATGACATACTGACACATATTTATAACATATGTTATAGTATGTGCCAATGTGTGTTATAGTATGCGACAGTATGTTACAATGTACGTCAGTATGTCATATTGGGTGTCAGTATGTTGTAATTTGTGTCAATATTTGTCATAGTGATAGAAATGTCAGTTAGTACGTCAGTATAAGGTGTCTGTTAATATGTCGCTATAAGTAATTTGTGTGTTTTGTTTATCTTTTACTACATAACGGTAGGTTTATTACTTATTTGGTTACAAACATGACATACTGCACGTGATACAGAGTTCCTCAATAATACTCAATAGTGTCATTGTCAAATGTTGTCATTGATGAATTTAGCACTCTAATTTTTGTTGTTGTTGTTCCTTGCTGAGCTGCTGTTTCGTATTACTTGTTCAGTATCTCCATGATTATCTACATTACAAGTAATCTTTGGCTATTTTGATAATGCAGATAGCAGCTGTTGCAGATTAAAGAATTTACCTTCCAACACCGTAGGTTGTATGTGTGTGTAGGTTTTTATGGGGTATTTTGTTTTCCTTTTTGTAGTTGTATGTTTTTATTTCTGTTGTACGTGTACGTGAGTATATGTTTATTTTTCGTGTTTATGTGTAAATTACCACCTTAAGTACATGTACTCTCACGTTAGTAGAGTACATATGTGTGTAGTATAATATGTAGATCTACATGTATATGTAAAATTATACATATATACATGCATATATGTATGTACATGTCAATACACATATAAACACACACATACATAAATTTATTAACATAGTTGATCATATCGCTATAATGCGTGTTTACTTTACTTCATATACATGTATATGTTCATGTGTATATATGTGTGTGGTATGTGTACAGGAGTATATGGTTACTGTATGTGTGTAAAGTAAACACGCATTATAGTGAAATGATCAACTATGTTGATATTTATCACTTTTAATACTGCATGTTTAAACCGTTAAGCAATTTAGATCATTTTCCGTATAACAGGCCAATGAATATCCGAGATTTTACTCTTAGATCAGCGCGGCTGGGATTCGAACCCACGAGAGTTCAATTCTACTCAGGATCTGTCATTTAAAACTTCATGACGTTACCCCTACTCTATTAAGACATTCTAATATTAAATATTAAGACATTCTAGTGTACACGTTTATTTACGCGAATTGAACCCTCGCGGGTTCGAATCCCAGCCGCGCTGATCTGAGAGTAAAATCTCGGACATTCACTGGACTTGTTACACGGAAAATAGACTAAATTGCCTAACGGTTTAAATATGTGGTATTAAAGTGATAGATATCAACATATTTGGTCATTTCACTATAATGCATGTTTACTTTTTTTCCTTTTGTGGTGTTTGCCTAGGAGTATATGGTTACTGCATGTGTGTGCACGTTTATGTACGCTTAGGTTGTCGCCCATACGCGTGCATGCACTGTGACAAGGCGTTCAAGCACAAGCACCACCTCTCAGAGCACTCGCGCCTGCACACGGGTCTCAAGCCATTCGTCTGTACAGCCTGTGGTAAAGCTTTCAGTCACTCCGGTTCATACAGCCAGCACACCAACAACAAGTTCAAGTACTGCAAGGCTGCTCTAGCCTAGTACTTGTCAAGTACTGCAAGGCTGCTCTAGCCTAGTACTTGTCAAGTACTGCAAGGCTGCTCTAGCCTAGTACTTGTCAACTGTTCAAGTACTGCAAGGCTGCTCTAGCCTAGTACTTGTCAAATACTGCAAGGCTGCTCTAGCCTAGTACTTGTCAAGTACTGCAAGGCTGCTCTAGCCTAGTACTTGTCAAGTACTGCAAGGCTGCTGTAACCTAGTACTTGTCAAGTACTGCAAGGCTGCTCTAGCCTAGTACTTGTCAACTGTTCAAGTACTGTAAAGTACGCAGTAAAGAAATCCTGAAAATATCTTTCACGTTAGGTACAGGTTGGGTACAAATTCCCTAAAAGTGAAGCAGTGCGCAAATATCTTAACAGAGTATCATCCCGTCTTAATGTTATTTAATAGATATAAAGTTTGTACATTTTTAGCAATATAATAAAATGATGATTTAACGTCCTTTTCTATTTGATAACACATCTGTGACATTTTGATGACTTGTATGTATCACTGAAATTCTGTCAAAACTGAAAATAAAAACTCTGCAGGTCCATTTATCATGTAAAAATATAGTAATAAAATAAATATAGTAACAAAATACAAGGACAGAAAAATTAATCTTGAGTTTGCTGTCAGGGGCGAATTAGAGTCTGAGAAACCTCGAAAGGCTTTAAGAGGAAGCTAATACAGATACTGCAGTGTAGTGGTATGAAGACAGAAAGGTTCATGACCGGACATTTGTAGATTAGAATGACGATATTTGTAATTTCAGACTTGCCTGTGTGCGTGTACTCGCTGCTGTGTGTGGTTTACATTGTTGTTACTGTAGAGAATCAAAAATAATCCTTGTGATAGTCGTACGCTGTGTATGCTTGTACTGGTGAATGTTAGAAAAAGTCTCTCGTCGTCGATACACTCACAGCAATCTCACTCTCTCTCTCTCTCTCTCTCTCTCTCTCTCTAAGTGCACTGCCTACAGGCAGGTCCATGGTATGTAACGGCTCCACTCATCTCTATCTTCCGTCTTTCTCTTCATGTCCACATACGAGTGGATCTTTAAATTATTTATAACATACCTTTTGATATACCATTATTCTTTGGAGATTCTGCATATGTTGAAGAGGAAGGCATTGTGACCCACCTCACAGCAATAACAACAGAATTAGAGTGCTGCTGTTGTCCAAGATAACACCGAGCGCTGCACTGCCCTGTATGAACGTCTGCGTCTGTATTGGCTTCCTAATGTTCTATGTGTACAGTGAAGCATTGATCCATTGTATGTATGTGTTCGCTTAGTGGCCGCTCGTTTCTCTGTTACTTTATTTCTATCTGTCTCACTGTCTCATAAATACTATGAATGGTTGTGATATCTCAGTGGTTACTTTAGCAGCATTATATGCGTTTACTTAATATTATATATATGCATTATTTGTAAACTAAATCCATACTACAGTATTTACATATATAACTAAATCCTGGGCTCGCCTGTCACTAACATCGCTTTTTAGTGAGGAAACTGACGTTAACATTAGCTTTACCTGCTTTAACTGAAGCCTCCGTCAAAGTGCCAAGAAGTTCGATATGGATTTTAATTCCCTGTGTAGAGATCTAATTACTACACTTAAGGTACTTTCTAAATGTCACAATTTTGAATTTGTTAAAGCATGGAAATGACTTGTTAGTGTTTTGCATTCATAAATAGACTTTAGTATTTGTTAAATCTTTGAACTGCTGACGAGAATTCATTCTGCTGCTTCTGGCCAACCAGCTTTTGTGTTACACTATGTAATTTGTTTTAAATTCACTTAAATCTATACTATACTCACAATTGGACATTTAATGCCATACAAATACTCTTTTGTCTGTTTTGTTATTTTACTTACGATGTTTGTTTATTATGCTTGCTTGCATCAGTACTGTATGAATGGCTCATAGAACCGTACTGCAAGATTGATATTCAGATTATTTCTCTCTGCCTTCGTGCACTACCTACTGTCAGGTCTATGGCATAGAACGCCTCCACTTTTCTCTGTCTTCCGCTTTCGTCTTCATGTCCACCCATGAGCGGTTCTTTCAATCATCTAACATTCGTCTCTGTCCTGTCTCTATTTCCTTCCATTCTGCCCTTTTTATGACCTCTTTTAGATTATTTAACAATTAATTAATATTCTGTTTATTAATTTCATTTTTCGACGTAGATTAACTTTCAATATACAAAATTATTAAATGACTGTTTAGTTTTTAGCAAAAAATTAGATGATTCAGTGTAATCAGTTAAATGACTCTCTAATACTTGTGATATCAGTGTGGTGATGGTTACAGCTTTGTGACATTTAATAGATTCTCGCGGTCTCGCCTATGTGGAGTATGGTATTGAAGAAATCCCTTCTTTCTTATTTGACGGCAGATTTCTCTATCAGATTTCTCTATCAGATTAATCACATGTGATTATGGTCGAAGCATTGTTGAAACAAGTTTATATTTGAATTATTCCTTCTGCGTCGTTTGACTTATATTCCCATTGTGTTAATATGCCTGTTTGTGTTACTATAATAGGAACACGTTGAGAATATGAAATAGCAAATTTCCTTTCTTTCGCTTTATCCCACAAATTTATGTTTTTATGTTATTTTTCTGTTGACTTACACTAGTTTTAAAATTTAATTTGTAAGTTTTCATTTGTACTTTTGAGGTAACCAACTAGATGGCGCTAGTCGCTGTTTTGGTAGCCTCTATTTCTGATCAAATACATAGAACTACTACTACTGATAGAATAGACAAATTATTAATTATGTGCTGGTTATGTTTTTGACTGAAATATTTATTCTGATATGAATTCATGCTGTATATTATTTTGGACCTTTTATAACTAGTGTGCAATATTGTAGTGGCGTGTGATTCTGAAGTAAACTTAAACTCTCTCTCTCTCTCTCTCTCTCTCTCTCTCTGCCTGCACTAGAAATTAATTTATATTTTCCTCCTAAATGTTTAAGCAAGATGCCAAAAGTGTTGGATGTTGTCGTAGATGATGTTATCCGTATCGTTTATTTGATCATTTAGTATTTCTTGCCTTCAGTCAAATTCTATGTCACGGTGACATCATTTCTATGATACAGTGAATCATAGGGTTGATTGAATCTAGTCAGCTTGTTCTTTTAGCCACGTGCCAAACAACCTTCCAGTATTATTTAATCGTTGCCAAACTTTATGATCATCTGGTCTTCTAATTCTTAATGTGTATGAGACGTCCCTGATGTCTTGCTGACTTACGTTAAACTACTGAACTACTACAAATAGTGCCGCTGTTATTCTTTTTAGCTTTTGATTACGATGATTTTATTTTTATTATATTGTTTTATTAGTATTATTTTTTGCTGATTTATTGTCTGATACATAATAAATAGCAACGTCTTTGTATCAATTTAACAAGCAGTTGTATTTTTTAACGTTTTAGATGTTAATAACAATTAATTGTTAATTGATTAATTAACAGTTAACAAGACATAAATAATCGGTTTTACTAACTTGTTTTAGTATTATAATCCAGTACATGTATTATGTATACAGTATTAACTAAATGTAAAATATTCAGGAAATTACGCTTTCACTGATAATTATTATCAATTGGATGCAAAAGTGTAATTTTTTAGTGATCAGCTTGCTATAACATTGATATGGTCGTACTACTGACGTTTTTGAAGCCCATCAGTAACTTATAGTGGTTCCTACACTGTATCTTCAAATGTAATCTCTCTCTCTCTCTCTCTTAGTGCCCTGCCTACTGGCAGGTCCGTAACGCCTACACTCATCTTTATCTTCAATTTCCTCTATCTCTATCAAATGTAATAGCACTTAATTAGTAGATCTGAATCCTGCCGAGCAAAACTAGGAAATAGCATGAAGAAAACATCACGATGTGTTACGTGTTGAAATATCATTCTTCAGTTTAGGATGATTTCAGGTTCATATGGGGCTATCTAATCTCTTTTCATCCATTTTTATCTGCTTTCATGTGCTTGAGAATGCATGCCTGATAGATTGTGAGGCGCGCACATATGTACACATATATTTATGTGTAGATATGTATGTACAACACATATTTATGACTAGATATATGTGTACGTATATCTCTCTTGAGAAAACTTGCTTGATATCTTTTGAGACTTTTATTGTACATATTTGTGTATAGATATGTGTATGCTAGTTTTTTGTGTATTTGTAAACTAGTCAGTGATTCTACGCAAAATGTGCCAAACAAATGTTAATAGATTGTAGTATTCTATGTACTGCTGAACCTATCTGTTGTGTGTCCAATGTATTACTGAATTTTTACTTAACAAATTCTGACCTGTCAGGAATGTTTAGTTTAACAGGCTAAAGATATTGACGCTATTGCACATGTTATGATATCACGTGTTAGCACATGCTATGCTATCACGTGTTAGCACATGCTATGCTATCACGTGTTAGCACATTCTATGATATCACGTGTTAGCACATGCTATGCTATCACGATGTTAGCACATGCTATGCTATCACGATGTTAGCACATGCTATGCTATCACGATGTTAGCATATGTAATATGACGTTATCACGAGCGTGACTCGTACTTAACTCCATGACATGATGCTGTGATGAGAAGATGGACAGTATATGAATTATCTTGATTGAGTTGTGAGAAGTACTAAGAGAGAGCTGTGAAGATGTAGTCTAGATAAATGCTGTGTGCTGGTGTGTCGAAATGTTGTAGTGTAGCCTGACAGTAAGTTTTATTAGCAACCTTGCTTGATAACTAGGAAGCCGTCGGTTCGAATCCCGGCTAAACCGTCTCTGACCGTATTCTTTATGATGCTAAAATAGAAGTTAGCTTTAAAGCTTTTTGAAATATACTATCTTGTTTTCCATACTACTGGTGTAGCATACGAATTTGGGTTGACATCGAAGATTGTATTTGACCTGTTATATTGAGAGAGGCTTTAGATAAATTCATGTATACTGTCTCGAAATAGATAAGGTCTATTTAATTATTTGCTTTATTTTCTCTTAAGTTGTATTAATTGTTAGAATTAAGGATAAGTTTGGCAATCAGATATGTCGTTTAATATCTCACCGTGTTGTCACTGAGTACCAACATCATCAGCGTACCAATCACGAATAAATTGGCTTGCTTAAGGCTGCAACTAACGTGCAACCTAAGTTTATAATGTGCAAGCTAAGTTTTGTCGCTTGATCAACGGTGTGAATGGCCTATTGATAAAAGGATTACATGCTAGTGCACTTGATTGACAATGGCTACGTGAGTGCGCTAGGGTTACACTAGTTACTTGTTAGTGCACTAAAGTTACACTAGTTACTTGTTAGTGCACTAGGTTTAAATGGGATACATATTAGTGCTCTATGGTTACAATTGTTATATGTTAGTACGCAAGGGTTACATATTAGTGCTCTAGGGTTACAAATTTTATATGTTAGTGCTCAAGGGTTGCATATTAGTGCTCAAGGTTACAAATGTTACTATTAGTGCTCTAAGGTTACAAATGTTATAAGTTAGTGCACTGTGATTACAAATGTTAATTATTAGTGCATTAGGATTACACACGTTACATTTAAGTACACTAGGATTGTTAGTTCAAGGATAAACACGTCGTGCAGTCGTACGTACCAAGTGTATTTAGTTTCTCTCGTTGAGAAATAGTTTATTTAAGAAATAAAGATTGATAAATGTCTCTAAAAAATTATATTGAATTTCTAGCAGGACTGAAGACTTAGCATTGATACCGCCATGTGTTCATTCGTTTGTATATATTGTACACCTATCGTTGTGCTGTGTTCATTTGATCCCATTAATCGTTTAGTATTGTATTTTGAAACATTACGTACTGCTGCTTATACTACAGTATCTGTCTCGCCGTTGTTTTTCATTTCTTATATTTATTTCTGTTAAGATGGTTGTATGCTATTATAACTCTGTGTTTTTAGGCATCAGCTGTTTTACCTTCTTCCGCTAATTAAAGTTTTATCTGTTTTTATGCGTAAATGTATTTATGTGTATCTAGCAATGCAAATGCTGCTTGATAAAAGCTGGTAAAGCTAAGGTTAACGTCAGTTTCCTCACTCGAAAGCGATGTCAGTGACGGGCGAGCCCAGGATTTGAACCCGCATCGACTGATGCGCGGTCGAATATCTTACCGACTTCGCCACTGGCTGCAGCCAGTGGCGAAGAGCATTTAAAAGAGCGTTGATAAAGAGCATTTGTGTATTTGTTTCTTCTATCCTCTGCTCTCCCATCACTGACATGCTATCGAGCAGTTATTTTATGTTAAACCTAACTTTTAAATCTTACTTTAAACCTGACGTTAAACCTAACGCTAAACCTGAGGTTAAACTTGACGTTAAACCTGACGTTAAACCTAACGTTATACCTGACTTTACACAGTAAAGTAAAGGATATATGCATGCTATCGAGCGCATGTTTATGTTAGTATATGTGTATATGTCTGCAATAACTGCATGTGCTGTATAAACAAATGCAGTGATATAAAATGAACATAAATACATGTTTTCATACATGTATTTGTAAAATGGATATATATATATATATATATATATATATATATATATATATATATATATATATATATATATATATATAAGTTTAGTGAACACAATATATTAAGTTGTTTGACTATAGTAAATACAGACTTTTATCGCAACTAAAGTGCATCTATAATAAGTTATACAGTTGAAAGCTACTCGTTGTGATTGTTGTTAAGCATGATATTTAAATGGTTTGATGTTAATTGATTGCTGATGATATTATACCATGACGCTCTCTTTCTCTCTCTCTTCTCTCTTCTCTCTCTCTCTCTCTCTCTCTCTGTCTCTCTCTCTACGTGGATATTGTAATGTTCAAATAGTTTTTCATACTCCTACCGCCATCAGTATTACACATGTAAATACTTACTGAAGTTACTCGTACATACAATCACACGCATTGTGACGTATCGTATCGTATGATGTGCTCGCACATTACTATTTATATGTTTTTACTCTAGTGCATGGTTGATGAAATACTAAACGTTCATTTATGTTGTATTGTTGACTGTGAAATACTTACATGTATTTTGCGAAAGTGAACTTGGAAAAGGGCGGGCATTCAAATTTAATGTTTTACAAGATCCCAATAGATCAACTTTAAAGTGTACACTTGATTAAGTTTAACGAATTCTTTGGAATACTCTCGCAGAGATATGTGGGACATTGTCAACTCATCAATGCTCGTAATGTGAGTCTATTTGGATTGTGCGTGAATCCATGCTAACGTGCTAAATATGTTAACTTGGATTCGTATGTGTTGTCTCGCACGTCAATTGTTACGTTACTGTTCGTGACAGTTAATCTATCACTATAAACTCCCATTAGAATGTCTCTGTATCTATCTACTCACTCGCATGCATTTGATACTAATCTGCCATGCAGGCGAACAATGTAGGTTTATTTACTATTGATAATTAATTAAAATTTTCGACATGTTACTAATAATATTGCTGCTTGTGTTTACTATTTATATCAGCATAATAATATGTGTTTTGACTGTTGAGCTCTGCGTTAAGTTCTTTTGTTGATATTAAATATTTGCAGTGCGATAAGTTAGGACTGGAGTCATTCAATGGACTCGAGTGAAATGTGACTGGATACTTTGAGTTTCTAAATTCGAGCGTATGATAGTACAACGTGTGATGTCTAAATGACTGGAGCCAGTGGCGAAGTCGGTTAGACACTCGACCGCGGATCAGTATGTGCGGGGTTCAAATCCTGGGCTCGCCCGTCACTGACATCGCTTTCGGGTGAGGAAATTGACGTTAACCTTAGCTTTTTACCAGCTTTAACGGCGTGATACCGTTAGACACGTACTCTCCGAGCTTGACGATCATTCTGCTCTGTTGTTATCAAGCAAGCTGACCAGTCAAGCTGCTTGAAAATAACAGTTAATTTCAGTTGAAATACTAATTAAAATAAATTAAAAAAATTAATGTGAAATAATATGTAACTAAAATTCAGAAGTCAAACTGTGTTTCTTTCGGACAATCAGACATTTAACAAACTAAAACTCCTTCTTAACTCCAACGGCGCCTTTCATGAGGGACATTAACAGTTTGTAATTCAAACCATCGATACATACAATTGTTTGAATTTATGTAATTAGGCCTAGATGAAATTCATTGATGGATAGATTCTATATTCACCTAGATTCCATCCTATTCGAAGAAATCTTGATATAATTTGTGTACGCGATCAATCGAGTCAGTTGGCCGAATTTTTTGTAACTATTGCTGACTGAAGGATTCTAAAATTGAGCCAAACGGAATTCTTCCATGAGGAACGTTAACAATTTGTAATTCAAACTATCGACATATACATTTTTTTCAAAATGCTTATTATGTTGAGCGCCATGCAATTCTCAGAAATGCAGCATTTAATTGCTTCAGATCAATGACAGGCAACGTTTAAGAATGCTTAGTCTTGATCTTCATCATCAATCGTTTATTTCAGACGTAAGTCCATAAGATGTTAAATAAAATGTGCAGATATTCAAAAGAAAAAATGATTGCCCAGTTGGCTGAAAATATTCAGTTCGACAGAAAGCAAATAAAACCATGATATGGATGTTATTTGATATAAGAGCAAATGGACGCTTCAACAAATTAAACTAAAAACGTTTTGACAAACTAAATCATGAGAATAACACAGTATCAAATACCGGCAACCCAAAATTTGAAAATATTTCAATGATGTTACAATAGTTTGGGAAAGTTAAGGAATGATTTAACGCATATAGGGCCTATACATACACGCATACTATTGTATAGCGGGACTTTTCATGCGGTTAACAGCAGATAATTTAACCTATTACTGTACAGTTAATTCAAGCTGTGTGGCCTCTGTTCATAACAAGAGCATAGAAAGAGCGGAGATCTGCTTAGACCTTATTACCTGACCTTATAGCTACGTTATAAGGTCAGCAGAAGACAATCGAATTGGCCACTAGGCGCCTGTAAAAGTAGGGAAGATCCAAAGGTATACAGCAGGAAAATGATCATACGAGAGTGCGATAAATTGGTTGCTCTGCTTTCAAAAATCAAGTCATAAGTACAGGCAAAGATGGAGCAAAAAGTAATATAACCAGACCTGTGAATGTCCCAGATTTTACTGTCAGATAGCGCGGCCGGAAATTGAATCCACAAGAGTTCAATTCATCGCTGGATCGGTCATTTAAAATATCATGACGTTACCTGACTCCTCTAACCACTAGACTATTGAGACATTCACTATGTGTATAAATAATATAGGCCCCATATAATAGTATATACATTGTGTATATATATATATATATACATGTATATATAAATATATATATATATATATATATATATATATATATATATACAGTATATATATACATGTATATATATGTGTGTGTGTCTGTATATATATATATATATATATATATATATATATGCATGTATATATATATATATATATATATATATATATATACACTGAGTTTTTTATAACTGATACCCCAAATTGTTTTAACAATAAAGTCGTAAGAAGTTGACCGATGTTCGTGAAATTTACAGCACTTGACCAGCAGCCAATTCTACAAAATATAGAGAAATTTTGTTTAAATGTCTTTAATAACGTGAAACATATGATTTTGCGAATAGGAGTGGGGTCAGATAATAAATTTCCAATACAGGTTTATGGGTGTGTTACATTTAGCGTAGATTATCTCTATAAAAATACTGGCCAACACGCAATATAAAATTTCTGCAAATGCTATTTTGAAGAGCAATCACTTCTTTTAAAAACGACGTAAAATACGTTCTGATATGTTCTTAATTGACAAAGCTATTGAACTTTTCATGCATGCATTGCTTGAAGAGAATAAACGAATAGTCACTTTAACTGTGGCGCTACAGGACGCTGCTGCAGTGGCTGCGGTAAAAGCAGTTGTACCAAGCCATGCATGGGATGCATAAAAAGTTCAATAACTTTGTCAATTAAGAACATATCAGCATGTATTTTACGTTATTTTACAAAGAAGTGATTGCTCTCAAAATAGCATTAGCTGAAATTTTTTGACTTGTTCGCTATTATTTTTATTGATATAATTTTACGCTGCATGTAACACGCCCGTAATACTGTACTGGAAATTTCTTATCTGACCCCACTCCTATTCGCAAAACTATAAATTTTATGTTATTTAAGATATTCAAACGAAATTTCTCTATTTTTGCGAGAACTGGCTGCTGGTCAAGTACTGTAAATTTCAAGGACATCGATCAACTCGTTATGGCTTTATTGTAAAAATAATTAGGGGTATCAGTTATAAAAAAACACAGTGTATAATTATATCTTTCTTAGTGTACTGTCTAATGGCAGGTCCATGGTATATAACGCCTCCACGCTTCTCTGTCTTCCGGTTTCCCTTTCATGTCCACATATATGAGTGGCAGTGGGTCTTTAAATCATCTAATATTCCTAACAGGGGCGGATCCAGGAAATTTTTAAGGGGGGCCCGAAAATACTTTTGGGAGAGTGTACACATTTTTTGCTTCGGGACATGTGACGCAACCAAAAAAATGCTGTGTGGGGGGCTCAAAATTTTTCAGCATACTGCGCTCGGCTCATAGAGTGACTGTATTCCCATATCTTACCGCCCCCCCCCCCCACTCATACCGGTAGGCTACTAATGTGAGAAGAAAACCTAAAATCCTACATTTGTATAGGAAAACGTAGGTTTTTTTCACCTCTGAAGAAACTCTGCGGATCTGGACTAATTGCAAGAGTGACCTCATTTTGGCGGAGGGTGGGGGGGGGGCTTAAGCCCCTCGATCCCAGCCAAGGCTGTTTGCACCACTGCTCCGGGACAGAGTTCACATTTTGTACTAACTCCTCTTTCCTTTTATACTGTGGTTAAAGTGAAAATTGAGAGCCAGTGAAACGGTCACCATTTTAGGGCCCCCTTCCATTATATGAACCCCTAGTGGGGCCCATATTTGAAAAAAATCCAGGTAGTCGGACTATTCGAGTTACCTCTCGTACACCCCCCCCCCTAACCCCCCTAACGCCCTTAAAACATATTTACACTTAGAAATTGCCATAGAAACAATGAAAATATAGTTTAAATTTTTTTATCGTCGGGCCTAAGGGGGCCGGGCCCCCTGGGCCCCCCTCTGGATCCGCCACTGATTCCTAATCTCGGCTTGTCTCTGCCTCTATTTCCTTCCATTCTGCCTTCTATGACCTCTTTTAGTAGACCTTCCCCCTGATCATCCTTACCTAGATTTATGAATGAAATCGTTGGCATGACTAAAATGATGATAGAATTAAAAACAAGTAAAATATTTAGAGTGGAATCTGAAAATTTTGTAATTTACTAACATGATTGGCATTAATTTGTAAATGTTAACGTGTTGGTTGACTTATCTGAACTGCTTAACGACTTCTTCGAATGTGATATTAAAATTAAATGATAGATATTGATATCAACCCATAAAATCAACCTGATTCATGAATGATCAATTCAAAATTGGAGCGTCGTAATATGTAATGCACAGTATATGTGTTTATGTCGAAGTCGGTAAGATACTCTACCGCGGATCAGTAGGTGCGGGTTCAAATCCTGGGCTCGCCCGTCACTGACATCGCTTTCGAGTGAGGCAACTGACGTTAACCTTAGCTTTACCAGCTTTTTTATTACACTGCTTAATCTAATAGGACCTAGTCACGATAGAGAAACTGGTCGTCTGGGTTCGGTTATGTTATGTATCATTTAAAAACCTTTTGCTTTGTTCATTATCTTAGTTTTTTCTTAATACTGCTTGATGTTTTCATGGATGGCGTAATATTCATGTTGGATGATCATCCAACTTGAATATTACTGCCATCCATGCATTAATTACATGAAAGTCTTAATAGCGTAGGGATAACGTCATGAAATTTTAAATGACTGATCCTGAGGTGAATTGAATCCTCGCGGGCTCGAATACCAGCCGCGCCGATCTGAGAGTAAAATCTCGGACATTCACTGGACTGGTTAAACGGAAAATGGAATAAATTTCTTAACGGTTTAAACATGCGGTATTAAAAAAGTGATAGATATCAACATAGTTGATCATTTCACTATAATGCGTGTTTACTTTACATTGTAAACGATCACTAGTACGTCTAGTACTTGAGGATAGAAAAAAATCAGCGTTGTTAACACTGTGTCTCTCCGATGTAAAATGTAAATATAAACAAAAACAATAAGGGCAATGTACTTACTAGAATAGTATAAATTATATTGAATGTAACAACAGCAACGTAGTTGAGAGCTACTGTTGTCCATGACAACATTAAGCACTATGGAACCAAATCCTACCGATAAGGAGTGTAGAGTTCAATAAACGCTGCAAATTAAAATCCGGGAATTCGGTCGAAGGAAGGGTAATAACACACATTATAGTGAAACGATCAACTATGTTGATATCTATCACTTTCAAAACTATTCACCGATACCTCATTCAAACTATTATATATAAACTATTCACTGACAGAAATCCATATAGATTTTTGTCAGTGAATAGTTATTAGCGGAATGCAGCTTTACTTTGGACTGATTTTCTGGATTTTGAAATTTGCACCGATATTGGACCTTCTTTTGCTCGCCGTCTTGATTTTGTCTCAATAGTGCTCGATGTTGTCATTGATAACTGTAGCTCTCTAATTGTTGTTATTATTGTTATTTACGTTGCGATATATCAGACTATTAATGATCGAAGAGAAAAGCTTTTAACCGCCCGTGAAACTGTTCATAAAGATGCAAAGGTTGATAGGGAGATGATGAAGGATGCGCAAAGTGGAAGGAAGAGAAGTCCATATGAAGAGAAATCTATATGGATTTCTGTCAGTGAATAGTTTATATATAATAGTTTGAATGAGGTATCGGGGAATAGTTTTAAAAACAACCTGGCTGTTGTAATCATGTATGATTAGGGATTGAAATAAGCCTTTGGCGTTCTTCCCTTTTTTGCTACGTAAGTTTGAGGAAAGTTTAGAATAATGAAAGATGGTAGCAGTTCTGGTAAATTCTGGTAAATTCTCTTTCTTCCACTATCCACGCTCCCGATCCTCCTCGATCTGATGCACCTCGATCTGCAAGAAATGGAGATCTGTGGAGCAGTATATAGGCCTACGTGAAGGAGCTCTTGAACAGCTTGCTGCGAGAAGGACTGATTGGTCTGCCTAGAGTAAATAATTGAGAGTGCCTAGTAGATGATTTCATGGAGGTAGGCTGCTTCACTTTTAAGTGGAACATGTTATCTTTATAGGAGTGATAATAGTGTGTCAGAGAAACTGTCTTGTAAGCAATACTAACTTTGAGGTAGTGCAAAGACTTGGAGACTGGAGTCACATTAGAGTATTTGGAGCTGCGCTGCGGAAGACTGTACATGCAAGGGAATTCTTCATGAACTGCAACCTGCAAATCTATCAACTGGGGAGATTCAGAAACAAGGAGTTGCAGTAGTCCATATTTGATTGCGCCAGAGCAGCCCTAATTGGCGTCGACGACGTTAGATGCCGGCCGCTGACGTCGCTTTGGCGGGCATCTAACAGCTGACTTAGAACTGGTATGGACCAGGGGAATCCGACTGTCTAATTAAAGCGGAGCGACGCGCGGGCGGTGAGAAGCGATCTCAAGGATAAGATATGGTCGTGTATGATGCAGTTCTCGGATGTGGAAGAAACAAGCCTGTGACGTTTTGGTGATGTGGTCATGAAATTTAAGGTGTTGGTCGAAGACGAAACCGAGATTCTTCACAGAGGAAACCGGTGTAGCTACAACATCAGAAGAGAGCTTGAGATCCTGAAAGCACCCCTTTCAGTTTTACTAGTTGTTGAGGTTTCCAAATGAGTACAAACTCAGTCTTATTTTAATTAGCTTGAGTCTTATACTTTCTTATCCTAACAATTTTTGTACTTGTTCAGTGACATACTTCACACGATAATGAGTGTGCTCACTGAAGTTGCTTTCTATTAATTATCGATACTTTCTCCTTTTCTCCATAATTATTAGCAATTGTTAACTGTTGACTTTGCTGTTGAGAGTTAGCATGGACCTTCTATAGAGATGTTAGCATAAGTTAGTATAACCTTCTATAATCCTTGAGTTTTTATTTAATGATCTCAACACTCAGGTATTCATAATTTCATACAGGTCTGTTGGATGGCTGAATGTATAGCAAGCTTGCATGATAAGTAGGAGGTCATCGGATCAAATCCCTGCCGGATCGTCTCTGACAGTTTCTTTTGTGCTGGCAATCTCTACCAATGCTCTAAACCACTGTTCTACTTAAGAGCTTCTACTTTTAATTCACCTCTTCTACCAGTTAATGCCTTTCAGACAAGAAGAGCTTGACCTAAACAACATATTAACAAAACTACATTATTTATGTTGTAGACTTCCCTGTATACTGTAGTGATCTTAAATCAATTAAAAACATCTGAATGTTGTAATGCTACGTGGACACTTGACTCGTGTTTGGTGCCTAGCCAGGCTACTGAAGGATGGCTCGTTGGTGTGTGGCAGGCATGCTGCTGCGTGGAAGCATGCTAGTACCACCGCACTTCATAGTGCACAGAATTTGCCTGATGAGCAGATAATAACCAGGAGGTATGTCTGTTGTGTTAACGAATCAATCAGTCAGTCAAAAACATTACTGCTGTTTTTTCTTCACCATCATCATCATCTTCCCTTAAATCCCAGTTTAACCAGAGTCGGGATACGAATAGACTTTCTTTTATCCATTCGTTTAAGTTTTCTGGAAATTACTGGAGCCAAGGCGCTCACCAACCGAAGCCCTTTCTGATGTTGGTATGGATCTTAGTGCTTTCTTTCTGTTCTTTCTAAAAAATTATTATTACTTGCATTCATTCCACTTTTTAATTTCGTACTAGAGATAGTAAGATAGCACCTATAAAAGGAACAAATTAGAGAGAACAAAAAAAAAAATTGAGTATTTAAATCAAATTGGTGTGTTCTTAACTACATATGTGAAATTTCAGGAGGACTTTGTGATATGGGCAAAGTTACCTTCTCAGACTGCTTAAGGTTTGAATGTGATCTAGAGTTTGTTCGTAGCTTGAAGACCGTCTAGTGATAGTGAAGCCCGAATGTATTCTATGATCATGCAACGATATCTATATATTAATATATATATATATATATATATATATATATATATATATACATATTTATATATATATACGATATACATATGTATATATATATATATATATATACAGGCTGGGGCAAAAAAAAATCCCCTAACGAAATCTCAATAAATTAAAGAAAACTCAAAATATCTCTACAAAATTTACGGAGGTTCTAGGGGAGGAATTTCTGCGTATATCCTGCAAATTTTATGGAAATATTTGCATTGGTTACGAAATTACAGCATTTCTAGGAGAAAAGTGCTCAAATCAATTTTAACAAGGCTTTTCGAAATGTCACTTGTTTCTTTTAAAGAAAATAACGACCCTGAAAAGGCCTTTTACTTAAGTGGTGGAGTTTAAGCCTGCACTACCTTGTTAGCTACTCCAATAAAAGATGCTTAAAATTCGTTCTTCTGTTAAAATTATTCCTAAATTTTGAAGAAAATGTCCTTGTACTTTTGTTTAAAAAAGCCTTGTTAAAATTGATTTTAACATTTTTTCGAAGAAACGCTGTGTCAGAGTAAGGGATACGTGTCTCCTAACTGACATACGAGATTATTTTCTGTTGTAAAATATCTCGGACCAGGTTCAAAATCATTCAGATCAAAGAGAATTATTTAAAGAATCTGAAATCAAGTTTAGTGTTTATGTCTATCCAATTAATAACAACGCATTAGCTTTACATTTGAAAGTGAATTCAAATGTTTATATTTTAATTAAAACAAAATAGTGCAACAAGTGTAATGCAATAAACAAAAAGCAAACGGTGAACAAGAATAAGAATAATAATAATAATAATAAAACAAGTAATTAATTTCGTTAATTGATAACTAGAATTACTCTAAGCATTCTAACACTCTTGTCAGAGTAAATTTTCACAGAGAGCACTGTCTTGTCAAAGGCACTGTAAAAATCCTAATATATCCCCAAACTACTCCATCTAAGTTTTACATTATATTCCCATAGACCTATTTTAAACCATACTACTACACTGCTTCTAATTATTCAACTCTTTAGAAGTACTTGTACAAAGAAATGCGACGCACGGTTCTTGCTATCACTAATTACTACATTGGGAACACCAATAGCCTCAGAACCGTCGTGACCTGCAGATCTATTGCACCTCAAGTGTTTCCTAACACTCTTCCTTTAAGAGATACTACTAACACAAATAGGTCTACATCATTTATAAACTTCTAAATATTATTTTAAGGAGTGCCTTTCACAATTCAGGTCTATGCCTTACAATCCAGCTATTTATTATTCATTAAATAGATTTAACATTATATTAAAATTCCGTTCCCATGTTAACTTAATTTAAAATAAGGGTTAACTTTGGATGTTGCTTAAACATAAGCTGGACTGCAAGTGTCCGAACTTATTATTTCTGCATTCACCTGAATTGTACACAGGCGCATGGAATGATAAAAACAGTGAGTAAAAGCCAGACGGCCAGACGGCTACTGCTAGTAATATCAAGCAGTCATGTAAAGAGATATTAAGCGAAGCAATAGAGAGAACTACATAAGATTAGACCACAGTAAGTGAATGTATTGAGAATATGATTATTCGAGCATGTCAGCAATCAGCAATCAGCAATCGACCGAAGTTGCAGTAGCGTACCAAAGTACAATATACATGTAACAATAAGTCACAATACATTTGATAAATAATACATGCTAATGCTGTATCGATATCCAAATCCCAATCCCTGACACCCCCTCCAGCTCATACACTTTCGAAAAAGGAAAAGAATTCGACAGTGTAAGAGCGAAAACGGAGATTTGGATTGCGTGAAACATACAGCAAAAGCTAACACGATAAGCGAATAACTGAAATATATATACTACCTATATATATATGCCGAAATAGTCCTACACGGATCTAGGAGTTCCACGGACTCCGGTATACTGATGTATTTTCATATACACACAGTATCATTAAATTAATATTTAAACATATTTTACTAATCCATCGCAAAACAAATTATGCTACCTTACCACTAACTATTAATCCTACCACAACTCCAATCACTCCAGGCATCTCGATAAACAATCTGCTGTAACATTCTGTGTGCCAGCGACGTGATGGACGACGATGTTGTACCTCGAGAGACTAAGAGCCCATCGAGTAAGCTTCGGAGACTTTGGAGATGTTAGCGCCAAGTATTGTAGCGGATTATGGTCAGTGTACAGATGAATTTCTCTCCCATAAACCAAGTAGTCAAACTTTTGAAGAGCATAAATTATCGCATATGCTTCCTTCTCAATTGTAGACCAATTCAGTTGTGGGCCAGAGAGTTTCGACGATGCAAATGCTATTGGGTGTTCTTGTTCGTTATCAACTTGCGCGAGAACAGCACCAACTGCATAATCAGACGCATCAGTCCGAATGATAAAGGGCAAGGTCGCCGACGGTGAATAGAGTGTCGTAGAATTAGCCAAAGACCTCTTTAAAGAAGTGAAAGCTTCTTGTTGAGTTGGGTTGAATCTTATTCTTTCCGGATTACCCTTCTTTGTAAGATCAGTCAAGGGGGCCGATATCTTAGCGAAATCCTTTATATATGTTCTGTAGAAAGAACACATGCCTAGAAATGAACGAAGGAGCTTCTTATTCTTTGGTTCTGGTATGTTGAGAATAGGAGCAATCTTTTCAGCAACAATAGACCGTTGTCCGGAACCAATTAAATGACCGATGTATTGTACCCGGGCTTGAGCAAAGTGACACTTACTCAACTTTAATTTCATGCCTGATTTCCGTGTAACTGAGAAAACTGAGTCAAGATGTCGAATGTGGTCATCCCATGAAAAGGAATAGACGACGATATCATCTATATAGGCTAAGGCATGATTTGAATCATTCCTCAACATGATATCCATGGCCTTCTGAAACGTTTGGGAAGCGGTCTTCAAGCCGAAAGGCATATACACCCATTCTAAAAGACCACGGTTCGAATGGAAAGCAGTCTTATATCTATCGCTTTCTCTTAATGGAATTTGCCAATAGCCCGAAGTACAATCGAGTGTGGTAATGAATGGAGCAGAGCAAACACGAATAAGTGCTTCTTCCGGAATGACGGATGGATACGCACAATTCATAGTACCATTGTTTACCATCCGAAGATCAGTACATAGTCTGACTCCTCCATCAGGTTTGCTAACAGCAATTATAGGATGAGCAAATTCACTGTTCGAGTGCCTAACACGTCCATCAAGTAGGAGTTTATCTATCTGCCTGTCCACTTCGTCTCTGAACTTTTCTGGCATGCGATACTGCTTTAAAGGTTTTGGCTTGAATCCGTCCACCAGGTTGATTTCATGTTCAATTAAGTTACAATGTCCAGGATTATTGCTAAATATATCACTGAACTTATGAATCAAGTCTTTCAACTCAGTTGCGTGAGCTTCATTCAAGTGTTGTAGATTTATCTTATCAAAGTCCTCTCTAAAATCAGGTCTATCAGTAGGATATACTTCGATGGATCCAAAATCCTTATCGTCCTCAAAGACAATACCTAACGTGTTTACTCGAGGTACCCACCTCCGTAAATGATTAGCGTGAAGTTCTTTAACGGACCCAGAATCCAGCGCAACACGATAGGAATGGTCAGAGAGTTCAGCCGTTATTAAACCTGGACCTATCCACTTAGAAAGCAATTTATGAGCATTATCTGGCATCAGAACAAGAACCTGTTCTCCAACCTTGAAGAGTTTGTCTCTGGCACTCTTGTTATATTGAGAACGATACGATTTCTCAAGTTCAGTAGCATGATCTTTAGCCACTTCGTGACACAAAGACAAGTCTTTCTTGAGAATATCAAGGTAATTCTGTACGTTCCGCGGAAGTTCTTTGTTTGATGTCTGAGTACCTGTCCACGCTTCCTTTAAAACGGACAATGGACCTTTCGGAGTTTGCCCATACACCAACATGTGCGGTGATACTCCCGTAGTGTCATTCGGTAATTCACGGTACGACCATAGTAGGAAAGGAAGTTGTCTATCCCAATCCGTAGGATTAGTACCAGCGAGAACATGATGAAGCATCCTTTTCAAGCTTTGATTGAAGCGCTCCACCATCGCATTTCCTTCTGGGTGATATGCGGTTGCAGTCCTCAACTTGATGCCTAATCTACTATATACCTCTTGGGTCAAACCGGAGACCATGTTAGTTCCATTGTCACTAACAATAACACGCGGAATACCGCACCAAGTGAACAATGTAATTAGAGCATCGCAGAGCGCCTTTGCAGATAGCGTCTTAAGAGGTACAGCCATGGGCCAACGGGTAAGGCTGCATACAGCGGTCAAAACATATAAATGACCTCTAGCGGACTTAATTGGTAGAGGACCGATGAGATCGATGTTGACAAGGTCAAAAGCTTGAATCCCTCGTTCCACCGGCGCTATGGGAATTCTATCAAGCTTTGTTTTACGTGCAACTACCTGACATTCTGGACATGATTTTACATATTTCTTGATCTGAGAATCCATCGTGGGCCACCAGAAATATAATTGAATACGTTTGGCGGTTTTCTTATGCCCGAAGTGCATCGACCAAAGCGCATCGTGAGCCGCATAGATTACCTGATCTCTGTATTGAACAGGTAGAACCAATTGAGACACTGTTGATGAATAGAGATCCTTATTCCTATATAGTAAGCCATCCTTAATGATCAAAGGACTGTCTTCACTACCAGCCTCTTTCCACAATGTAGTCAGTGATGCATCCTGTTCTTGGGCTTTCTTGAAGTCTTCAACCGATTCCCTGTCAGAAGTCAGCAAATCAGGTAAAGTAGAAGGTTTGAATAAAGGCATACCAATAGACCTTCCTGACCTGTTAAGTACCTTCTCCTCTACGCGTCTAACCATCTGTTCATTCATATAATGCGGATCCGTGTAATATACATGTGTCCCGGTAATCAGTTCTGTAGTCGGTAACTTGTGACTGGCACCTTCCTGTAAAACTTTTACATCATCTACCGTTAGAAGCGCCACATTATCTAACAGTCGATCCGTAACGGCACAGCATATCAAAACTTCAGCGTCCGCCACACTTCCGTCACATACCAAACCAGCCGGAATATTAATCACAGTAGCATGTGCTATGTCGCCCCAGGCACTTCTGAAGTCCAAAGATTTTCCCGTTGAACTACTATTCAAATAACCATTCGGGATCATCTTGCTGTTTATAACCGAGATCTGTGTACCAGAGTCACAGACAAAATCGGATATCACGCCTGCTAAGCTTACTAATCCTTTCTGTAGTAATATATCACGTGATTCATAGTTCAGACTCTTAACTGCCAGAGTATCGTCATTCAAGATATCTGAGCCTACTGTATGTACTCTATTAACTTTCTTACACTGCTCTTTACTGTTTTTATTCTTCTCACAATCTTTGGCCTTATGAGTTACTTTACCACACAGATAGCAAGTATCTTCCTCATTAGAGAAAGTGGGCCTCTTTCTACAAAATTTTGTAAGATGACCCTTCATCCAACAAAACAAACAAAACGGAGTACGTTTATTTTCTTGTTTCGGTTTCTGTTGCTCATTCTTCGGTTTATTACACTCTTTCGCAAAATGGCCGGGAATAGAACAATTGAAGCAAACAATTTTCTGCCTCCATTCTGCCCTCTTATAATTTAAGTTCTTGCTATTCTCAGTATCGTGAGCTACAGTAATAGCTTTTACATGTACAAATTTGTCATTCTTGTTTCTGATCTCCCTATCCTTCATATTATAACCACGAGACACCTCAAACAAGTCAACAGTTTTCGCCATATCATTAACTTTAAACCATCCATCCTGCTCTCTATCCATGATCATATGTCTGGAATTAGGATGAAGTGACTCTCGAAGCCTATCTGCTAGGATTAAATCTGTCAAATCCTCTAAAGTCTTAATATTTCGAGACTGTAAGTAATAGGACAATAAAGCCCTCAGTCTAGTGGCAAACTGACCACAGCTCTCACCGCCAGCTCTAACAGCCGAATTAAACTGAATCTTATAAGTAGTCGGTGTAAGACGATAGTCGCGTAAGATACTCTCCTTCCAAGTATCATAATCATTGAAATCAGTGGAAGGCATCATTAAGACCGATCTTCTGGCGCTCTCTGTCAAAAACGGCGTCAGCAAATTTATTCTTAAATCTTTATCCACATTACAATTTTCAAATACTCTTTCAATTTGACTGAAATATGGAATGACATCCATAGGATCTGAAGGCATCGGGTACAATGAACCTCTGGTAGCATCAGTAGCTCTTCTCAGCCTAACGCCTAACAACATATCATGTTCTTGTTCTCTTCTCTCTTTATCTAGTTTGGCCTGCAACTTTCTTTCCAATCTCTCCTTAGCTTCCCTTGCTTCCTGTCTTCTCTCTTCTTCTAAACTAGCTAAGTTTTGTTTCTCTCTTTGTCTGTCCCTTTCTTCAGCTATCCGCAGTCGATCTTGCCTCTCAATATCTTCTTGACGTATTCTATCTAAACGTTGAAGCTCTGCTTCTCTTTCTTCTTTTCTAATTTTCTCCTTTCTTTCTTCCATTCTTATCCTTTCTTCTTTCTCTTCTGCTCTAATTCTATCCTCTTTCTCTTCCTTTCTTTTTCTCTCCTCCTTTTCTAACATCGACATTTGCATCCACATCTGCATCTGCATCTGAGTATCAGATATCTGTACAGAGGAGGTCAACGGTTGAGCTACCGAAGATGTTGAAATCGGTTGTTGAATCATAGTGGAAGATATGGCTTGTTGGGAAACAAAAACAGTAGATAACTTAGACAGTGAAGACGATATGGACACTGAAGTCCCCTGAACGAGATCTACACCTTTAGTATTCGTACAAGGCGCGCCCCCTCCAGGCAACAACAGTCCACCTCTATCCACACCCATCTGTTCTGACGTACGAAAAAATGTTTGACCTTTCGATTCCTGTTGGGTCAAGGGAGGTGTGAAAGCATTACCTTCCATACCTGGATAAGAGAAACTGTGCACAAATGGAGTGGGACCGAAATCATGAATCATCCTCTTTACAGATCTGGGATCACCCAGCATCTGTCTGAGGGTTAAAATGTGATGAGCTTTCTCTTCATGTGACATATTGTCAATCTGGAATGAAGAAAATGTGTCTTGGCCCTTACATAATTCCTGACGTAATAAGCTATCACGCTTACCCCAAAGCTCATTCTGAACTTTATTCCAGTCAATTGCAGAAGACTCAATAGTAGACTTATGTTCAATACTAGCCATATTCGAAGTGCTTAAAGCAATAATAGAAAGACACAGACTCACCCAATTCGTAGACACGAGGACACTTCGTCAAGAAATCGCTGTGTGAAGTAGAGATAGTCGAAAGCCTTCAGAGATAGAAACTCACCAAAAGGTTTAACCTTCGTAAGCAGAAATGGAACTAAATACTGACCGACGTAGTCGTAGTTATTGTTGTCAGAGAAGAATCCTTTGGAAGGAGGTTTATAAAATTCTAACGATCAAAGCAGGGCACTGGAGTGATCCCCTTCGCTAAATACTGAAGAACGTCAAGTCCCTTATATACTTTATAAATATAATATAAAAATCTTCAAACAAACAAGGGGTCTGGGCACCAATTTATGTCAGAGTAAGGGATACGTGTCTCCTAACTGACATACGAGATTATTTTCTGTAGTAAAATATCTCGGACCAGGTTCAAAATCATTCAGATCAAAGAGAATTATTTAAAGAATCTGAAATCAAGTTTAGTGTTTATGTCTATCCAATTAATAACAACGCATTAGCTTTACATTTGAAAGTGAATTCAAATGTTTATATTTTAATTAAAACAAAATAGTGCAACAAGTGTAATGCAATAAACAAAAAGCAAACGGTGAACAAGAATAAGAATAATAATAATAATAATAAAACAAGTAATTAATTTCGTTAATTGATAACTAGAATTACTCTAAGCATTCTACCACTCTTGTCAGAGTAAATTTTCACAGAGAGCACTGTCTTGTCAAAGGCACTGTAAAAATCCTAATATATCCCCAAACTACTCCGTCTAAGTTTTACATTATATTCCCATAGACCTATTTTAAACCATACTACTACACTGCTTCTAATTATTCAACTCTTTAGAAGTACTTGTACAAAGAAATGCGACGCACGGTTCTTGCTATCACTAATTACTACATTGGGAACACCAATAGCCTCAGAACCGTCGTGACCTGCAGATCTATTGCACCTCAAGTGTTTCCTAACACTCTTCCTTTAAGAGATACTACTAACACAAATAGGTCTACATCATTTATAAACTTCTAAATATTATTTTAAGGAGTGCCTTTCACAATTCAGGTCTATGCCTTACAATCCAGCTATTTATTATTTATTAAATAGATTTAACATTATATTAAAATTCCGTTCCCATGTTAACTTAATTTAAAATAAGGGTCAACTTTGGATGTTGCTTAAACATAAGCTGGACTGCAAGTGTCCGAACTTATTATTTCTGCATTCACCTGAATTGTACACAGGCGCATGGAATGATAAAAACAGTGAGTAAAAGCCAGACGGCCAGACGGCTACTGCTAGTAATATCAAGCAGTCATGTAAAGAGATATTAAGCGAAGCAATAGAGAGAACTACATAAGATTAGACCACAGTAAGTGAATGTATTGAGAATATGATTATTCGAGCATGTCAGCAATCAGCAATCAGCAATCGACCGAAGTTACAGTAGCGTACCAAAGTACAATATACATGTAACAATAAGTCACAATACATTTGATAAATAATACATGCTAATGCTGTATCGATATCCAAATCCCAATCCCTGACACGCTGTATTTGTGTTACTTCTGAATATATTTTCATCAAATTTGCAGGATATGTGTAGAAATTTCTCCTCTGGAAGTTTTGTCCAATTATTAAGACTTTTGGTAAAAAAAGCTTTGTTAAAACTGATTTTGCATTTTTTTCGTAGAAACGCTGTAATATTTTTCCTGCTCAATAGATTTTCATCAAATATGCAGCATATATGCAGAAATTCCTCCCCTAGAAGCTCCATAAATTTCGTAGAGATATTTTAAGTTTTCTTAAAGTTATTGAGATTTCGCTAGGGGATTATTTTTTTTTGCCCCAGTCTGTACATATATATATATATATAGGATTTCTTGGATCATGAGAGCAAGATGATGCAAGAAACTGATGCTCATTACTGACTAATTTCTGAACATTATCATGGAAGGTCATATTTTATGTTAAGAATATCACAGGAAAGTCTAACTTTCCTGTGATATTCTTAACGTAAAAGTGGGTCTATCATACCATAAAGAATAACTGTAGATTCCCATTACATTGCAGATTATTTTCTGTACTTCCTTGAAGAGGCTTCTAGATGATGACAAAGTAGTGAATTCTTAGATTGGCAGATGAGTTCATGGTTTTTATGGATGTGTACATAGGTTGATAATTTCAGTTTATCTGAAATTATCAGTTTATTAAGTTATCTGAAATCATCAGATAATTTCAGTTTATCTGAAATTTTCAGCCAATCCAATTATTATTCAATTAGTGCATTTAGAGCACTTTATGCAGGGTCTGTTAGATTTAGCTGCATTGATTCACCTGTTAGATTTAGAGAGAATATTGATTAATTGATTGATTTATTGATCTATTAAATTAATCTATTGATTAATTGACAGCTTTATTGATCTATTGATCTATTGATTAATTGATTGCTTTATTGATCTATTAATCTATTGATTAATTGACTGCTTTATTGATCTATTAATCTATTGATTAATTGATTGCTTTATTGATCTATTAATCTATTGATTAATTGATTGCTTTATTGATCTATTAATCTATTGATTAATTGATTGCTTTATTGATCTATTAATCTATTGATTATTTGCTCTATAGAGTTGTCAGTTCAGACGACATACAGATGATGGGCAATCATCATGGGGGTCTAATCCTTGAGTTTATTGAAGACGCCGCTGATGTTGTGGCCAACCGGTACTGTAATCAATCTTCGGCGAAAGTAAATTACATTTCATTTAGTTTTATTTATATATGCTATTTGAGGAAGGCAACGGGAAACCACCTCAGAAGTCATACTTTTCCCAAGCTATAGGCTATGTAAGGTATGGATAAGGCATAGACTTTGTGAAGGGATTAACTTGTTGATCTAAGGAGTGCTCTTATGGAGCGAGAAAGCAGACTTTGAGTATAAATATGTACCTTGAACCTGCCACTTGGCAGCGCACTGAAGAAAGAGAGAGATGCTGTTTAATTTACTGTAAATTTTCAGAAACCTTTACTTGATTTACTTTTATAATAAATGTCACATTTCTGAAACCCATTAAAATTTAATTCAATAAAATTTATTAAAAGGGTACGAGAAATTAATTATCTATTTCTATTTTATTTGTTATAGGAGTAACAGAATAAATTTTATGCCATTTTTGTTATAATACTGTATTTATAAATATTCTATTGTCAGAATTAATTTTGTGCTGTTATCATAATTCCAGCTGCCTTTTCTAATGGCTTGACATTCATAAAAATGGGTAGGATTTAGCGCACTCAGTTTAGCTACGCGTCATTTCAAGTTAAGCTATGTCACGCTCAGTTAGTCCTTTGTGGGTAACCACCCTGGAAGATCGAGTATTGACAGCTTTGAATTTAACAATCCCAAAGGTGTTGGAAGGTTATTCATAAATCTGCGCTGGCTGCATTCGATGTGCCAACAAAAGGCAACGATAACTAATAGCCGTGGAGTGGAAGGGAGAATGAATGAAAACAACAAAAACAGCAATTAAGATTGGAAACTTTAACCACATGCATTTGTCATTTGTGTAACAATACAACAAAAAAAGTAAAAAAAAATTAAAAATATGGACCTCAAATTTATAAATGAAGCTGCAACATGTAATTTTGTATCTTTTAGAAAATTATTTACAGATCTGGTCAAACAAATTTGCGAGTCAACAATATACAGTGATACCAAATCAGATTGAGTTATTCAGTTAAGTAGTTATTAATGATTTCAAACTGATGACTGTAAAACTGAGACTTTCGGTGTTTTATAAACTTACTATTTGCAACGTTTCCTTGTACCGTTTGTGATATTTGAACTATTGGTCTAAAGTTTAAGTTTATGATTGATTTACAAAATTAAAATGTAAAGCTGATAAAACTAAGATTGTGAGATCTTATTATTGAGATATCTATATCTGTATTATAGTTCAAGATAGAAACAGGACTCAGACAAGGATATATGTTGTCTCCAATCCCGGTAAACAAGGTATTGGATTACATAATGATACGTCTGGAAAAACTACATCATTTGAGAAGAAATTTTATATCTCAAAAAGCAAAAAATGTCGAATAAGCTGACGCTGCCTCCCTGATTGCAGAGAGCCTAGCAAGAATAATGGAGATATAGAGATATCTTATTTCCTCACTTGAAAGCGGTTATGGGTTATTTTATTGATTGATATCCTATGACTCTGTTTTCAGGATACTATTACTAATAGGTCTTCTCTTTGCTCGGTCAGAGTTCTGGAGAAAGCGGAATTTCTCTACCCGCTACGTCTGGGTGAGGTGACAGAGCTGAGTGGCAGAGTTGTTGCCACGTCCAAGCATTCGCTCAACGTCCACATCAACGTCCGCTCTGAAAACTGTATAACTGGTACGTGAAGTCGCTCTGCTACAAAGCATAGTACAGCATCTCTCTCTCTCTCTCTTAGTGCACTGCCTACTGGCAGTCACTCTGCTATAAATCATAGTACAGCATCTCTCTCTCTCTCTCTCAGTTCACTGCCTACTGGCAGGTCGATGGTATATTATCCACTATTCTCTATCTTCCGTTTTCCTCTTCACGTCTACATACCAGTCTATCTTTAAATCATCTAAAGCATTCCTTTTCATATACCATTATTTATTAGTACAGCATGTAGAATGTTAAAATCAATCGATTCAAATCCTGGGCTCGCCCGTCACTGGCGTCGCTTTCGAGTGAGGAAATTGACGTTAAAATTAGCTTTACCAGCTTTTTTATCTGCTGAACTACTTTAAGCTGTTCTTAGGTAACTCTGAGTGCTATGGCATGATTAATTAGGTATTTGACTGCAAGTAGATAAGTTCTTCGTTCATATCCTCTGCTTGACACATCACTGATGTGATTGTGAGGTAAGAATCTGATGTCAAACTTGATTTAGCTTTCTGGTTTCATCAGTGAAGCTTGAAAATAGTGATTTTTTTCTAAATGATGTTTCTAACTTTTATATATTTAATCTAGCATGAAATTTGTGTATTTCTGGAATTGACTATCCAGCTAATATTTGTTTCATGCTTAGCTTGTACACACAGGAAAGGTAGATAGCGTGCAATTATAAAATGAAAAACGTTTCTTAGTGGTATTGACAATGACTAATTATATGATAGATATATATATACATGTATATATATATATATATATAGAGTAACAAAACCTATCACAATTCAAAATTTTATAATAAAGACTAACTTACATCTTTACTATATATATATATATATATATATATATATATATATATAACGTTATAAATGAGGAAGTCCTGGAGAGAGTTGGCACATATAGACAGTTGATAAATGTATGAAGAAATAGGAAGAAGAGATGGATAGGACACATTCTATGGGGGGAAGGTCTATTGAAAGAGGTCATAGAAGGTAGAATGGAAGGAAAAAGAGGCAGAGGCAGGCCGAGATTAGGTATGTTAGATGATTTAAAGACCCACTCATATGTGGAAATGAAGAGGAAGGCGGAAGACAGAGAAGAGTGGAGGCGTTATGTACCACGGACCTGCCAGTAGGCAGTGCACTAAGAGATATATATATATATATATATATATATATATATATATATATATATATATATATTGTTTCCACTGTCCACGTTATAATATACATGTATATATATATATTTATTATATATATAAATATATGTATAATTATATATATATATATATATATATATATGTATATTATATAGTGCATATATGATATATTGATATATATTTTGATATTTATATATTTATGTATATTTTTATATATATATATTTATATATATATATACACAAATATGCATGATATCTGTTATTATGTGTAATGTTTGTAGGAGAGAGAAAGTTAACAAATAGAGCTAGCTTGTGGTACACTTGTAGAGACAGAGACGATGAGACCAAGCCCCTAGAGGTGAAGCCTCAAGTCATAGCCACACCCCCTACAGCTGAGCCCCACCCTCAGAGCAGAGTCGTTGTGAGTGAGAGAAGTGGAGTAGGTGGGATGTTTATCGCTTTCTTTGTTTTCATTTTCTATTAATGACTTGACGTAAAGTGTTCATCCGATGTAGATCAGTACTGCCATATTGCATACATTGTTTGTGCTGTGCCGGTATTACGAATCAGATGTGTGTAGTTTTTATTTAATCAGTTTACACTGTTTCGTAAAAGCTGGTAAAGCTAAGGTTAACGTCAGTTTCTTCACTCGAAAGCGATGTCAGTGACGGGAGAGCCGAGGATGTGAACCCCTCACCATCGGATCTTATCTGATCTTCATCTCATCTTCATCTGATCTGATCGTCATGACAGAGCTACTTTTACTGGTAAACACCAGCAACCAAATTAATGAAACTGTTGCCTATCTATCTATGAAACTGTTGCCTATCTATCTATGAAATTGTTGCCTATCTATCTATGAAATTGTTGCCTATCTATCTATGAAATTGTTGCCTATCTATCTATGAAATTGTTGCCTATCTATCTATGAAACTTTTGCCTATCTATCTATGAAACTGTGTACTATCTATCTATGAAACTGTGTACTATCTATCTATGAAACTGTGTACTATCTAAGAAACTGTGTACTATCTATCTATGAAATTGTGTACTATCTAAGAAACTGTGTACTATCTATCTATGAAACTGTGTACTATCTCTCTATGAAACTATGTACTATCTATCTATGAAACTGTTGCCTATCGTAAAATCAGTGATATTAATCGCGATCATCGATTCACATACAGACTGGACGATCCAAACCGTCAAATCCTGCAGGATTTATTTATGTGCGGTTTTACACGCCGTTATAGTGAAATGATCAACTATGTTGATATCTATCACTTTTTAATACCACATGTTTAAACCATTAGGCAATTTAGTCCATTTTTCGTACAACCAGTCCAGTGAATGTCCGAGATTTTAGTCTCAGATCATAATAAGTCAATTTCATTACAAGTCATTATGTTTCACTATATTGACAGGAGTAGATGAAGAGCTGTACACAGTCAACCAATCACAAGCGAGCTCCATGTACTTCTTTCTTCCCATCCACCTGGGAGTGACGCAGCACTGCAGGCCCGGGCCTGTGCTCCGAGCTATGGACGAGTTTGGAGGGATTGTGGCGTGTCGCTACTTCCGCTATCCCGCCGTGACTGTCGCCGTAGATAACATCAGCTTCTTCTCTAATATCAGTCTATGTGAGTCATCAGTCTATGTGAGTCATCAGTCTATGTGAGTCATCAGTCTATGTGAGTCATCAGTCTATATGAGTCATCAGTCTATGTAAGTCATCAGTCTATGAGAGTCATCAGTCTGTGAGTCATCAGTCTTTGTGAGTCATCAGTCTATGCGAGTCATCAGTCTAAGTCATCAGTCTAAGTCATCAGTCTAAGTCATCAGTCTAAGTCATCAGTCTAAGTCATCAGTCAATGTGAGTCATCAGTCTATATGAGTCATCAGTCTATGTGAGTCATCAGTCTATGTGAGTCATATGTCTATGTGAGTCATCAGTCTGAGTCATCAGTCTACATGTATGTGAGTCATCAGTCTATGTGAGTCATCAGTCTATGTGAGTCATCAGTCTATGTGAGTCATTAGTCTATGTGAGTCATCAGTCTATGTGAGTCATCAGTCTATATGAGTCATCAGTCTATGTTAGTCTTTAGTCTGAGTCACCAGTCTATGTGAGTCATCAGTCTATGTGAGTCAACAGTCTATTTGAGTCATCAGTATATGATATTCGTCAGTATATGTGAGTCATCAGTCTATATGAGTCATCAGTCTATGTGAATTTGAGAGTTGAGTGGATGAGTAGCATTAAACTATAACATAGAACATTGAACTCTTATCGGTTGATACAAGTCATTTAGTAATGGAAGTACATTTCTGTTCCTTTGCTTGATTGTTTACCAAGAATTATAAAATAATTACTAAATAATTATATAGAATGTTACAATTATTTATAAATTCTTTACGTTCTTTAAGAGCAGTCAAGCTGTGCAATCACCGGCCATTATAAACAACTTACAGACAACTCACCGGTAGCGAAGCTATTAGCACTGAAATAATTTTCCTGTATTATCTATTTAGCAGCTAGCTCCATGAAGATATTATCCTGTATTATCTATTGCCTGCTCACTAAAGTTATTTTCTTGTGTTATCTATTAACAGTTACGTCACTAAAGTTATTTTACAGTGTAATCTATTGCTAGCTCACTAAAATTATTTTCTTGTGTTATTTATCGACAGTTAACATAACATAACGGCACACTGGGTCAGGAAGCACAGATGCTTGTTTAAGA
Organism: Enchytraeus crypticus; assembly: GCA_905160935.1. Lineage (NCBI taxonomy): Eukaryota > Metazoa > Annelida > Clitellata > Enchytraeida > Enchytraeidae > Enchytraeus > Enchytraeus crypticus. The sequence goes on from CAJHZI010000458.1 coordinate 944,051, forward strand.
TCCATTTCCTCCTTCCTCTCCATGATTATTAGTAATCGTTGCCTTTTGATTAATAATCGTTGCTAATTAGTAATCGTTGCCTTTTAGTTCACTGTAGTTATTTTCCTGTGTTATCTATTGACAAGTTAGGTCACTAATGTTATTTTCCTGCGTTATCTATTGCCAGTTCACTGAAGTTATTTTCTTGTGTTATCTGTTGAAAGTTCACTGAAGTTATTTTCCTGTGTTATCTATTGACAGTTAGGTCATTAACGTTATTTTCCTGTGTTATCTGCCGAAAGTTCACTGAAGTTATTTTCCCGTGTTTTCGACAGTCAGCTCGCTGCGGGTGTTTGCTCGACCCGTGTACTCGACGGCACGGTTGCTGGACGTGCAGTTGGCTGTGGACATGATTCACCTGAATGAGGCTGGGCTGCCCAGGGCTGTGAGGGCTGTCGAGGGCTTCTACTCGTACATAGGCTACAACAAGACTGGAGTCCCTGTCGACGTGCAGCCGTTGAAGGTTTGATCAAATCATCGATCAGTTAACCATTAAGCTATGTAGTTCTATTCTCTCTCTCTCTCTCTCTCTCTCTCTCTCTCTCTCTCTCTTAGTGCACTGACTACTGGCAGATCCATGGTATATAACGCCTCCACTCTTCTTTGTCTTCCGCCTTCCTCTTCATTTCCACATATGAGTGGGTCTAGTATTCAAGATCTATTAATCAAGTAATAAAGCTAAGGTTAATGTCAGTTTCCTCACTCGAAAGCGATGTCAGTAACGAGCGAGCCCAGGATTTGAACCTCGCACCTACTGATCCGCGGTCGAGTATCTTACCGACTTCGCCACTGGCTCCAGCCATAAATCAATCATCATCATCATCATCATCATACCATAAATCAAACATAATAAATCAATCATCATCATCATCATCATCCTCCCTTGAATCCCAGTTTAACTAGGGTCGAGACACGAATAGCCTGCCTCAAACTCTCTCTGTCCTACACGACACCACCAGTCAATCCCCTATTTGAGACTTTTCTGTTCGTTTAAATTTTTATAGTAATTCTGAAGCCTAGGTGCTCACAATCGAATGCCCTTTCTGGCGTTGGTAAGTAATCAATCAATCAAACTAGGAATATTCTTTCAGGTACATTACATTGTAGTGACGTCGAGAATATGCTGACTGGATGAGTCATAGGTTAACTGGATGAGTCATTGGTTAACTGGATGAGTCATAGGTTAACTGAATGCGTCATACGTTAACTGGATGAGTCATAGGCAGTAGTTATAACAAGGCCGGTACTACCTTAAATTGACCTTTGACCCCTAAGTGCATTATTAATCAAGCGCTGACCTAGTTAGTCAGCCTACATACATGCTTGCCCGTACTAATTAGCCCGAAGTATTAGTGGATGTATGTGTCACGTGTGTGCACTTATGTATTACTAATTAGCCCAAGTGGAGCGATTGATCTCGCTCAGTACTAATTAGCCCGATGTGAACACTTATGTGGGTATTACTAATTAGCCCCGAAGAGCTGTTGTAGGTCAAACCAATTTTTGACAAACTAAATGATTCGTTTTTATTAAGAGGAGCAGGGGGTTCTCACCAGATGATTCACTCTAAATATAATAAATAATTTATTTCATGCAGACTAATTATTAGAAAGTGGAGCATCTCGTTAATTACGTCATGTGAGTCATGACAATTATGGCGCCTCCTAAATTTAAAATTTTCTAATGTATTTGCTCCATCTTATATTTTCATCATTAAATGTAAAACAAGCTATGAAATTCGCAAAACAGCGTATCGCAAAGATGTCAATTTCGTCGATTGTAGGCTTCCTCATCGCGTCGGCAGCGCGTCGTCGGCAACGTCGAGCGGCGGTTTCGGGCAGCTACGTCGGGGCAGCGAGGGAATTCGGAGGCGTTCGCATACGAGATAAAATAAAATTTTAATTACGCAAAGGATGAATTTAATTAATAGCACGATCAACTTCATTGCAAAGTAAATAACCGCTTGTGAAATACTCTTTTGACTTGTGAAATTTGCACACTCTGATACCTTATAGTTGTTTTAGAAGCTCATCTCTAACATACATGTACATGTAATCTTGTTATACAGAAAGTACAATTTTGTAATACTAATCTGCGGTAGATTTATGCAGTTTTAACCTTGCTTTATCTCTGTAACACTGTATACTATGTCACTGCTAAAAGTTTAATAATTTACGTTGAATAATGACATACGGTCGAGCTGTAGGTTTGTCGAGTCGTGACAATTTGAGGTCGAGCGCGACTGACCTCACTAATTACTTCATTTGACTAGAAAAGTTCAGATTTCTCACTACTAATTGAGATCTGCATTATTCTCACTAACTACATCATATGATTAGATCACTTAACCTAATTTTTAAACTTTTCTGACATAAACTTGTTGTTATCAAATATGCTATAAAAACAACAAAGTGATCACATCATCATCATTTTTCCAGCTATCTTGAAGAAATAGAGTAACGAAAGTAATCTGCAGTATTGACAATGTCTTCTCATCATGATTCTGATAATAACTACCAGGAAGATTTGGACAGTGGCATATCAGATGAAGATTTGCTCGCTGGAGTTCAACAGATTGAAAGGGTTAGTGTAAATGTATCATAAAATATGATTTAAACTAAATATTATATGTTTAAATGAAAAGTATATATATATATATATATATATATATATATATATATGTAGCATTGTCTTTTTTTTAATTTTTTTATTGCGAAATCCTACATTATACAGTAAAATATCATCCCTACAAATCTATCTTCATATAGTGTTAAATGCATGGAGTCGATATCAAAAAGAAAAGAAAAACAATAAGGAAAATTTTGACGTTGGAATAGTGATCAATATCTAATATATAGTTATGTGTTTTTCTTTTATTCCACTCATCGTTAATATTGATATATCTTATGACTTTTTTTTATTTTAATTTAAATAAAAATTATAAATGTAGCTATTTCTTAAAACATCATAGTTCAAAGATATAATTCAATATATGTTATTGTGTAGACGATACAAAAGAGAAAGATGTCTAACGATGAAGAAATTCCTGCAAAGAGATTGAGAACAGACTTGGTGGGCTGATAGCTACTAATCAGACATTGTAAAATTATTATTATTTTTAATTTTTATTATTATTATTATTATTATTTTTAAAATTAAATTGGAAGAAGAACATCATGTATATCAATTGTTTCGACTAGGAAATACTTGTCAAATAATTAGTTTAAAAGTTTCCATCATGTGCACTATTGATGTAGGCTCCGTGCTTTTGTTGAGCTTAGAGAAATTTGTTAATCAATAAGGGCTGACTTTCTTAACCTACTGAAAACTTTTATGTTTATCGATTGTTGATTGAGACTTAGAAAATATATTCATTTGTAATATTGAACTACTAATACTACTGCAAATGTATGTTTTCAGAAGTACGATCTCGGTAATGATAAATTTTGTGTCTGTTACCTGCTTCAACAATATCAAGTATGTGCATATAAGGATGCATGACAAGAATTCAGGCTTCCCTACTCGTAAAGGGGTAGCGCTAACCCCTTCTAGATTTTGTATTCTGGGCATGGCCAGCGCTGAGATATCCAGAAAGTTGCTGGATATGGAGTCAAAGATGGATTTTGTGCACGAAGTACATTTAGGTGGCGGAATATATTGTTCGGTCAGATCAGGGTGGAACTTAGTTAATCTACGTAAATACTTCTTTCCTCAGAATCATACTAAACCTATTCCGACCAGAAAGGGGATTACGCTTCAATCCGCTGAGTGGAAGGCTCTACTCGATATATTTGAGAATATCAAAGAAACACATCCGGAATTTAAAAATGCACTACCGTGCTCATTTGACAGCACACACAACAATCAAATAAGTGCACTCGCATGCAAGGAATGTTATCCCTTCGGGTCAAATGGGGTATATCTGTAGATTTATCCAAATGTTATAATTATTCAACTGACTCAAAATTTACAGATTTTACCGCAACAGCTAAGTCTTAAATTACTATTAAAATGATTTTATGTATTACAATTTTCTCTCTGTGTGTTGTTTTATAAAACTTCAATGTAGATAATACTATAACTGTCTGCTAGTTCAAATTTTTAAATTAGCGCTAAAATTTTTAACGCATACTCGATAAGGAGTCATTGCTATGTATTGCAAATTTACCTTTAACGTCTAAATAATCAGTGTACTCTGTAGAGTTCAAATTCTGCTTAGCAGTTAACTTACCATTAATTATTAAATTAAGCAGGAATGTATTACTATTACTAATTATTATTATTATAATTATTAGGAACCTATGATATTTATACAGTAAATGAAATGGGAAAATAAAATAAAATAAAATATAAAAAAAGGCAATATAGAATATTATTTTTATCAAATGACAGAAATATTCTATTTTCGTTAAACATCATTAAAGTACTTAACTAGCGCAAATATATAGTTCACCAGCCTCTCTCTCCGTCAAGCGGCAGGTCCAAGGCACACAAATTCTTACTCACATGCTGCTTTCACACTGCTCAGAGAACTCCTATAAGTTAATCTCTTCAGTAGAGGCTATGCGTTAGCCACGTTTTAATTTAACCACCAGCTTAACAATATTCCATTGCTTTCTACAGTCACCTTTGCCTTTCACAGTCGCTTTTAACGACACGTGCAGTTTACGGGTGGTTTATTCTGCATTTACCCAAACAGGACACAGGGGAGTTCAGTAATAAAAATGATTTACTTATATGCAAATAATCAAACCTTTTATATGAAACTTCTAAATGTCACATTTGTAAAATGTTCATATATAAGCATTTTTCTCATAGATCAATATTATGTAAATTTGTTATATTTATCATACAAATGTGAAATATATATATATATATATATATATATATATATATATATATATATATATATATACATAGGCAGCCTCGCTTGATAGTCCATCTCAACATATTAATGATACTCTGATGAATACGATTATCAGTAGTGTCTAATATACTTATGGATTTATTAAATTTATAATTATAACCTCTATAGTTGTATAGTCATTTGTTAACTAAACCAACTCCCTATGAATTTTTATATACTTTTACGCCCCCTCCCTCTTTGAGAGATATTATGTTTGAACTGTAGTTTCTATTAATTTACAGTTGTCGTCTTTTGCAAAGGAAATCTATCTATCTTTACAGCGCGTGAAAGCACACATCAAGTATGATTATATACCTTGAGTCAGACACTTACTAGAGTGACTCTGAGACTGTGTACAAAAATATTAAGCCGAGGCCTGAAGTACAATAGTTTGAAGTAAAACGCATTTAACCTTCAGATATGTGAGTCCTAGTCCATGGACTTCTCGTGTAATTTATTTTAACCAATTCGCTTTAGAGCGAGCAATTGTAGATAAATTGTATTTCGAATTCTATTGTACACATTTTTTATTTGTTCAGTCAACTGACAAAATTGTTAAGAAATAAAATTGAAGTTGTTAAACAATCACTATTCTAACCCTTATCAATATCCTATCATCTCTCTCTCCCTCTCTCTCCTCTCTCTCTCTCTCTATCTCTATCGTTCGAAAAATATAAAGCGCTCTGAATCTTATTAATATGTTAGGGCTAGCCATATTTGAACTAATGTCTATTTTTTCTCTCTTTGCCTCTATTAATCGTAAACTACATGCATACTAAGAGGCGCATGAACAAGTTCAATGGAAAGCAAACGGGATGTGAAATCAGACGCCTCCTTTCACTAATATCGTTTACGAGAGATGAAACTGATGTTAATTTCGGCTTTATAGCATTTTTAGACATAGGGTCTACTAGTTTCATGTAAAAACTCATTTAAAAACTAGTAACTAAAACCTTAGTGTGGTCTAATCTTTGATGAGAAATTCATATTTAGAGACGACGAGAAAGGTTAAGGATAGAATTGGTTGGAAGAGTTATACGTCGTGGACCAGCCGTTAGGTAGCGCAATACAGTAAGGCGTGTAATAATGCTGTGTTGATTGATTGATATAAGTCACGCGATGTTTACCAACACAGTAATTGTAAATTTACAATTGACATGGGTACAGATGCAAGTAACTAAAACAAGTTACATCTAGCAAAAACAATGCGCAAGTCAAATGAGAAATAAGGTTTTTTCGATATATCTATTTTCCAAAGTCCAAATTTCTGGTTCTTGATATACTACATTGAGCCTCGAAACTTTGAATAAGTGTCTACAATGAGTTGCTATATTTATTGCTTGATTATTTTACTAAATTTAAAAGCTCCCTTAGTAGGACTATACAATACTTTATCTCTACTATCACATGACTTAAGCCTTCGGATATATTTTCAATTAATGTTTACTCTACTTGTAATCTGAAAAGAAGTAGGCGTGTAATAATTATATTATTATAAGTTATTAGGCGTGTAACCCAATATAATAGCTAAGAGTCTAAGGGAAATTGTAGACCTTAATAACCTGGCTTACAGCATCTGCACCTGCTTTCTCAACGAAAACTTTTAACGTGACATAAAATATTTCATAGATAGAGCAGGCTTTAAAAAAATTAATATCTTATTGGGCATGGAAAGAATCAAGAAAGATTGCTCAAGTGATAGATTACAGCTGATCATCATTTTATTGTAATTACTAAAATAAATTTGTGACTATCATTAGCTACAAGTATCTACAAAATGAATATTACCTTTGAAAGGAAATCATACAATTGGTGTATAAAAGTGAAATAAATGTAATGAATGATACAATGAAAGTAAAACAAGCCCAACACTATTCAATCGATTCCTAGAGAAAGCGTGCATATTTATGCGCAATTTTTTATTCTGTTGTTATAATAACTCATCGTAGAGATACTTAGTCATATACGTGTATATATGTATCTATGTATCTCTGTATACATGTACATATGTATCTCTGCTAGCAGATAAGACTATTGTATGAAAGAAAATATATAGAAATATAAGTAGGTCGCTACTCACATTTTGTATCCAGATTGTTTTATTGATTATATCTTTTACTAGAAATGAGCATATAAATTTTTTTTTCTTGAAGATCTAAAAGCAATAAAAACAATTTCAGTTGTAGTATCATTATAATACTCAGCAAGTTCACTATAGCTGAATACATTGACGTAGATTTTCTTATTTTTCATGATCCCTGCAAACTAGTTTTCTAGTTAAAGTCAGCTATGTCTTAATAGCGTAGGGGTAACGTCATGAAGTTTTAAATGGCAGATCCTGAGGTGAATTGAACCCTCGTGGGTTCGAATCCCAGCCGCGCTGATCTGAGCGTAAAGTCTCGGACATTCACTGGACTGGTTGCACGGAAAATGGAATAACTTGCCTGACGGTTTAAACATGTGGTAGTATAAAGTGATAGATATCAACATGGTTGATCATTTCACTATAATGCGTGTTTTACTTTAGCACTGCTTCATATATAATTAATTTGCTTTTTAAGTAGGCTGTAAAAGATTCACAGAATGTAGTCGCTGGTTCGAATCTTTGCCATCTCGTTCTACTGTAACAGGCTTTAACTTATGTCTAGAAGAAGATCATACGTTACAGTCTATCCGGATATTTTAAAAATTGTAATCCGCCTCTAAGCAAACGATAGTGTCAATTATATAGACTTGGTTAATTTTAAAATGTAGCTACGCCTCCATATTTTAATGAGTAAAAACTTAATAAGCTAAATACATAAATTATGCAAAACAGCTAACATTAATTGAAATCTATAAATTTGTTTAAAATATATCTTTTAGATAGTATCTTGTTAATGGTATAAAACTGCTCCTATCTATTTAGAGCATATCGTTGATGTCTATAATCTACTAAGTCTAGTAAAATTGACATAATTTCGAGTCTCTAAACTCCTCGCTTTAAAACACTTCCGAGCAATGCAATAATGCGAGCTTTGCATTACACGTTTGCTCTCCAAGGTCTTACTCTTAATTTGATTCTTCAATGTAGGCCTATATTTGTTGACAATAGAATCACATGACATAGGTCTAGTCTATTATCTTAATTGAATTTTTTCACACCTTATGCTTTTCACTATGTCGCTAACCGGATCCTAATATCCCCTGACATACGCAATGCAAAATCTATACTGAGTTTTCCAAGCGGTATAAAGTCTACCGTTTTGATGAATGCTTTTGCTAATTTGTATGATGGAAGTTTTGTAAATTTGTACATTTGTTTCAATGAAGTTATGTAAGTTTCACAGTGTTTTAATTTGTATATATATTTTATTAGTCATTTAGCTCTGCTTATACATGTAGATTATAATTAATTTCAACTTTATATGTATTATCAACTTTATATGTATTAACGAGAAACAACTTCAGAAACCATATTATTCCCAATATATAGGCCACACTGATTGCTGGATAATCATTTGTGTAAGCGCTACGATATAGCGTCTCTCTGGTAATTAACTTATAATTATTTATAAACCTTTAGGGTAAATATTTCCTCATGTGATGCTAACTATAATCATTATATATTCCTCCAACATGATTAAATGGTTGTTGCAAAGGTTGTATCACACTGTAATATCGCCTATAGAGGGAGAATGGAAGGAAATAGTGGCAGAGATTATGAATGTTAGATGATTTAAAGATCCTATAATATGAGTACATGGAAAGGAAAGCGGAAGACAGAAAAGAGTGGAAGCATTATATACCATGAATCTGTCAGTAGGCAGTGCACTAAGAGAGAGAGAGAGGTATTTAGAATGAATGATGCCAAATGCTTATCATCTTTTAAAGTATACAAATAGCTGCAAAGATAGAGAATACGCAATTCATTATTCCATAATGGGAGCAGCGATTCAAAAACTAAAAACTTTAAAAATGCCGAAGTATAAAATCACAATCTTCAAATCTTTGCATTATTAGTGAGAGTAAGGTCTAATTAACACAAGTCCCGTTATATCCATACAGCATTGTAATAATTAGTTAGCTCGCTCCGCGCAAAGCAGGTGCAGATGCTGTAAGCCAGGTTATTAAGGTCTACAATTTCCCTTAGACTCTTAGCTATTATATTGGGTTACACGCCTAATAACTTATAATAATATAATTATTACACGCCTACTTCTTTTCAGATTACAAGTAGAGTAAGCATTAATTGAAAATATATCCGAAGGCTTAAGTCATGTGATAGTAGAGATAAAGTATTGTATAGTCCTACTAAGGGAGCTTTTAAATTTAGTAAAATAATCAAGCAATAAATATAGCAACTCATTGTAGACACTTATTCAAAGTTTCGAGGCTCAATGTAGTATATCAAGAACCAGAAATTTGGACTTTGGAAAATAGATATATCGAAAAAACCTTATTTCTCATTTGACTTGCGCATTGTTTTTGCTAGATGTAACTTGTTTTAGTTACTTGCATCTGTACCCATGTCAATTGTAAATTTACAATTACTGTGTTGGTAAACATCGCGTGACTTATATCAATCAATCAACACAGCATTATTACACGCCTTACTGTATTGCGCTACCTAACGGCTGGTCCACGACGTATAACTCTTCCAACCAATTCTATCCTTAACCTTTCTCGTCGTCTCTAAATATGAATTTCTCATCAAAGATTAGACCACACTAAGGTTTTAGTTACTAGTTTTTAAATGAGTTTTTACATGAAACTAGTAGACCCTATGTCTAAAAATGCTATAAAGCCGAAATTAACATCAGTTTCATCTCTCGTAAACGATATTAGTGAAAGGAGGCGTCTGATTTCACATCCCGTTTGCTTTCCATTGAACTTGTTCATGCGCCTCTTAGTATGCATGTAGTTTACGATTAATAGAGGCAAAGAGAGAAAAAATAGACATTAGTTCAAATATGGCTAGCCCTAACATATTAATAAGATTCAGAGCGCTTTATATTTTTCGAACGATAGTGAGAGAGAGAGGGAGAGAGAGGGAGAGAGAGATGATAGGATATTGATAAGGGTTAGAATAGTGATTGTTTAACAACTTCAATTTTATTTCTTAACAATTTTGTCAGTTGACTGAACAAATAAAAAATGTGTACAATAGAATTCGAAATACAATTTATCTACAATTGCTCGCTCTAAAGCGAATTGGTTAAAATAAATTACACGAGAAGTCCATGGACTAGGACTCACATATCTGAAGGTTAAATGCGTTTTACTTCAAACTATTGTACTTCAGGCCTCGGCTTAATATTTTTGTACACAGTCTCAGAGTCACTCTAGTAAGTGTCTGACTCAAGGTATATAATCATACTTGATGTGTGCTTTCACGCGCTGTAAAGATAGATAGATTTCCTTTGCAAAAGACGACAACTGTAAATTAATAGAAACTACAGTTCAAACATAATATCTCTCAAAGAGGGAGGGGGGCGTAAAAGTATATAAAAATTCATAGGGAGTTGGTTTAGTTAACAAATGACTATACAACTATAGAGGTTATAATTATAAATTTAATAAATCCATAAGTATATTAGACACTACTGATAATCGTATTCATCAGAGTATCATTAATATGTTGAGATGGACTATCAAGCGAGGCTGCCTATGTATATATATATATATATATATATATATATATATTTCACATTTGTATGATAAATATAACAAATTTACATAATATTGATCTATGAGAAAAATGCTTATATATGAACATTTTACAAATGTGACATTTAGAAGTTTCATATAAAAGGTTTGATTATTTCCATATAAGTAAATCATTTTTATTACTGAACTCCCCTGTGTCCTGTTTGGGTAAATGCAGAATAAACCACCCGTAAACTGCACGTGTCGTTAAAAGCGACTGTGAAAGGCAAAGGTGACTGTAGAAAGCAATGGAATATTGTTAAGCTGGTGGTTAAATTAAAACGTGGCTAACGCATAGCCTTTACTGAAGAGATTAACTTATAGGAGTTCTCTGAGCAGTGTGAAAGCAGCATGTGAGTAAGAATTTGTGTGCCTTGGACCTGCCGCTTGACGGAGAGAGAGGCTGGTGAACTATATATTTGCGCTAGTTAAGTACTTTAATGATGTTTAACGAAAATAGAATATTTCTGTCATTTGATAAAAATAATATTCTATATTGCCTTTTTTATATTTTATTTTATTTTATTTTCCCATTTCATTTACTGTATAAATATCATAGGTTCCTAATAATTATAATAATAATAATTAGTAATAGTAATACATTCCTGCTTAATTTAATAATTAATGGTAAGTTAACTGCTAAGCAGAATTTGAACTCTACAGAGTACACTGATTATTTAGACGTTAAAGGTAAATTTGCAATACATAGCAATGACTCCTTATCGAGTATGCGTTAAAAATTTTAGCGCTAATTTAAAAATTTGAACTAGCAGACAGTTATAGTATTATCTACATTGAAGTTTTATAAAACAACACACAGAGAGAAAATTGTAATACATAAAATCATTTTAATAGTAATTTAAGACTTAGCTGTTGCGGTAAAATCTGTAAATTTTGAGTCAGTTGAATAATTATAACATTTGGATAAATCTACAGATATACCCCATTTGACCCGAAGGGATAACATTCCTTGCATGCGAGTGCACTTATTTGATTGTTGTGTGTGCTGTCAAATGAGCACGGTAGTGCATTTTTAAATTCCGGATGTGTTTCTTTGATATTCTCAAATATATCGAGTAGAGCCTTCCACTCAGCGGATTGAAGCGTAATCCCCTTTCTGGTCGGAATAGGTTTAGTATGATTCTGAGGAAAGAAGTATTTACGTAGATTAACTAAGTTCCACCCTGATCTGACCGAACAATATATTCCGCCACCTAAATGTACTTCGTGCACAAAATCCATCTTTGACTCCATATCCAGCAACTTTCTGGATATCTCAGCGCTGGCCATGCCCAGAATACAAAATCTAGAAGGGGTTAGCGCTACCCCTTTACGAGTAGGGAAGCCTGAATTCTTGTCATGCATCCTTATATGCACATACTTGATATTGTTGAAGCAGGTAACAGACACAAAATTTATCATTACCGAGATCGTACTTCTGAAAACATACATTTGCAGTAGTATTAGTAGTTCAATATTACAAATGAATATATTTTCTAAGTCTCAATCAACAATCGATAAACATAAAAGTTTTCAGTAGGTTAAGAAAGTCAGCCCTTATTGATTAACAAATTTCTCTAAGCTCAACAAAAGCACGGAGCCTACATCAATAGTGCACATGATGGAAACTTTTAAACTAATTATTTGACAAGTATTTCCTAGTCGAAACAATTGATATACATGATGTTCTTCTTCCAATTTAATTTTAAAAATAATAATAATAATAATAATAAAAAATAAAAATAATAATAATTTTACAATGTCTGATTAGTAGCTATCAGCCCACCAAGTCTGTTCTCAATCTCTTTGCAGGAATTTCTTCATCGTTAGACATCTTTCTCTTTTGTATCGTCTACACAATAACATATATTGAATTATATCTTTGAACTATGATGTTTTAAGAAATAGCTACATTTATAATTTTTATTTAAATTAAATAAAAAAAAGTCATAAGATATATCAATATTAACGATGAGTGGAATAAAAGAAAAACACATAACTATATATTAGATATTGATCACTATTCCAACGTCAAAATTTTCCTTATTGTTTTTCTTTTCTTTTTGATATCGACTCCATGCATTTAACACTATATGAAGATAGATTTGTAGGGATGATATTTTACTGTATAATGTAGGATTTCGCAATAAAAAAAAAAAAAGACAATGCTACATATATATATATATATATATATATATATATATATATACTTTTCATTTAAACATATAATATTTAGTTTAAATCATATTTTATGATACATTTACACTAACCCTTTCAATCTGTTGAACTCCAGCGAGCAAATCTTCATCTGATATGCCACTGTCCAAATCTTCCTGGTAGTTATTATCAGAATCATGATGAGAAGACATTGTCAATACTGCAGATTACTTTCGTTACTCTATTTCTTCAAGATAGCTGGGAAAATGATGATGATGTGATCACTTTGTTGTTTTTATAGCATATTTGATAACAACAAGTTTATGTCAGAAAAGTTTAAAAATTAGGTTAAGTGATCTAATCATATGATGTAGTTAGTGAGAATAATGCAGATCTCAATTAGTAGTGAGAAATCTGAACTTTTCTAGTCAAATGAAGTAATTAGTGAGGTCAGTCGCGCTCGACCTCAAATTGTCACGACTCGACAAACCTACAGCTCGACCGTATGTCATTATTCAACGTAAATTATTAAACTTTTAGCAGTGACATAGTATACAGTGTTACAGAGATAAAGCAAGGTTAAAACTGCATAAATCTACCGCAGATTAGTATTACAAAATTGTACTTTCTGTATAACAAGATTACATGTACATGTATGTTAGAGATGAGCTTCTAAAACAACTATAAGGTATCAGAGTGTGCAAATTTCACAAGTCAAAAGAGTATTTCACAAGCGGTTATTTACTTTGCAATGAAGTTGATCGTGCTATTAATTAAATTCATCCTTTGCGTAATTAAAATTTTATTTTATCTCGTATGCGAACGCCTCCGAATTCCCTCGCTGCCCCGACGTAGCTGCCCGAAACCGCCGCTCGACGTTTGCCGACGACGCGCTGCCGACGCGATGAGGAAGCCTACAATCGACGAAATTGACATCTTTGCGATACGCTGTTTTGCGAATTTCATAGCTTGTTTTACATTTAATGATGAAAATATAAGATGGAGCAAATACATTAGAAAATTTTAAATTTAGGAGGCGCCATAATTGTCATGACTCACATGACGTAATTAACGAGATGCTCCACTTTCTAATAATTAGTCTGCATGAAATAAATTATTTATTATATTTAGAGTGAATCATCTGGTGAGAACCCCCTGCTCCTCTTAATAAAAACGAATCATTTAGTTTGTCAAAAATTGGTTTGACCTACAACAGCTCTTCGGGGCTAATTAGTAATACCCACATAAGTGTTCACATCGGGCTAATTAGTACTGAGCGAGATCAATCGCTCCACTTGGGCTAATTAGTAATACATAAGTGCACACACGTGACACATACATCCACTAATACTTCGGGCTAATTAGTACGGGCAAGCATGTATGTAGGCTGACTAACTAGGTCAGCGCTTGATTAATAATGCACTTAGGGGTCAAAGGTCAATTTAAGGTAGTACCGGCCTTGTTATAACTACTATAGGCTGACTGGATGAGTCATAGGCTGAGTGGATGAGTCATAGGCTGACTGGATGAGTCATAGGTTGACTGGATGAGTCATAGGCTGACTGGAGTCATAGGCTAACTGGATGAGTCGTAGGCTGAGTGGATGAGTCTTAGGCTGACTGGATGAGTCATAGGCTAACTGGAGTCATAGGCTGAATGGATGAGTCATAGGCTGACTGCAGTCATAGGCTGACTGGAGTCATAGGCTGAATGGATGAGTCATAGGCTGACTGGATGAGTCATAGGCAGAGTGGATGAGTCATAGGCTGACTTGATGTGTCATACTTTGAGTTTACTGTGTTACATCAATGTTTATGTTTGTTATAAAGGAATATCACGAGTTGAATTTTATGTTTATATTATTAAAATTATTTATATTAATTATATACGCGTAATGAGAGAGAGAGATAATGTATTGCTATGAAGTTCTGATTTTGTTTCGATGACAGCTGAAGACAGCGGAGGAGAGAGAGAGATTTGAAGAGAGGAGAGCAATGCATGAGAGAAGAAAACAAAAGAAGCAGAAGAGACTGGAAGGTAGCTGAGTCGGTTAAACATTGCGACTCGTATACCTGCGTCCAGTTGACAACTTAATTCCTATAGTTAGTTATTCCTTTAAATAGTGCAACTTCCCCGTGTTGTGTCCGGGTTGTTTGAAGAATTGATCAACTGGTATGTGCACGTGTCGTAGAAGGCGTCTAAAGCACTAAGATCCACACCAACGTCAGATAGGGCATTCGGTTGGTGAGCGCCTAGGCTCCAGAAATGCTATAAAAATTTAAACGAATGGAAATGTCGCAAATAGGGGATTGACAGATGATATAATGTAGGACAGAGAGGATTTGAGACAGTCTATTCGTATCCCGACCCTAGTTAAACTGAGATTCAAGGGAAGATGATGATGATGATGATATGATTGCGACTATATTGCTATAACTTCAATGAATATTTATATATGTAACTGAACATTTGATTTAACTCAAATACATGTATATGATAGTGTCTAAAGTACTTCAAATAAAAAAGCAAGCAAAATTGATGTCAGATTTAAATTGTTTTGTAATATATATATATATATATATATATATATATATATATATATATATATATATATATATATATATATATATATAGATTTAAATCAACAATCAAATCAATAGAAGACGATTTGAAATGAGTCTATATAAAATGTCGATTTATTCTGTGAAAATTTTTGAAGTGGTTTGGCAAATTCTTCGTTTAGATATATTGCTATAAGTTTCCAGATAGGCCTATGCGAACATTCATTCAAAAATCCCAATTTTTTGCATTTGGCTTTGATGCCTTTGCCTTTAAAATTTTCAACGGTTCTGCAACATTTTTCAAGATAAAGGATTAAAATTGAATATCGTAAGAATTTTAAAAAGTAGCGCATATGTGTAACAACTCTTTCAGCACTGCCATTATATTCTAAATGAGCTCTTAAATACTGCCATGTATTTTTAAATTAGCTTTTTAAAATATTGAGCAATTTTTATTTTGCGCGATTTAATTCTTGCCACATAAATGTTTCACAAAATACTACAGCAAAATTAAACAAAATCAAGAAGGCATCAATTTTTAAAGTATATTTATGCTAATTTATTAGCATGACCGGGGCGGTTCTGGCGTATGGAAATTGGGGTGGCCAAAGGGGTGGCAAGGGAAAATTTAGGGGGGCACATACGAGGCTTTTTTTTCGATGAGAGGGCTATTACACCCCCTCCCCGTAGGGGAAATTTTTTGAAATTATAGTAATAAAACCGGTGGATTTTCTGAGCATCCTATAGTGAATATAGGGGATAGACTTTTCTTTTTGGCAGTTGTCATTAATAAATCTTGTCAATTATATTTCATCATCATCATCACATCTGTCTTAATAAGCATAAAAAATCGTGAGTGCATGCAGTCCCGGGTCACATCCAAATGTGATGTTTTATAAATGATACTAAACGAATGATACTAACTTCACCACTGGCTGGAGCCGTTGGCGAAGTCGGTAAGACACTCGAACGAGGATCAGTATGTGCGGGGTTCAAATCCTGGGCTCGCCCGTCACTGACATTGCTTTCGAGTGAGGTAACTGACGTTAACCTTAGCTTTTTAGCTTTTTACCAAATAGCTAAATTAATTAACGTAGAAATTGTTAAACTTAAGTTTTAAATTCGCATTAGCAGGAAATATTTGCAATTTTCCCAAAGCACGACATAAAACAAACATAAACCGAAGGAAACCTTAATTAAATAGCCTAATTAATATATAAATTACATCTATATATTTATTGTCATTGCGCACTTTAAGACTATATGCTTGAAATAAAGAAAATAATAGCTGTAGCTATACAGCTATAATTTAGCTGTATTGCTAAAACTTTATAAAACGATCTAGCGACTATGGTGAATTCAAACGAAGCCCAAAACGGAATGAGAAGTAGAATGAACAGTATACCGACTCCCAGTCAGATAGCGAGTGCCTTTAATTACGTCGTAATAGATGTGTTCATTGTATTCGTACCGAGAGATTTTGCACTCGACTATTTAAGGTTACGATGTTTTACGAGAGTTGGAGAGTTGACTTGGGAAGTCTTCAGTAAAATCAAACAGTTTTATAATTCGATGGAAGCAGCATCCTAAAACAATTTGCACTGAGACTACTACAACCGTTTCGTTGTTCTGCTGGTGTCTCCGTTAAACTTTTACTTGACTTAATCAGCCTACTCCTATGCTGCACCGTAGTTCTGAAATTCTCTTCCATCTACTGATTGGAAGTCTTTGTTTAAATCTCATCGGCCTTTGCTTTCTATGAGCAGTTCCTTAGGCAGTTGAAGACCCATCTTTTCCGTCTCTCTTTCCTTCCAGTGACCATGAGTTGAGACCAGAACGCAAGCCTCCATTTCTTTAATTTCCATATCTTTGGTATGATTTTTTTGGATTTTGTAATTTGCACCGTTTTGGGCCTTCTTTTTCACACCGGCTTGGATTTGTCTCAATTTGTTGTCATTGGCGACAATAGCACTCTAATTGTTGTTATGTTATGCTTATGAGCTTCGTTGTAAAAAATAGCTCCTCTTACACGAGGCAAAACTTTTAGGGAGGACTGCTGACATCTTTGCTAATCTAAATGTCTCATGTAACGCTTCTGCAATTGGTTCCAAAAACAATTTTTAATCAAACAGATTGATAAGTGGGTGGGAGTCTGTTCCGATCGATCTTAGCTTCGTGGCGTTGCAACATTCGGCTAAGTTAATGAAGCTCATGATGAAGGCCACCCACATTAAGTTCTAGCTCAACAACCCTTCTATTTTAAACAGTGTTTGGACTCGGGCAGAGTGCGAGTCTGCGCGTAAATAACATGATACATATCACTGATGTCGGGTTCTGACGATATGGTTTAAATTCACTGTTCGATTGTCGTTATTTAAGTGCATCACGCTTCAATCAAGCATCTTTAAACAAGCATCGTCTTAAATGGGCATATGCTGCTCCTGATTCAGCGCTGATATGTTATGGTAATCAGCAATAAAAATCAATATTTTTGTTGCCATTTTTGGGGTGGCCACTGGGGTGGCCATCCCTTCATTTGGGGTGGCCGTGTCCATCCCAGGTCACCCCTCAGAACCGCCACTGAGCATGACATTCTTATATAATATAAAATGATATATCTAAAAATAGAACAAAACACTATTTTCTAGCATCTTCTAGCAATTCGATAAAACTCAAAAAACGATAAAAGATACAACTAAAAAATTTTTGGCTTCCACCGTTTTGGACCCACACTCTATTCATCGGATTGGATTTGGTACCATAGTGCTCAGTGTTGTCATGGACGACAGCAGCCCTCTTATTCTGTTGATGATGTTGTTGTTGTAATGCCGGTGTGTGTGTGTGTGTGTGTGTGTAAATATTGAATTTTTCACACGGGCTTGGAAACGAAATGGTTAATGTTTACCAACAAATATATTTTAAAATTAATTTTAAAATTTCAGTTTATATTATATTAGCATAATTTAGCGTATCAAGTGTGCATCATTATATGCTTATATTAGCGTCATAGATAATGCACATGAATTTATGGTCCAAGAACTTGGTGCATTTATTAATGCGGAAGTGCTAGATTTATTTTTTATATAATTATCTAAATTAAATTAAACTGCTAAAGGTAAATCATCTCAGAAGTCATATTTTTGCAAGCTACAATAAGATGCAAGACTGGAATTAGGTGTGGGTAGCCATAAACTTTTGTGAATGGATTAACTCATTAATCGGTGGAGTGTACTTTATGGAACATGGAAGCATAATGTGAATAAGAATTAGTTATTGGCTTTGCCACTTAACCAACATCAATTCTAAATAGAGAGGTTTCATGCATACGTCATTTTTTGTTTACATTACAAAGCCATCATTTTGATATACCACACTCTATATGATACACGGCTATATATGTAACTTTAAGTAGTTTTTCATCTTAATTTAGTATAAAATTGTGTCTGGCATATGGACATTGGCTCTTTCTGACAGGTTAATGAACTGGTAATGGATATGATGGTTCTTGAAAGCTTTGTTACACATAATTTCAGCATTTCTGCCATTTCTGCAAAATAGTGCATCATAAGCAATGAGGGACAGGCTAATTGGCAGAAATGGCGGAAATTTGGACTCCATGAGTGGAATTCAGGAAAATGGGACAAAAACCTGTCCGCACGTTGTGTTTCTGTTTTGTTGTGTACTTTGTCTATGTATTTAATTAGTTGTCGAAATATAAGATAGGCCTATTGGTGGCAAGCTTTAATGGTTTGACGAAATTAGTAATTGCAAAACTTCTGTTATTTCTGCCATTTATGTAATGCAAATTAAGGTCAAATTTCTCAAAACTTGTGAAAAGTTATTGGAATATAGGTCTGTAAACAACAAATTATTGAAAATTTTTACCTTTTGCAACTAGCCTATAGTTTAAGACTTATGGTTTGTATTTGAATCCTTTACGGTCTTTGCGTATTGAGGCATTAAATTACGACTAGACTAGTGCTATAAGTCCTCGATCGAGACCTACTGAACTAGTAAAATTCAATTAAGTTAAGTCTTCAACTATAGAATCCATCTACATAACGAATCTAAAGCGTACGGCTTACCGGTAAGATCGGAGCTCATATATTTCATACGTAAGTTCATACAACTTCATGAAGCACATAGGTAGGCCTACACTGTCTGTGTATATAACTAATAAATCGTGTGCATTTTTACAAATTGCAATATACGCACATATATCGAAATTTTATTTTTTATATGCATATATATCTATATATACGTAATGCTAAAAATCAACAGACGTAATCCAATATGGATGCCAACGCGGGTAGGTGTATAAAAGTGGGCGCAGCTAACAGCTGTGAAAATCCTCTATAAGTTATTGCGAATTTACAACCATGTTGATAATATAAAATACTTTCTCTCAAGCTGCATCATTTCGTGTGTTCAAACACACGTGTTCTTGTTTACTCGCACCATCAAACTTAAAGTGCCTCGCTTACTATTAAGTCTCTGAACCTTAAGCATCCTTAAGCATATAAAATATCCCTATGATGCAATATTGCCTGAATCTTCATCGTGCAAAAGTTTGACAATTAAAAGTTTCTGCTAAACAATAATCAACTGTTAATTGTTTTTAGGTTCCAGCTTGTAATTCACTTGATTTCGTAGATTCTTCAAGCGTATAAATTTAAAATTTATGCTGTATGCAATTCTTAGATTGATTTACTTTCAAAGCTTATATTTCAGATTTTACTACCATAACAGTAATGTTTAAAACATCCGTGTCTTAACTCTTTTACCAGAATTTATCAGAACTGCTACCATCTTTCTTTATTCCAATCCTTCTTGAAACTTAGGTAGCAGGAACATGGCAAGAATGCCAAAGGCTTATTTCAATTCCCAAGCATACATAATTGCAACATCCAGCTTGCTTTTTGGAACTCTTCAGTGACACCGCATTCACAACCTCCTCACTCAAAGAGTTCCACCTATCAATCACCCTATGAGAAAAAAAACTTTCCTAAGTCTGTCCTTACACTTGGCTTAAACAACTTATAGCTATGACCTCTTAAACAATTATTGGAGAATTTGAAAGAAATCTGTTGCTCTTAATTTGGTAAGCCCATGCATTATTTTATAAACCTCTATAAGATCACCTCTAATTCTCCTGGTTTCTAGGTTGTCAGTTAAACTGCCCTTAGCCTCTCCTCATACCCTTATGCCTTGAATCTCCTAATAGTTCTTAATGCTCTTCTTTTCACTGCTTCAATACTGCTTCAATAAGTTCAATATTCTTCCTGTAGTGTGGTCTCTACACTGGCATACAATACTCCTGATGAGGTCGAATCAAAGATTTATACAATCTTAAAACAATGCCTTTATCTCTACTTTTGAATGTTCTCTTTAATAGGCCTAATTGGCTGGTTTAACAGCCACAGTACATTGTTTCCTCACTTTGAGGTCCTGGCTAAATATTATCCCTAAATCCTTCTCCTCACTCACTACCTGCCGTATCTTATTATTTACAACATATTCTTTATTAGGGTTATTTTTACCAAAGTGAACTACCTTACATCTGTCCTCAATGAAATCTAAGCCCCATTTTTGGGACCAATTAAAATCCGAACCATACTGTCACTTTTGTTCTTTCATACCAGCTTATTTTTTATACCAGCTTTTCCAAATAGTTTTGTATCATCAGCAAATTTCAAGATCGCATTTAATATTTCTGTATCATTCATTTCTTTGATCTCATTCTTTAAAGTAAAATTATTTACATTAAGTGTCTTGCAATTCATAATGTGTGATCAATTTTTGCTTATTCTGTCAATAGCAAAATTTTCCAGTTTACGTGTATGTTCTTTGTATGTCCAGCGATTTTGTAAAGAACTCTAAATTATTATACTAATATTTTTTACTTTTGCAAGGGACACTAAATTAATAAATTGAATTACTGATATTTTTGTATATTACTGTTGTATATTTCCTGCCATCTAGTGGAGTATTTGAATGCAGCATGCTTGATATCTACTGCAGTAGAGCCATCTTGGTGTCGTTAATCACATTTCTTGATTGGCTACCTTTGGTATGTATTCTTTTCTATAAAGTCACGTCAATGCTGTTTTATGTCTATCTGAAATGCATGAGAATCAATCATTCAGAGGCTGTAACATCTCACCAGTGCAATATAAATAAACAGCACTGTTTATTGGCTGGTTCTTTACCACAAGAATACATCATTTCTTATGACCCGTACGGAAATGATTCAAATGACACCAACTTGCTCTGCGGTGATTCATTCCTGGTAGCGCTTCACATGGATCCTGAACCAGATGGTGGTTTCTAACATCAGCGATTGGCCACTCTAATCTCCACTGGGACAAAGGCACTAAGGACAAAGACTGGGACAAAGATGCCACTATGACTGTAACTCTAACCTACGACTTCCTTCAAAAGAACAAATTGCTACCAACTAGGTCATCCTACTAGCTATTGTGATAGCAGCTATAGCGCACAAAATATAATTGATTAATTAAGTATCTTCACTTTACGCAGTGTCTTTATAAACGTGTTACTAATATTTGCTATAATGATATTAAAGTGATCCTATGATTGGCTCCTACTTAACATGTCTTTAGATAGATCATCTTGGTTGTTCGATAGCAGATATAGTGCACAAATTGTAGGCGATTTATTTCATTTCACTTTAAATATGAAGTGGCTTTATGTAAACTGAAACATAATACTAATATTTGTTGTAATGATATTAAAGTGAATTTGTACTCTCTCTTAGTGCACTGCCTTCTGGCAGGTCCATCAAATATAACGCCTCCACTCACCTCTATCTTCCTTTTTCAACTTCGTGTCCACATACGAGTAGATCTTTAAATCATCTATAACATTCCTTTTGATTTACCAGTATTCTTGGGGGATTCTGCTTATAAAGAGATGGGCCCCTATGCCGACCTTGTGATAAATGATCTTATGATTAAATACTTCGTAAGATGTCTCTAGATAGAATATCTTGGTTGTTGGAGGTGCCAGTGCACTTGTCAGTGCACTAAGGCAAGATAAAACTGACAGAAATAAGGAACTAATTAAAGCTGTAATTTAGCTTCTGTTTTAATATCATATTTCTATTATTTCATTGGTTTGATATATAATTTATTCATACTGGTATTTCCTTATGTTTCACATTACAGATTGAGGCTAAGTACTGCCACTATAGAGATGCCAGTGGAGTTATCAGAAACTTTCAGTTAGTATACAATATTATCTCTCTCTCTTAGTGCACTGCCTACTGGCAGGACCATGGTATATAGCGCCTCCACTCTTCTCTGTCTTCTGCCTGCCTCTTCATTTCCACATATGAGTGTGGCTTTAAATCATCAAACGTACCTAATCTTGGCCTGCCCCTGCCTCTTTTTCCTTCCATTCTACCTTCTATGACCTCTATTAATAGACCTTCTCCCCTTAGAATGCGTCATATCCATCTCTTCTTCCTATTTCTTAATACATTTATCAACTGTCTATCTACAATGTTTTATATATTTGTTAAAAGTTCTTATTATGTCTGATTGTACGTAGTCACTGAGAAACATGACCATTATTTTTAAACAATTTTTGGAATTCTTGTGATTTAGTTGATATATTAATTTATATTTTTGAAATAAAATTGAATCTTTCAAATAAATTATTTTCAATTTTAATGACATAATTCCAGCCAGAACACTGTTGCCTATATTTAATAAGTACAAATTATACCATGAATCGCTTAGACTACAGATTATAATTAAACTATGGAGAAGAAATTTTGTTTACAGGAAAAATGTTATGTGGTTATTAATGTAAAGGCCAACTGTCAAAATTATATCATTCAGCCAAAGACAGCGCTGTGCTTCTGACGGGTCGACCAATCAGCTTACTTTGTAAATAAAACTAGAATTGCACTACTTAAACTGTGGTATATCTAATCCATGTTCTAGACCTGCAAGAGGAGAGGTGCAGCTACTAATCTACGGATTAAGCTTACGTAATACAAAATTGTGACTATGCAGTGGCTTAAACTGCTGTTGATTGCTAAACTGCTGTTTATCTATTCTGAAAATATGGCTGTAAGACTAGCTTCTAGATACTAGACATCTATTTTATTCTGTATGGCTTAGTTTAAAAGAAATTCAACATGTTTGCTATCTATTTTATATTATTCTGCAATTATTAAAATTCGCTGCTATTGCAATTCAATAAAAAGTTATGTTTAATGTCCATTTCTATATTCCAAGAAATACTGTCAGGAATGATTTGAATGAGATGCAAATCAATGGCCTCCTGCTCATTAGACTAGTATGCTAAAAACTTGACTATCCTCCTGATTTGTATTAATTTTATATTGATTGATTGTTTTGATTTATTGATTGAAGGATCTATTAATCGATCTATTGATTGATTGATCTATTGAATGATTGATCAATTTATTGATTGGTCCATTGATTGAAGGATCAATCGATTGATTGATCGATTTATTGATTGATCGATTGATTGATTTAATGATTAATTGATTGATCAGATGTCACCCCCTGGAGAGCTGCTGTGGGCGATCATGCTGTGAACAGTTCAATGGATTCTATAGACTCTGGTATTTCTGGTAAGACTTGTCAGGTGTATTTTAACATATGATATATCATGTTATCTTAAAATATCTTATCCCTCATATCGCTGTACGTTAATTGGATGTTTGAAAACGTTTTAGCTGTAGAGTGTTTGCGTTACATGAAAGAGGTAATTTTTTCATGTCCTAATCGTTGCTGCATCTAGCAAGTATATGTATGCTGCATCCAGCGTGTTATGTTCATTAAATGAAGTTAAAAGATCTGCTGTGTGTTCTTCATATATGCGAATCTCTTGTTCATGTTTATACACTATTATTATATTCTGCTCAATCTTTTTGCTCATCTCTTGTTCATGTTTATACACTATTATTATATTCTGCTCAATCTTTTTGCTCATCTCTTGTTCATGTTTATACACTATTATTATATTCTGCTCAATCTTTTTGCTCATCTCTTGTTCATGTTTCTATAGTACTATATATTCTTCTGAATCTCCTTGCTCATCTCTTGTTCATGTTTCTACAGTACATTATATTCTGCTCAATCTCTTTGCTCATCTCTTGTTCATGTTTCTACAGTACAATATATTCTGCTCAATCTCTTTGCTCATCTCTTGTTCATGTTTCTACAGTACATTATATTCTGCTCAATCTCTTTGCTCATCTCTTGTTCATGTTTCTATAGTACTTTATATTCTTCTGAATCTCTTTGCTCATCTCTTGTTCATGTTTCTACAGTACATTATATTCTGCTCAATCTCTTTGCTCATCTCTTGTTCATGTTTCTACAGTACATTATATTCTGCTCAATCTCTTTGCTCATCTCTTGTTCATTTTTTAAACTATTATTATATTCTGCTCAATCTCTTATTAGTCTAGTCTTATTAGTCTAGTTAATCTCTTGCTCATGTTTCTACAGTACATTATATTCTGATCAATCTCTTAGTTAATCTCTTGTTCATGTTTCTACAGTACATTATATTCTGATCAATCTCTTTGCTCATCTCGTGTTCATGTTTCTACAGTACATTATATTCTGCTCAATCTCTTTGCTCGTCTCTTGTTCATGTTTCTATAGGACTCTGATATCTGCTCAATCTCTTCGGCTCTACTGCACAGTTTTCATTGTCTTCTTCATTCGGAATAATTACTAGATGTATATGCTGGAATGTCATATTAAAATTTGGTTTATGCAAAATTATTGTTGCTGATACGAAAAGTTTAACATTCAGCCAAACCATTCATCAATGGCCTTTCATCGAGTACTCTGAGACATACAGATATATAAGGGACTGTTCAGACATTCTCACGTTATTTATAGCATCTGCCCATTCCAGTTTTTAAAGCCTTGAAATTCTTTGTCGTAAGATCATGTGTGGGTCTATTCGTCTACTTCTGACTCGCTATAATTGGATAATGGATTAACACTGTTATTAATCTAAGTCCCAATCTCTGAATATGTAAATTGTTGTTTTGTTCTCTTGAGACAGCTTGTGAGGAATGTGATTGTAAGCCTTCATTGATCATAATATTCTCTCTAATTGATTGATGTTCAAAAATGTGACTGTCTATATGTAACATTATGCACACGCATGACATTTACACTTGGCATTTGACTATCACTTGTGTACGTTTGTCTTCATGTTAGAAGCTCTTAGGCTTGGTTATTAGGGTAGGCTAATCTCTTCAGTGCACTGCTAAGTGTCAGGTTCAAGGTACATATTCATACTCAGTCTGCTTTCTCGCTCCATAAGAGCACTCCTTAGATCAACAAGTTAATCCCTTCACAAAGTTCATGCCTTATTCATACCTTATGTAGCCTATAGCTTGGGAAAAGTATGGCTTCTGAGGTGGTTTCCCGTTCCCTTCCTCAGTTAGATCGATTACCGTTCCCTTCCTCAGTTAGATCGATTAATTAACATTTAATCCGGGATTAAAATATATCGTGATGAGGTGGGTCCCCTCTTGCCATCCTCAACCCTTGCCTTAGTCGCCTCTTACACGCAGCAGATTGTTTGCGGTTGCCCTATACTGCAGTGGTCCAACCACATCCGAGCACAACACGTGGAAATAAGCTAAGCTAATAGACTGAGCGATTAAGCTAGCAATAGGCTCTACATGCATGTTAATGTGCTAGGACTAGGCTCTACATACATGTTTATGTGCTAGGACTAGGCTTTACATACATGTTAATGTGCTGGGACTAGGCTTTACATACATGTTTATGTGCTAGGACTAGGCTTTACATACATGTTTATGTGTAGGTTGTGTGTGATGCTGGCTCTGATGTTTTGCTCTGGTGGGGGGTACTGGTACAGGAGACATGTCTATCAGCGCCATCTCTACATGACAAGCTCTAGGGGCGCTCACACCCTCCACCCCCCTCAATCCACCTCCCTCTCTCTACTCAGTCACCTCAGTCCTCCATCAGCTTACAGAGCCCGTGCCTCAAACCCTCGCTCTGGTATCATTCTCTCTGCTATACTATACTGTATCGCTCTGGTATCATTCTCTCTTCTATACTATTATACTGTATGTATCAGCTTATAGAGCCTGTGCCTCCAACTCTCGCTTTGGTATCATTCTCTCTTCTCTATTATACTGAAGGGGAAGGCAGCCGGAATAGATGAAATCCCAGCAGAATTCTTGAAAATGTTGGAAGGAGAAACACTCAGTAAGTTAATGGAGGTATGTATGGAAGTGTACAATACAGGTATTTGGCCAGACGATTTTACCAAGTCAGTGATGATCCCAATTCCCAAAAAAAACAATGCTGTGGAGTGTTCGGATTACAGAACAATCAGCTTTATACCTCATGCATCGAAGATCTTATTAAAGATAGTAAATAATCGCATTCAGTCGAACGCTGAGATGTTGCTGATCTAGACACAATTTAGTTTTAGGAAAGGATGCGGCACAAGAGAAGCAACAGGGGTAATGCGGGTTCTTTGCGAAAGAAGTTTATAATATGGAAATGACGTTTTTGTATGCTTTGTAGACTTCGAGAGGGCCTTTGACAGGATTGATTGGATAACGATGATGAATATCTTAAAAAGAATAGGAATTGACTGGAAAGATAGAAGACTAATTTTGAACTTGTACATGAATCAAAGAGCAGGGATTAAAATCCAACAAGAATACTCAGAAGGTGAAATAGGACGTGGAGTAAGACAAGGTTGTAGCATTTCACCGCTGCTGTTTAACATTTACGCTGAGGCAATGATGGAGGAAGCCATGGAAGACTTGGAAGAAGGAATAAAAGTAGGAGGGAATTTGTTACAAGATGTACGATTTGCAGATGACCAAGGAATGGTAGCTGGCAGCGAGATTGGATTGCAGAAGATACTGGATAGGCTGACTGATACGGCCCTAAGATATGGCATGAAGATTATTATAAAAAGACCAAGGTTATGAGAGTGTCCAATTATAAAGGTGAAGTTAATATCACAATAAATGGTACGAAATTGGAACAGGTAAGGAGTTTCAAATATTTGAGTCATACTATAACCGATGACGGGAAATGTGAGACGGAAATATGCAGTAGGATTGCACAAGCAAAAGCGGCCTTTGGTAGTAGAAAAGAACTATTAACCAAAAGTCTAAAGAAAGACACAAAGATAAAGATAGTGAAAACTTTGGTTTGGACCACGCTATTGTATGGATGTGAAACATGGACCTTAATTTAATGAAGGAAGATATTAGGAAACTGGAGGCATTGGAAATGTGGATTTGAAGAAGAATGGAGAAGATTAGCTGGACTCAAAAGGTTACAAATGAGGAAGTCCTGGAGGGAATTGGTACAAATAGACAGTTGATAAATGTATTAGGAAATAGAAAGAAGAAATTGATAGGACACATTCTAAGGGGGGAAGGTCTAATAAAAGAGGTCATAGAAGGTAGAATGGAAGGAAAAAGAGGCAGGGGCTGGCTGAGATTAGGTATGTTAGATGATTTAAAAGAGGTCATAGAAGGTAGACTGGAAGGAAAAAGAGGCAGGGGCTGGCCGAGATTAGGTATGTTAGATGATTTAAAGACCCACTCATATGTGGAAATGAAGAGGAAGGCAGAAGACAGAGAAGAGTGGAGGCGTTATGTACCATGGACCTGCCAGTAGGCGCTAAGAGAGAGAGACTATACTACATGTATTAGCTTACAGAGCCCGTGCCTCCAACCCTCGCTCTTGTATCATTCTCTCTTCTATACTATACTGTACGGTATCATTCTGGTATCTTCTATAATATACTGTACGGTATCATTCTGGTATCTTCTATACTATACTGTACGGTATCATTCTGGTATCTTCTATACTATACTGTACGGTATCATTCTGGTATAATTCTCTATCTTTCTATATCTCTCTCCCTCTCTCTCTTTCTCTCTTAGTGCGCGGTCTACTAGCAGGTCCATGGTATATAATGCCTCCAATCTTCTCTGTCTTCCATTTTTATCTTTTATCCACTTAAGAGTGGAACTTTAAATTCTCTAGCAATAGGCTACTCATTCTTGTTATTGTATACCATTTCTTGGGGGATTCTGCTTATGAGGAGGTGGGCCCCTATGCCTTTCTATCTATCATCATAATTTTCCCTTGATTCTAAGTTTAGTTCTATCCATTCCATAGGGTCCATTCTATCTTTTTATATATCACCAACTTTCTTTGAATGCCAGTTGAGCTAGAATCGGGATTAGAAAATTTTGTTGCAATTTCTGGAGCCTAAGCGCTCACCAACCGAATGCCCTTTCTGCCGTTGGTTTGTATCTTAGTGCTTTGTTGCCTTTTACGACAGGTACAGTCCATGGTTGGTCTTCTTCAGCAATCTGGTCTCAACATGGATACTTTCTATCTGTTTGTCCATATCTCTGTACCTATTCGTATCTAGCTACTCATTCATAGTCTGTCCCCTACGATATATACGATGTAATGTAGGCTGATCCAGTGGCTTGTTGGCATGGTGCTTACCAGTGGATGAGTAGATGCTCTCCCTGTCAGTGACATGCTGTGAAGCTGAAAACTGATGTTGAACATTTGCATTAAGCTTTTTGCCTTTTATCCGTATTGATATCATCCATGATAATACCAACATCTTCTGCTTGTCTGTCCCTTAATACATCCAGCCATCTGGCGATCTATCTGTGTTTTTATAGACCTTTCATAAAACTTATTTACTTTGAAAAAGTCACCTTGTATATTTTATTATTCGTTGGAGGGCGCCACTTTACTCTCAACAGTTGACTATTGTTCGTCAGGCATTTATAATGTAAGATATCTGATAAATATAAAATATTTTCTCTAGATTTTTTAATCTAAACATATTAAATGTAAATTACGACGTTATTTTATAATCATTTGATAATAAATTGAAATATAATTTCCTTTCGAATTTATTTAATGTCATTCTGTTAATAAATGAAGAATTATCTAATAAATATATATATATATATATATATATATATATATATATATATATATATATATATAATTATATATATATATATATATGCGTATGTATTAAACATTGCCTGCCGTCAATATAAACACACCCCTCCTCACTCCCCCACCACTGCTCCACCTGGCTTTGTTTATAATCTGTGCAAAGGTGCCACTACATACTATGAAAGGTCTTATAGACCTTTCATAGTATGTGAAACTTAACATAAATAAGTGAAACTTACTTATCTTTTATTGTCTCATAATCGTTTAACATTTACAAAAATAAATAGTGAATTGCTAAAAGGATTTTTGTATGTAGTTCTTCCTATTGAGCTGAACATCAATTATGAAAAATTATATTTAAATATTTATTGTCATCTTTCAGACTATCCTTCATCGTACGACTACCCGACCACTCACAACGCTCATCCTGCCATGTTCAGCAGTGGCTTCACTCAGCCTCTGTGGAGTGGCAACACCAGTGCTCGTAGTGGTAACACTGTGGGTATTTTCTCAGGAGGTCGTAACACTGGGGGTGTAGGTTTAAACTGTGGCAGCGCTGAATCAGTCCCCCCACCCAGTTACTCCGAGGTGTTGTATACTACCCCTACACCTCCGCCCTCCTACTCCATGGCTATGGCCAAACAGACACAGAGCGGTGGCGCCATCTCGTGAATGTTGCCTTAAAATTTAACCGAATAAATTGTTTAATCTAATTGATTGCTTGTGCCACCCGTCGATTGATTTCTGATTTGCACTCTGTCAGCTCCTCGTAAACTCTAGTTATCATTTACTCTATTGTGCGTAAACGTTATGATTCTGATTGCTGTCCTCACGTGTTATCTCTGTGACCACAAACGATTGCACTGTGTTAAAGTTTGACTAATTTAGATCACAAGTGTTGTTGGGTCACAGGAGAACAAGTTGTTCTAATACTGACGTCCCTGACATTGCCTTATGGTGAGGAACCAGACGTTAAATTCTTATGGATTGATTGATTGGTTAATCTCATTCCTATGTACACTTAACCTGCATTTCCTTTTGCTCTGTCGTGAGGTGGTCAGCTAGACAAGTGATTGTACTGACACAGTCATGAGGTGGTCAGCTAGACAAGTGATTGTACTGACACAGTCATGAGGTGGTCAGCTAGACAAGTGATTGTACTGACACAGTCATGAGGTGGTCAGCTAGACAAGTGATTGTACTGACACAGTCATGAGGTGGTCAGCTAGATGAGTGGTTGTAGTTGCTTATTAAATATAAGCAATAGTGTTCTGACTGGAATATAGCAATAAAAATAAATTAAATTACATATAAAATAATAAAATTAAATAAAGTCATTAAAATTGAAAATAATTTATTTGAAAGATTCAATTTTATTTCAAAAGTATAAATTAATATATCAACTAAATCATAAGAATTCCAAAAATTGTTTAAAAATAATGGTCATGTTTCTCAGTGACTACGTACAATCAGACATAATAAGAACTTTTAACAAATATATAAAACATTGTAGATAGACAGTTGATAAATGTATTAAGAAATAGGAAGAAGAGATGGATAGGACACATTCTAAGGGGAGAAGGTCTATTAATAGAGGTCATAGAAGGTAGAATGGAAGGAAAAAGAGGCAGGGGCAGGCCAAGATTAGGTATGTTAGATGATTTAAAGACCCACTCATATGTGGAAATGAAGAAGAAGGCGGAAGACAGAGAAGAGTGGAGACGTTATGTACCATGGACCTGCCAGTAGGCAGTGCACTATGAGAGAGGGAGAGAAAGAAGATAATAATTAATTAAAAATACAGTAACATTAGCCTATGTAAGATTAAGATGAATGTTATTTAATTAAAACATAATTAAAATAGACTACACACACAGGGCCTGCTAAACAATCAAGATCAAAAACTAATTCCTAGATATAAATAATAACTTTCCTTCGTTTTAGATTTTCAGAGTGGGTGAACAAAATTTAAGTATGCCTAAACTAAATTTCAAACAAAAAATTATAGAAAAGTATTTAGAATAATATTTTGTAATTACTTCAAAATAATTGTTAAACATATTTTGAAAACACTTTTTTAAAATATTTTTAAAAAGAAAATAAAATAGTATTTTTCTTTTTTGAAAATACTTTTCTATTTTGAAAATACTTCAGTGCCTATCACTGTCTTTATGCATCTTTAGTTCACCAGTGACCAGGCTATCAACATTCGTATTCAAACTTCTTTGTGCAAACTCCTATTATTATTAAACTTATAACATGTATTATTAATAATAATAATAATAATCTCCGACAATTTCTATACCGGTGTCATGGCCGATGTCCCATCTTCGAGACCGCTTTACAGGTTCCTGGCAGGTTATTATACTTTCCATGGTTAATCATATATTTTACTATTGATAGCGCCAATCGGCAGCAAGCTCCGATACACCATTAACCTTCCATGGGCCCAAGGGGATATCAGTCTTTATTGTATTGCTGTATGCTTATGAGACTCTACTATTCCATCCTGTCTAATATCTAGTATATCTATTAATATTCTCTATGTATTCAAGCTCATCTAGTCCTATCATAGATCTGACCGAAGTAACTATGACTCTTTAAATAGCGGTTTTGCACTGAATATGACTCGAATTTTCAAACAAACTATATATTGAGGTCTGCTGTGGTCATTTGAATACAATTTTCGGTACTGAGACGTCCCTGATATCACTATCGAGTGAAGAAGCGAACGTGAAGTCTTCGCTCGCTGCTCGATCGTGCACTGATTCTTTAATTCCATTTGCTCTGAAAAATATCGTTGCACTGATCTAATAATTATCGTGCACTGATTCTTTAATTCCATTTGTTATTTTGCTTATTTATTTATTTTAATCGAAATTAGTTAATTTCCGAGGTATTATAGGCCCTGTATGGTTTGTGTTGTTGATTTGTAATTGATGCATCTTTGTGATTTGTTTCTTTTAAAGAACTTTGTTTATGTTTAACGTATCTTTCCATATCACCAGTGATACTCTCAGAGACTGTCCGGCTTCATGGTATTCGAACCGATAGCCTCCTGCTTCTCATGCAGTGTGCTCTCCATTCGGCAGGGGCGGATCCAGAAATTGTTTCGGGGGGGGGAAACATTTTTTCAAGACCTATTTTAAATCTTACAACCGTTTTGTTTGCTTGTGAGAGACTGAAAGGATCGCCAACCACTGGGACACTAACAGACCACTGCTAAACGTCATTTTAAATTCATTTTTGTTAATATATGACAAAATTGTTAGGTTACAAAAATTTCACAAAGATTTCGGGGGCTATGGTCGCCTTGCCCCCCCCCCCTGGATCTGCCACTGCCATTCGGCCATCCAATTAATAAATAGCAGTCCATGAGATCCAGTTCGACGTCTCAGACATAGTCTTCAAAAGTGGCCACACACGATCAAATTTATCTGAACAGATATCTGTTCAGATAAATTTGACCGAGCCCACACACTGTCAAATTTAACTGACAGATATCGGATCAGATATCTGATCAGATATCTGTTCAGATAAATTTAATTCGTCCACACACGGTCAAATTTATCTGTTCAGATCTCAGATCTGAACAGATATTTTGGCCACACACGGTCAAATTTATCTGCAGATAAAACTGATGATCGCCCACACACGTTCAAATTTAACTGTTCAGGTATCTGATCAGTTATGCTAATTAGCTGTCAATCATTTCCAGACTGCAGCGCGCGTGACTGGCTACAGTCAATCAGTATACTTTAGAGCTATGTAAACTACTAATTTGAGAGCTACCCATCCCCTGATTGATGGTGGCTGTCCAAATGATGATATCTGAACTGACAGATATCTGATTAATAGGGATTAGCATTTAATAATTTAATAGGTTCATTTTTATTTTTTATCTCAATTTAAAATTATACCCCTGCCTATTTTGTATGCACAAGTTCAACTATTGTCATAAGTTTTATTTATGTTCACCATACAGGTAGATCACATTTATTCTGTGTTTTTTTCAGTAGATTGTGCGTTTGATTCCAGGTCAATTGCATCCCAGGCAAACACTCTAACCGTTATGCCATATCCACCGAATACTTCACTATCAATACAACAGTATAATATAATACTAGTTATAGTCTATACTCCACATGGTAGGTATTCTGCATCATTAAATATTCTGCATCATCGTCACTATTTAGTTTATATTTCTGTATCATCGTATAGGCAAAGTCTCTTTCATGTAGGCCTATATATAACATAACATAACATAACGGCACTGAGTCAGGAAGCACAGATGCTTGTTTAATGACCATTTCCTCCTTCTAATCCATGGTTATTAGTAATCGTTTACTTTTGGTGGCGCATTAATTGCAGCCGGCACGGATTTAAGAATAACCTTCCATCACCCTGGGATTTTTTCCTTCCTAAGCTGTCAGCACTCGATCTTCTAAGGTGGTCACTCACAAAGTACTAACTGAGGTCCGTGTAGCTTAACTTCAATAATTGAAGCGCAACTAAACCAAGTGCGGTAAATCCCGCCAAACGGCCTGTTTATGAAGTGTCATTATCGCGGGAGATTGTGAAACACTGTATAAATAGCGCATTGCATTTTTATTGTTGAGAAATACAATAGAGATTGACTATAAACAAAATTATTATACTTTGTTTATAAAATTTAATTTCTTTAGCGAAGGTGTTTAATATTGAAATTTAAAAAACCGCTTAGCATCCCGTATATCACTACTCCGGGTCGAAACGAAAGGGTCTAGATAAGAAATGAAACTTTAAGGAACATTAATGGAATATTAAGGTCGCGTATATATATATATATATATATATATATATATATATACATGTGTATATATATATATATATATATATATATATATATATATATACATGTGTATATATATATATATATATATATATATATATATATATATATATACATGTGTATATATATATATATATATCGATTTGGCGTATATATAACGTTTGCACGAATATATGTTTTTATTTTTCACGTCGGAAAGCAGTACCGAACTCGCGACCTCTCGTTCTAGAGGCGAGCTCTTTATCACTGCACCACTAGTCATTGATTTACATTAAAATCAATATTGAAATTTACTAATGATGTTTAATAATGACATTTAATATCTGAACAGATAAGTTTGATCAGTTAAATTTGATCGTGTGTAGAGAAACTAGGTCATCAGTTCTCTGGTCAGTTTTCAAATCTGACGCGGCCACACACGATCAAATTTATCTGTTCAGATATCTGAACAGATGAGTTTGATGGCAAAACTGATCGAGTGTGGCCACTGTAAGAATAGTCTGTTCATATTTCATTGATATTTAAATTAATTATCTATTTAATGAAGAATAATTTCTTATATTGCCAACATCTTCAGCGATCTAGTCACGCTTGCTATATGCCTGTTTGTGCCCATATCAACTCTGGCTAGTAAAACTTCAATAGAGCATATTTAGATTCTGATATAATTTTTCAGATAATTTTTCTTGTGGTTATTTTTTGAGAAGTCAGTCAAAATAACGAGAGAGTGATTTACACTGACGAGAATGCGCTTCATTCTGTAACGTGTTTTTTCAATCCAGCTTCACGTGCTGTATAGTCATTTACTTTATTTCCATTAGATATGAAAAGTATCGTTCTAAATTAAGTTCTTTGTGGATCAAGCTTGAAGATTGTTAGATGAGAGTATTGCATATCGTTGTTTACATCAAAGAATTCTATTGGATCGACTTTTCTTCTTGGCTGGAGCCAGTGGCGATGTCGGTAAGTTATTCGACCGCGGATCAATATGTGCGGGGTTGAAATCCTGGGCTCGCCTGTCACTGACATCGCTTTCGAGTCTGAAACCTGATATTAGCTTTACCCTACTGTGGTGTCCCTAAGTCTTCAAACGTTCATCTGTTGATCTTTGTTAGGCTGGGGCAGTGGCATGTAATTTGTCTGAATATAGATCAGTAGGTTCTGGGTTCAAATCCAGCTTTCTATCCTGCAATCCAGCGATCACTGATAAGCTTTCGAGGCACTAAATAAAACATGATTTTAACTTCATATGCACCGCTAGTTATAGATATCTCTGTGTGAACTTTATCGCTTATTCGTATACCTGTCATTTATCTGAAACACAAATTGTTGAGTGTGTATTTAACTAATTAATAATATAATTTAATATGAATTTGCTAATTAAAGCTATTGCTTGTTTCTTTTTTGACTGCACTATAGTCTTGTGTGTTCAGTTTTAACTAGTTATCTCTGTGGATATTTTACATCTATTTCAAGATTGCAATTTATGTGCACTTTTGATGTAGGATGAGCCATAAAGTTAAGTTTAAAGTTGATTGTCGTAGCCAAAATGGTTGTAGTGTGCGCATCATTTCAATGTTTAAATTAAGTTGTCAATCGTATTAAACTGTTTGCCTTGCGGCGATGTCGATCATAAATGAAACGTTGATTAAAAACTAAATTCTAAACTAAGCAACCATAGAGTGCTTCAACAGTCCATGACAACACAGAGCAGTATGGTATCAATATCTAGATGACGAGTAAAATAAAAGCTATGTATTCTCATAGTGCACTGCATCCCACCGGCAGGTCCATGGTATATAACGCCTCCACTCTTCTCTGTCCTCCGCCCTCCTATGCATTAAGAGCTATGTATTAAAAGCTGTAAATACAATATCCTAATACTCATTCCAAAAGTTAATATCTGCGGGTAAACAAGTTTGATATTGGTCACAAAGCCGAACAAGTCGATTTTGTTTAAATTTTGTGTTGATGTGATGTTGAAACATTGAAACAAACATATTGTAAAATATAACTTGTTCTGAGACGCAATGTTAAAATACCAGGAAATTCCTCTTTCAAACTTCAAAGCACTTCATGTTAATTTGCTATCATTAAATATGATAATTTATTTCGAAATTTATATATATATATATATATATATATATATATATATATATATATATATATATATATATATACACCAGGGTTGGGTTTTTGCCATGGCAAAAAGGGTTTTTGCCAGGACACTGGCAAAAACCGGTAAAAACCATGTAAAAAACCGGCAGAAACCATTTAAAACACCAAGACTGGAATAGAAATATTTTATGCTTGTAAATGTATTATATCGTTTACAACATAAACTTTAGAAGTTAAATTTGATGTTAGAAATGTTAACAAACAATTTAATATCAATTTGCCACTCACATTAAATTAAAAAAAAAACTATTTGTTTGGAACTTGCTTCACCGTATTTGAAATTCTAGGTTACCGTAACTTAACTATCTTGTTAACACAAAATTACTGCTGATTACATTAATTATAGAACAGATTAGGCACTTAACAGATTCTTTTATTTGCAGTTCTTTGATTTCCATCAGTTATTTATGTTATATTTTTATTAGTCTCTGTTGAATGATTGCTCGATGTGGTTGCAAACTCTCTGTATTCAAAAGTGAAAACCATTCATGACAAGTATCTGCTAAACTAGCTTTGTCGCTTTGTAAACTATCGTGAGTTGCAGCAATTGGTCGAAGCCTTGATATCAAGACCTAAGTTTGTCAGTAAAGGTTGAAATCATTGACTAGGTGACAAATTCTTGGTTCAATTTCTTATTCATGCGCTTCTGCAATACTGATATAAGAAATTGCGAAGAAATGTATCAATACATGTCGGCTGACTATTCCATCTGGTGTTACCTGGTAGCTGAGGCTTCACTGAAAGTGGATACTCTTTCAGCCATGCACTAGGGGCATGATGGTTCCTGAAATATTTTTGCACTTCAATGATCTGCTTCAATATAGCAGCCAGTGTGAGTGCCTGTTCAAGCAATTTCAGTATATGTGCCGCACAGACATACACAATTAGTCCCTGATCTTTCTCTTTTAAAAGTCGTCAATTTTAACCATATTCTTAGCATAATCTGTGGCAACAGTTTTTACATTACATCCAATTTTATCCTTTAATTTAGCTAGTTAAATATTTTTTAATGTCACCACTGACCACTGTGTGCTACTTTTTGTAATCTAGTTTTTAAAGTTTATAACTTTATGCCTCAGGGATTTGCTTTTGTTAACACTACTAGTTATTCAACATGTGCTGGCAGAAACTTGATAACTCTGTGTGTGACCAATTAATTAATGTTTTAATTAATTAATTTTTGACGTCCCTGACATCATCCCTGGATGAGGAAACGGACGTTAAACCTTTATTATTATTATTATTATTATTATTATTATTATTATTATTATTATTATTATTATTATTATTAATGGGACTGCAATATAATGTAATTGTTACTATTTTTATGTTTTAAACAAGAAAGACTTTTGCCAGGAAGGTTTTTGCCGCTTAGACGGTTTTTGCCAGTTTTTGCCATGGCAAAAACTTGCCAACCCTGATATATACAGTGTGTATATATATATATATATATATATATATATATATATATATATATATATATATATATATATATATATATATATAATATAACTATATAGGTAGTCTTTAGGTCAGTAATAGCTTTTTGGATTTATAATTGATTATATTTAATATATTCATATGAAATTTTACCCCGTGTTGTGTCCAAGTTGCTTGAAGAATAGACCAACCGTGTCAATGTGCACGTGTCGTAGGAAGCGACATAAAAACTAGATCCAAACCAACGGCAGAAGGGCATTCGGTTGGTGAGCACCTAGGCTCCAGAAATAGCTACAAATTTTAAACGAATGGAAAAACTTCCAAAAGAAGGTCTATTCGTATCCCGACCCAAGTTAAACTGGGATTTAAGGGAAGATAATGATGATTAGTATGAATGCATCGATCGTTCGTATTCATGGTCGCAGCAGAGGCATCATGTTAGAAATTGTTTATAAATTCCTTGGAGCCTAATTTACTATTTCAATTATTGCTTCATATTTTTCATATTTACATTTTAAATGTTATCATAGTAATGTTTTATTAAGTAGGCCAATTAATACAATACGCATTAGTTTTAAGCAGTGCTGGGAAGTAACTAAGATACAAGTATCTAGATACATATCTGCATGTAGATACAAAAATATCTTGTCTCTAGATACATTTTCGGATTATTCTCTAATAGGCATATAATTATTTTTTTATTCCGTATATAGTTACACACATGACAAACGCAGGTGTTTAAAAAGATTTTTTTATTGGTTGCTGTTTTTGTAGTTTTCCTTATTTCCTTCCTTTCCCCTGCGTGGTTATTAATAATCGTTGCCTTTTGTTGGAGCATCGTTTGCTACCGGCTTGGAGTTAAGAATAACCTTCCAATACCCTCGGGAATTTTTTTCATTCAAAGCTGTCAAAAATCCGTCTTCCCAAGCGGTCGCCCACAAAGTACTGAGTGCATTAAATGGCCCACAAAGTACTCACCGCGCGCAACGTGGCTTTACTTCGTTCAGTTGACGAGCAGCTTAATTGATTGCACTAAATCCACTCCCAATGAGCGGGATAAGCTGGAATACTATTCTCTAAGCCCGTGGATAGAATAAAAATACTCTTATCAACAGCACATAAGTAAA
Source organism: Enchytraeus crypticus (assembly GCA_905160935.1). NCBI lineage: Eukaryota > Metazoa > Annelida > Clitellata > Enchytraeida > Enchytraeidae > Enchytraeus > Enchytraeus crypticus. The sequence continues at coordinate 983,005 of CAJHZI010000458.1, forward strand.
GTACTACTATTGTCCACGACAACTTCGCGTACAATACTTATGGGCGACATATTACTTGATTAGTATTGTTTATAGGCATTTATAAATAACCTTGGTCATGCAAAATTTATTTTTTCGGCAAATTCCCAAAAAACCATTTTAGGATTTTCGGTTTTGTCCCGCGTTAGACCTGCTTTACTTATCGTCTTGGATTTAACGGCACTCTGAATAGATGAGGAAGCACAGATACTTGTTTATGGCCCACTTCCTCCTTCCTCACCATGATTATTAGTAATCGTTGCATTTTATGGTGCATCAATTGAACGCCGGCGCCGATTTAAGAATTACCTTACAATCCAACCATGTAGGCCTACTAACCGAGGCCGACTTAACTTAACTTCGATTATTGACGCGCAACTAAACCAAGTGCGCTAAATCCCAGGCCAGTGACATATATATTACGTCAGTAATATTTGTCTCTATAGTGCTCGAGGTTGTTATGGACGTCAATAGCATTATAATTGTTGCTATCAGTGGCGTAGCGAGGGGGAGGCAGGGAGGGGCATTTGCCCCCTCCAAGATTTTATGTAAAAGTTTTATTAAAGCCAAAATATAAGAGAATACATTGTATAAGGTGTGTATCTTCCCAAAGTGCCTCCCGCAAGATTAAAGTGCCTCCCCCAAGACTAAATCCTGGCTACGCCACTGGTTGCTATGTTGCCACAACTGCTGCAGCGCTGCTCGAGGACTGATGTTTATGATATGACTATGACTACTTGTAATAGCAACGTGAGAAGCGAAACGTGCAAACTAACAAATACAGACTGGCGCTTTTTATATATTTAGAAAGATATATTAGATAAATTTAAGCAAAATTCAGATATGAAGTCGATGCCGCGGCCCCATATGTGAATTGTACAATTAATAGGCCCTATATTCTGAACATTTGAATGATTTAAGTCTTTCGCGAAGCTTAGTCGAAGCTTATTCGAAGTTGGCCAGGGTAGGCCCTAAATGTGGGCAGATTCTATCCTAACATCACATAACATATAACAATAATATAATTAGAGTGCTACAGTCGTGAATGAAAACATCGATCACTATTGAGACAAAATCAAGCCGGCGAGCACATATTAGAGTGAAATGCACACGCATTAGAGTGAAATGATTAACTTTTTTTTGATATCTATCACTTTTAATAGCCTACCACATGTTTAATCCGTTATTAAATTTAGATCATTTTCCATATAACCTGTGAATGTCCGAGATTTTACTTTCAGATCAACGCGGCTGGGATTCGAACCCACCAGAGTTCAAATCGCCAAAGAATCTGTCATTTAAAACTTAGCCTAATGACTGAAAAAAATGAACAAAGGAACTGGAGATTAGTTGCATTGCTTGAAGTTCTAACTAACGATGACTAAAATCGGAGAGACTTAAAAATTCCAAACTTCAAAAGCTCCATAGGAGTCTAGGTTAAAGTAATAAAACCATGCAGTGCTAACCCAGCCCTAGCATGCTTTATCTTACTTCACGTGATACCGCGATTTGCTCCCGTTGTTTGTTTACAATTTTGCCACGTACAGTTTAATTTGCATTAACTTAGTCTTCTCCTGTTTGTAAAAAATTGAATAGAGTTATTATATATATATATATATATATATATATATATATATATATATATATATATATATATAGCTAAAGTCTTATGGTCTAATGAGTAGAGTGTCGATGTATAAGGGTGAGTTACCAAATTTGTTAACTAAACTAACTCAGTGGTCACTAGCTAACTCTTGGTCTAATTCTTTAGCTAAATCTTGGTCAATTCTTTATTAGTTCCTTTCTTCATGTGCGTCAACGTCTCAGTCATTTAATTGAGTTGTATCAGGTAAATATGTAAGCCCTATATTTTTCTTATACGCATTTAAAAATAAATGTATTATTTATTTTGCGCATACATTTGCTAAAGTGTTCGATTTATAAGTTTTCTGGCCACTTAAAAATGTTGGATCCTTCAATATTTCCTTTCAATATTGTTGCTGTATATAAATACACGTCTTCTTGACCTTTGAGGTATTTAAGTGAAACTCTAATAGCTTTCATGTCCAAATAAATTTCAGATAAAAGTAAAATCCAGATGTACCAGCTTGTTAGGTTCTACTAATAAGATAGTGTCTACTCTAAAATTTTATTTCATTTGTTCTACATATTTTAGAGCAGTGAAAATGCTACTTCCTGTTTATTCTCCCTCTGTCTAATAAGCGTTACATATTAGGCCTACTTATTGTAAAATTATCACTTACACACGCATATTTCAGTAATAATTTTGAATTGATTAAATCATGACAACAGCCATAATATTTGGCTACGTGTCTATGGTAGGCTAATTTGTAGTTACTACAGGATGTAATGAGTGTATTAGGCCTATTGCTGCTTTAAGCAATAAACTGATGAATGGAACAACTGTTGGCTGCACCGGTTGGTCCATTTATTGTAAGTGGCTACAAAGCGTAAACTGAGAAAGGCAACGGAAACTACCGCCGAGGCCGTCTTTTTTCCCAGTCTATAGGTACATATGGTATAGATAAGGCCTAACCTTTTGTGAAGGGATTAATTTGTTGATCAATGGAGTTTATATATGGAGCGTGTAAGAAGACTTCAGTATGAATATGTACCTTAAGTGGACCTGAAACTTAGCCGAACACTAGAGAGAGAGAGAGAGAGAGAGAGAGAGAGAGAGAGAGAGAGAGAGAGAGAGAGAGAGAGAGAGAGAGAGAGAGAGAGAGAGAGAGAGAGAAAGGAGAGAGAGGGACAGATACAGAGAGAGAGAGAGGAGAGAGAGAGAGAGAAGAGCAGCCTAAGATATAGGAGAGAGAGAGAGAGAGAGAGTAGGGTTTGATTTATAATCACCAATCGCAAAGAACCATTTAAATTCATATAATCTAAATGTAATTTTTTTAGCTTTCTTTTGAAATACTCTAGCAGTTTTCTTGTCTGTAAAGTTGCAGAATAACTCTAATTACATTAATTATAGTTATTCTGAAATGACACTAATTACGAACTGTCACGGTCTACATGAACCGCATGTCGTGTGTTTTTAGATTTTGCTAGAATGACGAGAGTTATAATATCAGCGGCAGTTCTTTTGTGCATTGCACTGCCTTGTGCCGTTCTTGGTGCCACGTTTAAGCCACTTTCACAGCAGATGATAGACTACATCAACAATCAACCAGGGCAGACTTGGAAGGTCTCGCAATTCTTTATTAATGTAATAGATTTAGCGAACCTTTTATGCCTGTTTTAAATGTTCACAGAATAAGTTTATGTAATTTTAATTAGTATTGCGTTAAGTAGTCGTTTATGAACTTTTGCTAACTTATGGAACATTTCTAGCAACTGAAAAGAGAAAAATATCACGGTTGTTGCGAAATATTATAAAAATTTTAGCTAATTGCATGAATTCTTTAAAATTATGATTTCATTTAACAGCTTTGTTTATTTGAAATCTCGCTTGATTATATCGCAGGCCGGTGTTAACTTCAGAGGTGTGCCCATAGAGCACTTGAAGGGACTGTGCGGGGCACTCAAGTCAGGCAACAAGCTTCCCGTCAGGCTGCATGCCGTTAACCCCGAGGATTTGCCGGAGTCCTTCGACCCTCGTGAGCAGTGGAAGGACTGTCCCACCTTGAAGGAGATCAGAGACCAGGGCTCTTGCGGCTCATGCTGGGTGGGTAGCCTGCTGTAGATATAGGGTGTAAGGTCAATGCTCATATGTATTCAATGCCCATATGTAATCTATGTAAGTCACTGCAAGAGCTGATAGCCTGATTTATTGAAGTAGTAGATGTTATTTCAGATTTATTTATAGATTGATAAATAGAAAACTTTTGTAGCGGTGGAGGCTAATTGATTGATATATCAAATTTACGGATTAAATGATTGATTGAAGTAGTGGAAGGTCTACAATTACATTGACTGATTAGTTGTTTTATGAATTTTTAAATGGTTGATTGTTAGCATGACTGTCAGATTGGCTGATTGATCAATTGAAATAGTGTTATTTTATGTTATTTTATGGATTTAGTGGTTGATTATTTTCAAACGTCAGAAAGGGCATTTTCTAAATAGTTTTTATTCAAGGGAAGAAGATGATGATTGATAGGTAGATGTTTTAATTCATTTATTGATTGTTTGACTAATTGAAGGCATTTGGAGCTGTAGAAGCTATGTCAGATAGAATCTGCATCGCTAGTAATGGCAAAGTTCACGCCGAGATATCTGCTGAAGATCTCGTGACATGCTGTGACGGTTGTGGAGATGGGTCAGTTATTGAGAAGTTTAATATTTAATAAACTCTGAATGCTGGATGACTGATAAGGCTAATGTAGGCTACTGGTTGAATGGTCTGCTTGATAAATAGGAAGCCATTGGCTTTAATCATGGAGTGAATTGTGTATTTGGTAAATGTGGCTGCACCTATGTGTGTTTCTGGTTATTTATTGTTGTTTGGTGCATATTAGTGCCTCATCTGTGTGCTAATATCTCTGATTGTATGAGCATTGCTAATTGATAACTATATAATAATATCTGTGATTGGATGTCTATTGTTTACTTCTGTCGTACCGTTGCATGTATGTATCTGATTGGCTGCCTGTAGTAGACTGCTACCAGATTGCACTTTGTCACCACTTTGTGACTGCGGCCTATCTCAATCCATGAAATATAATGTTGAGTTGAGCCCTCTATCCTGCCTGCCGGTTGGTCTGCGACGTTAAGCTGTCTTACAGTTGAAGCAGTAATCTGGATTAACGCACACGCTAAATAAATAGCCTACTAATGCCATAGCCTACTAATTGCCTGACAATTGCCATTGCTAATTGTCATTTCTGGCATAGGCCTATTATATGTTATTTTCCTTTGCTAAATTACTTGTTTCGGTCTTCAGATAAGATAAATTTTTTAAATAAATTGTTATTTGTGAGATCCTGATCAGATACGGTTGCGATATGGTTGCTAAAGTTTGATTTTAATGTAGCTGATAACTCTTGTAGTTGGCATTTGCTGGGAGGTTTGAAATTCTCGCGTATCGTACAAAGACAAAATGATCTATTATCACAATAATTGATAGTTATTTGTGAGGATCTGTTTACAAATTACGAATTACGTACTTGTTATTTCTACAGACGATAAACGTCGACATTTGTCTTTATCCTTTGCTGTGTTGTTGTTTCAGATGTAATGGAGGTTACCATGAGGAAGCCTGGCGATTCTTCGAGATTAATGGTCTGGTGACAGGTGGACTGTATGGAAGCAATCAGGTTTAGCAGAGTTTTTTCGTTGAAATCATTTAATAGTTTGTAATTCCATTGGTAATGTTATCTCCAGCGAGCTGCCTTTTAGGATATAGTAAGTTTAGGCCTATTGGTATGCTCTGTAGTCTAGACTGATATTATGCCTCTGTGATTTAACTAATGATTGTAGTGATTTTTATTGTGTGCATTTTATTGTTTATTGCTTGTTTTATCGTAACTGTTGTAACGTATAAAGATGCCTTAGCATGATATACTCTATTAAACATTAAACATTAAACTCTTATTTTGTTCTTTTAGTTGTATTTGTAACAGAGTCTACTGGAGCTTACTCATTCACTTGACATGTACCTTTGTTTATTATGTTCTGGCAACAAGCATTGACTTAACTCTCAGCACCTTAATTAAATAGCAAATTTATTATTTATGAGATGAAATTGTTTTAACGTTTAACTTTATGTTGCGTTGGTAATAAAACTATTTACTGGTTATTTATAAAATTCCAGTGGAACTAGTAATTAAAATATCTAAATGATTGGTATTACAAGGATAGGATAATTTCTAAAAATTATTCTGAAATTATATTTTTATAAAATAATTTTATATTTAAAAGTTTAGATGACTTGTGACTTTTTCAATAACAGTTTTTATCATAATTGCGTCGCTATCTTAGAATTATTTTTAAGTAGGGCCTACTGTTCTCTGTAAACATGCAGTGTCTTAATAACGATGCCTTGTGGTGTTCCTCAGCATTCGCTGGCTCGTTTCGCACTTCTTCATTGTTACATTTGTTATTTATCTAGTTTAATTTGCAACAACAATTCTGGTAGCGGCCCAATAATCGAGACAAAAATACTAAACTATTCAGAGACGTCGTTACAAGCACTGTGTTAGTTTCTATGCGATGTGTCGACATTTCTATTTGAAGTAGGTATAGTTGTTGTTTTTGATATTGACGTGAAAGCTGGTAAAGCTAAGGTTAACGTCAGTTTCGTCACTCGAAGGGGATGTTAGTGGCGGGCGAGCCCAGGATTTTAAGCCCACATATACTGATCCGCGGTCGAATATCTTACCGACTTCGCCACTGGCTCCAGCCAGTCTACAGACTTAGCATATCATCAATGCTGTGCTCAAATACTGTTTACCATGCGGCGTAGAGGCTTGCATCACACTAATGGCATAGTGACAGACATTACTACACGTGTATCATTGTAACACTATACTGTGTGTGTTGCGCTGTGCTAGGGATGTCGTCCATACAGCATAGAGCCGTGCGAGCACCGTATGAACGGCACGAGACCTCCGTGCAAGAAAGAGTACGACCCCACGCCCAAGTGCGTGGAGAAGTGCCAGCCCAACTACCAGCTCCAGTACAAGCAGGATAAGCACTTTGGTACGTTTACATAAGTATCTAATTTTACCTGTCTACCTAAGTATAGTATGAAAGTCTCTACATACGTATCTTAGTGTACCTAAGTACCATAGTCTACCTGTCTACCTAAGAATATAGACTAACTATGTACCTAAATATCTAAGTCTTTCTTAGTTTCAAAGTCTACCTAAGTATATAAGTCTACCTGTCTACATAAGTATCTAAGTCTTCCTGTCTGTACAAGAATTTAGTCTATATTAGTCACCACAATATCTAAATCTGCTTGTCTACCCCTTTTGTGTTATGCTGCTAAATAACGAGTCCATAGAACATATCCCTGTTCAGAGTGTGTTAGCATTATCTCATATAGGCACTTCTTCTTCTAGTTAGTTTGCTGGATTTGTTTAATCGAAAGCGAAGTCGTAATTTTTGAACTGTGTGATTCTGAGGTAGTTTCACATTTTGCCTTCATTATTTGGACTCGATAAAGTATATCTCACATTTTCAATTTATTTTAAATTTGTCTAGTCTGAACATTTTCTATTCAAGAATAGTCTGAATATTTAATTTCCTTGGTTAGTGACTCACTAATGTGAATATAAATTAAAAGTGTTTATTTCAATGTACCATATTTAGCGTTACTTGTCTGATGTGTAGCGGATGTAATTCACGTTGTTGTTGTTCAGCGACTACATCCTACTCAGTGGTGGAAGACGAGGATCAGATCAGGACGGAGCTGATGAACCACGGACCTGCGGAGACTGCCTTTATGGTCTACGACGACTTCCTCCTCTACAAGTCCGGTCTGTATTGCTAAACACATCGGTTTAATGTTGCTCCTATACAATATTCGAGAAACTCATCGCCAAGAGAATGCTCGAAAACTTATAACTATTGCCAAGCCTTAATCAATTGCATTAAGTTCATGCATTATGAATGGTACCTTTCCGGATAACTTGAAAATTGCAAAAATTTGCCAGATTTTTAAATGAGGCCCTAGTAACAAATTACAAACTATAAAAAAATCAGTCTCTTAACTTACTCCTCTAAAATATTCGAGAAAGTCATCGCCAAGAGAATGCTCACATTTATTGACCTACACAACATCTTCACACCTGACCAATCAATATGGATATAAGATAAGGCATTCCATGAAGATGGCTTTATTAAATCTGCAGGATAAGATATTGATAATAAAGAATTCTAAAGCTATTGATAATAAAGAATTTTGTTCATGTATCATTATAGATTTACTAAAAGCTTTTGACACTTTAAACCATAAAATTTTACATTAAAAATTCGAAATTTATCTTTTTAGAGGCATATCAAATACGCATATAAGGAACTATTTAACCAAGGGACAGCAATATGGGGTCTATAATAATTCAGAATCAAACAATGGAACTATACACTGTGGTAGGATCACAAGGATCGGTATTAAGACCTTTATGATTGTGTATCCGTGTGTGTAGGTGTCTACAAGTACACTACTGGAAGTGCGTTGGGGGGTCACGCCGTGAAGCTGATGGGGTGGGGTGTAGAGAACGGCGTCAAATACTGGCTGCTTGCCAATTCCTGGAATAGTGACTGGGGAGATAATGGTAGAGTATTGTAGTTGTCTATGCTAGTAACTGCTGGCTTTCTCAATGCTTTAGCAATTTAGCATTGTCTTTAGCTGTTGTCTCTTCCTGTCATTGAAGGAATTTTTACGCATAAACAAAGTAGCCATGTTAATCGTCTCTGATAGTCACTGCAGACATTTTCAATGCACGAACATTGTACACAACATTGTAGTAAGACACCAACTCTCACTTATAACTTTTATTAATTATTAGGCTACTGCCATGCTCCAGCTCTCATACCATCTTACCAGCTCACTTTATCGTGGACAAAGGTAAATTTGTGCCTGTACATGTTCAAAATACGTAGCCTAACATTTGCTCTTCATTATGTTTAGTAGCCTATGTCGAGTTTAGCCTGCTGCCTATACTATAACCATGAACTAACAGCCTGCGCCTTACTTCTAGAAAAACCTGTGAAACCATGAATTCAGCTGTTTATTTAGTTACTTAGTTGACCAGTAGAACTTGAGATTCTCGCAGAGTTTCAGAGGTGTGGCTTTAATTGTCCCAAGGCTACTTGTCACAGATCTTTAGAATTCTATTTTTGATGGTAGCAAAAGTAAACAAAAACACGCCATATAGTGAAATGGTCGACAATGTTGATATCAATCAGTTTTAATACCACATGTTTAAACCGTTAGGCAATTTAGTCCATTTTCGGTATAACCAGTTCAGTGAATGTCCGAGATTTTACTCCCAGATCAGCGGGGCTTTGAATCGAACCTACATGATTCTTGAATTTAACTTCATGACGTTACCGCCAGGCTATAGGGATATACGATATATATATGCATACATACATATATATATATATATATATATATATATATATATATATATATATATATATACTTTGCATATAGGCATAGGCCTACTACACATATATATTTAGCCTTTCGTAATGATATCTGTTTACAGCTAGTATTATAAAATTTGCACGTCTCTGACATCATCCTCCTATGAGGATACGGAAGTTTAACCTTTCCTACTATTGTTATAATTATTAGTAACATTGAAAAGTTTGTTGTCCGAGAGAGATGTTATGGTCTGTTGTATAAAATATGTTGCATTTAGACAGAAGTTGTTAACTGTGTTGCATTCAGAGAGATGCTTGAGAAGGGTGTTGCCTGCAGATTGTTGTAGCTTGTAGTAGCTGTTGACTGGAGGTTGTTATGCTGTTTCAGGATACTTCAAGATCCTGAGAGGTAAAGATGAGTGCGGCATAGAGTCAAACGTTGTGGCTGGAGAGCCTAAGCTGTAGAGTCTACGCTGTAATCAAAGCTTTCGTGTTTTATACTGTCAAGAACTTTCTCATTTCACTCGTTGAAAACTATTAACTAAATATTTTAGGAGAAAGTGGATCAATCCACTGGATGATAATATAGTTATTTTTATTAAGCCTGCAATTAGGCCCTAATTAAACTGAACATGGGTTCATTCATAATAAACATACATGCCGAACTTGTGTTGTATACGCTACTTTTTGTTAATTAGAAATTATAGAATTTATTAGTGGCTACTGTAATATTTATATTTAACTATCTTTTTTGTATTGTGCTGCATTGTTATAACAAAACAAAAGTGAGTATTTTTGTATAATTGCCTTCAGCGTGAATACATCTGTTTAAATATTCTATTGCATTTATTCAATTTCTAACTGTAAATTTTGATTTCAACGTTTTAATATTATGAGTTGGCGGTGCATGACCGATAGTAGGCTAAATGTTAACATTAAAATGCACAAATTGGCAGTTCGGAAGTGGTATTGTAGTTCATGTTAGGCCCAAATGTGACATGTTTACGAAATAAGAAGCTAAAGCCTTGAATCTGATACTATTCGAAATCAAAATCATAAAACTATAAAAGGTCATTTTTAATTAAGACTTGTAGGCTCTATTTACACATCCATACATTGGTGCTCAGAATGCAGTAACTATGAATTATTGAACCACTTCCCTTTCTGTTCGTTACAGCTATCAACTAAATCTTACAGATGTGCCGAGTTCTTATAATCATAATCCGATAAGGTGCGGATTTGAATCGAAACCTGATGACTTGCAAATGTACCTTTGCAATGGCTTGGCTTGCGTAATCACTCTCTCTCCCTCTCTCTCTCTCTCTCTCTCTCTCTCTCTCTCTCTCTCTCTCTCTCTCTCTCAAAGGAATGTTATAGATGATTTAAAGATCCACTCGTATGTGGACTTGAAGAGGAAAACGGAACGTAGAGAATAGTGGAAGCGTTTTATACCATGGATCTGCCAGTAGGCAGTGCACTAATATATATATATATATATATATATATATATATATATATATATATATATATACATATACATATATATATATATCTATATATATAGGCTATATTATTATTATTACTATTATTATTATTATTATGTTGCAACAACTGCTGCAGCGTTGCTCGAGGACTGATGTTCAGAACAACATAGTAGCAGCTATACATATGTATAAGTATGACTGTATGATTACTTCTAATAACAACGTGAGATGCGAAAAGTACAAACGAACATAGAAGATTGATTTAAATATTAAAGTTTATTGGTTTAAATATTAAAGTAAGATACAATTAAAACAAAATTAATATATGACGCCGATGCTGCGGCCCCATTTGTGAATTATACAGTTAGTACACGAGCATTTACATGATTTAAGTCTTTCACCCAACTTCGCAAGTGTACGTAGGGCATAAAATTAATGCATTCAAACTTATAAATCGAAGATGGCCAGGGTAGAAGTAGCCAGTTTCTATCGTAACTGGAGAATGGATGTATTGCTTATAGTTCTAACTAACGATGACTAAAATCGGAGGGACTTAAAATTCCAAACTTCAAAAGCTCCATAGGAGTCTAGGTTAAAGTAATAAAACCATGCAGTGCTAACTCAGCCCTAGCATGCTTTATCTTACTTCACGTGATACCGCGATTTGCTCCCGTTGTTTGTTTACAATTTTGCGATCATATGATTCCCAATAATTCTTTAAATCTTGACACTTACAGTTTAATTTGCAATAACTTAGTCTTCTCTTATTTCTCGCTAATATTTGAATATAGATATTATATGCATAGTATAATTTAGCGTAGATTTTGAAGAGAATAAGGAGGAATTCTAGAATCTTAGAATTTGGATAGTGTAAGTCTTATGGTCTTATAAGTATAGCGTCGATGTATAAGCGTTGGTTGGGAAATTTATAAACTAAACCAACACAGTGGTCACAAGCTACATGTAAATCTTGGTCTAATTGTTTATTTCCTTTCTTCATGTGCGTCAACGTCTCAGTCATTTAATTGAGTTGTATCAGGTAAATATGTAAGCCCTATATTTTTCTTATACGCATTTAAAGATAAATGTATTATTTATTTTGCGCATACATTTGCTAAAGTGTTCGATTTATAAGTTTTCTGGCCACTTAAAAATGTTGGATCCTTTTCCTTTCAATATTGTTGCTGTATATAAATAAACGTCTTCTTGAGCTTTGAGGTATTTAAGTGAAACTCTAATAGCTTTCATGTCCAAATAAATTTCGGATAAAAGTAAAATCCAGATGTACCAGCTTGTTAGGTTCTACTAATAAGATAGTGTCTACTCTAAAATTTTATTTCATTTGTTCTACATATTTTAGAGCAGTGAAAATGCTACTTCCTTCTTATTCTCCTCTCCCTCTGTTTAAGTATCAAATGTGACTTTTGCATACGCATTTTTCAACAATTATTTTTGAATTGATTAAATCATGAAGAAAGTCATTATACTTGGCTGTTTGGTTATGGTAGGCTAGTTATGAACTAGTTTGCAGTTACAACAGGATGTAATGAGTGTATTGCTGCTTTAAGTAAGCTAAACTGAAGAATATATCAACCGTTGATTGCACCGGTTGGTCCAGTTATTGTAACTGGATAAAAAGCATATGCTGAGAAAGGCAACGAGATTAAATTTAGGCTACATATGATATAGATAAGTCATAAGCTTTTGTGAAGGGATTAACTTGTTTATCTGTGGAGTTTCTATATGGAACGTGAAAGAAAGCTGAGTATGGATTTGTACCTGGGACCTGCCACTTGAACGCTAGAGAGAGATTAGTGTTTGATTCATAATCACCAATTGATCTCAAAGATACTACTGATAGGTTGTTATTCAGATATGCTCACTGTTATAGATTTTCTACTGGGTCGTGGATATATGGAGTTTGGAATGAACCCATGGCAATACCTGTCAGAATAATGTACATATGAGACTCTTCTCAACCATTTAAATTCATATTTTTTCAGCCTGTTTTAGCTTTATTTAGAAGCACTCTAGCAGGTTTCTTGCCTATGAAGTTGCAGAATAACGACACAAATTATGAACTGTCGAGGTCTACAACTCTACATGAACCGCATGTCATGTGTTTTTAGATTTTGCTAGAATGACGAGAGTTATAGTATCAGCGGCAGTCGTGCTGTGTGTTGCACTGCCGTGCGCCGTTCTTGGTGCAACTTTTGAGCCACTTTCACAGCAGATGATAGACTACATCAACAATCAACCAGGGCAGACATGGAAGGTCTCCGTAATTCTTTATTAATGTAATAGATTATCAGAACCTTTTTTAATTTTGTCTGTTTTAAATGGTCACAGAATATGTCATTTTAATTAACTTTACGTTAAATAGTCTTTTATTAACTTTTGCGAACTTATGGAACATTTCTAGCAACGGGAAAGAGGAAAATGTCACAGTGATTGTGTAATTCTACAGATATTTTAGCTAATGGCATAAATTCTAAAGTTCTATGATTTCATTAAGCAACTTTGTTTATTTGAAACCCCGCTTGATTATATCGCAGGCTGGTGTTAACTTCAGAGGTGTGCCCATAGAGCACTTGAAGGGCCTGTGCGGGGCACTCAAGTCAGGCAACAAGCCTCCCGTCAGGCTGCATGCCGTTAACCCCGAGGACTTGCCCGAATCCTTCGACCCTCGTGAGCAGTGGAAGGACTGCCCCACCTTGAAGGAGATAAGAGACCAGGGCTCTTGCGGCTCATGCTGGGTGGGTAGCCTGCTGTAGATATTGGTTGTAAGGTGATACATGTCTGTTCTAGAGCTGATATATATGTTGTTAGGTGATGCTCTGCATGTAAATGTACGAATGTCTCAATGGCGCAATGGTTAGAGGTGTAGGTAACGTCATGAAGTTTAAATGACAGATACTGAGGTGAATGGAACCCTTGTGGGTTCGAATCCCAGCCGCGCTAATCTGAGATTAAAATCTAGGAGATTCAGTGTACTGGCTACACGGAAAATGGACAAAAATTGCTCGACGGATTCAACATGTGGTATTAACAGTGATAGTTATCAACATAGTTGATTATTTCACTATATTGTGTGTTATTATTATTTTAAAAAATTTTAGAAATTAAATTTATTGATTACCATTGATTTATAGATGTATAGTATTAACTAAACGATCTATTGGTTGGAGTCTTGCGAGGGGATAGAGCCTATGCCAGATTGATTCATTGATTGATGTATTGATTATAATTATTATTATCATTTATTGAATTCATAGTGGCTATTTCAGATTTATTTATAGATTGATTAATAGAAAACATTTGTAGCGTTAGAGGCAATCTCAGATTGACTTATTGATTGAAACAGTGGAAGGTCTACAATTCATTGTCTGATTGATTGTTTGATGAATTTTTAAATAGTTGATTGTTTGCATGCATTTGGAGCCACGGAGACTGTTAGATTAACTGATTGATCAATTGAAACAGTGGAGAATACGTCATTATATAATGATTATCTGGTTGATTATTTTCCAATATCAGAAAGGGCATTTCTAAGTCCCAAACCTAGTTAAACTAAGATTTAAGGCATGACGATGATGATAGGTTGATGCATTTGATATATTTATTGATTGACTGATTAATTGAAGGCATTTGGAGCTGTAGAAGCTATGTCAGATAGAGTCTGCATCGCTAGTAAGGGCAAAGTTCACGCTGAGATATCTGCCGAGGATCTCTTGTCATGCTGCTACACTTGTGGATTCGGGTCAGTCATTGAGAAGTTTAATATTTAATAAGCACTAACTGAATGCTGGATGATTGATTTAAGGCTTTTGTACTGGTTGAATGGTCTGCTTGATAAATAGGAAGCCATTGGTTTTTAGTATTGGATTGAATTGTGAATTTAGTGAATGTGGCTGCACCTATGTGTGTTTCTGGATATTTATTGTTGTTTGTTGTATATTTGTGCCATATCTGTGTGCTGATGGCTCTGATTGGCTGAGAATTGCCTATTGAAGCGTATGCAATAATGTCTGTGATTGGGTGTCTATTGTTTACTCCTGTCACACCATTGCATGAATTTGTCTGATTGGCTGACTGTAGTTGACTGCTACCAGACTGCACTTTGTCGCCACTTTGTGACTGCGGCCAATCTCAATCCATGAAATATAATGTTGAGTTGAGCCCTCTATCCTGCCTGCCGGTTGGTCTGCGACGTTAAGCTGTCTTACAAGTGAAGCAGTAACCTGGATTAAGGCATACGCTAAATAAAGCTACAGAAGATAAATGTTGACGTTACACTCTATCCTCAATGTCTCAATAGTGCAATGGTTAGAGGTCTAGATAATGTCGTGAAGTTCAAAATGACGGAGCCTGAGGTGAATTGAACTCTCGTGGGTTCGAATCCCAGACGTGCTGATCTGAGAGTAAAATATCTGACATTCACTGGACTGGCTACACGGAAAATGGACAAAATTGTCTAACGGATTTAACATGTGGTATTAAAAGTGATAGATATCAACGTAGTTGATCATTTCACTATAATGTGTTTTATTATTGTTATTATTATCCTTTGTTGCGTTGTTGTTTCAGATGTAATGGAGGTTTTCCAGAGGCGGCTTGGAGCTTCTTTGCGAGGAATGGTCTGGTGACAGGTGGACTGTATGGAAGCAACCAGGTTTAGTCAAGTTCTTCTCATTGAAATCATACAGTAGTTTGTAGTTCTGTTGATAAAGTTTTGTCCAGTGAGCTGCCTTTAGAAAATAGCAAGTTTAGTGTTTATTTCTCTCTGAGATAACTTTTATTTGTTCCACAAAGTTTGTTACAACAGTTCCTGTGGCAGCCACATAATCCAGACTGAACCAGTTAACTACTTATAGACTTTGTTACAAGCACTGTTCTAGCTTCTATGCGATATGTCGACATTTCTATATGACGTAGGTATAGTTGTTGTTCTTGATATTTATTTAATATATCATCAGTGCTGTGCTCAAATGCTGTTTACCATGTGGCGTAGAGGCTTACACTGAGGCTTGAATGTCTTGATAGCGTAGGGGTAGTACATATGTTTATTTAGAAATTCATCAAACACCAACCAATAATTGTGAAAACAGATAAATCAGCAGACAAAAGTGAGAATCAACATATATAGCATCAAACAGAAACTAAAATTTGCTCACCATGGCCATCAGAGAGGGTACTGAAGTACCCTATCGAGCTGACCACCGCAGTAAACAAAGAAAGAAGGAAATCGAAAGAAGCACTAAAGTTTTGTCTAAAACATGACAACAGTAATATGTTACGTTTATGTCACTAGGATTGTAAATAAATTACCCAAAATAATATATGATACGATTATCTAATATATATCAGATTTTAAATAGTAATTCAATAATTACCAATATTCCATAAGAAAAAGTCTGTATGACACCTTAAAAGAATTAAAAGAGTTTAAGTTGCGAATTGCAATAGGTATAGCATTCCATATTGAGCATCCTTCAAATACATTAGATGAGAAGTTAAAACGATTCGCAGGTAAAGAAAGATAATTGGATACCGAAAGCCTAGTCTGATATCCGCTATTTAAAAGATTAGATATAGACATATCTTTTATAACTTCAGACATGAATCCTTCGTGATATAAGCACTTATAAATCATATTGGCAGTCATAGACTTATACAACAGATGTATCGGCAAGGTACTGTAGTTCTCATAAAGGAGCTTGGTTTTGTATCGTCTGTCTTGAACCTGGAGAGTCCTAAGGGCTCTATTATTCGCTACATGCAGAGGATGAAGTGCTTTGTCCGAATTATTTCCATAAATTATAAGGCCGTATGAAATTCTACTGAACACCAAAGACAAATATAAATTTTTACGACATATTGCAGGCAATAGCTCTCTGCGTCTGTTTAACATACTACGGATGCTATTGATTTTAGAGGTTATACATTTGATATGTTCACAAAAAGTTAAATTATCATCAATATTTACACCAAGAAACTTAACCAGTTTAACTCTTGACAGAGCATTTCCATTAACAGTAACAGCAAGGTTATTAGCTAATATATAATCCTCATTACATTGGGATGGGTAGAAGAGCATGTCGACAGATTTGGAGCAGTTAATAATTAGTTTATTAGCCTTACTCCATTCCCTAATTCGCATACATTCAATGTTAGCCTTTTTGTAGAGGTCTGTTAGATTATTGGCATTAACAAAAGTATTTGAATCATCTGCAAATAATTTGAGATATCCTTCAATAGAGGCATTTTGAATATCATTAATATATAGTAAAAATAAGATAGGACCCAAGATTGATCCTTGGGGTACACCAAGGGTAACGTCATAAAGTTTTAAATGACAGATCCTGAGGTGAATTGAACTCTCGTGGGTTCGAATCCCAGCTGCGCTGATTTGAGAGTAAAATCTTGGACATTCACTGGACTGGTTATATGGAAAATGGTCTAAATTGCCTAACGGTTTAAACATGTGGTATTAAAAGTGATAGATATCAACTTAGTTGATCATTTCACTATAATGCGTGTTTACTTTTTACATCACACTAACGGCATAGTGACAGATACAATCACACGTGTATCATCATACTGTATGTGTTGCACTGTCCTAGGGATGTCGTCCATACAGCATTGAGGCGTGCGAGCACCACACTAACGGTACGAGACCTCCGTGCAAGAAAGATCTCGACCCCACGCCCAAGTGTGTGGAGAAGTGCCAGCCCAACTACCAGCTCCAGTACAAGCAGGATAAGCACTTTGGTACGTCTACATAAGTATCTCAGTCTCTACCTGTCCACAGAAGTATCAATATCTACCTAAGTATATTAGTCTACCTGTCTACATAAGAATATATTCTACCTTTCTACCTAAGTATCTTGGTCTACCTGTCTACCTAAGAATCTACGTCTACCTTCCTACCCCATTTCTCTCTGTTATGCTGCTAAATAATAAGTCCATGGAACATATTCCTCTGCAGAGTCTGCTAGCATCAACTCATATTAGCGCTTCTTCTTCCAGAGCTCTAGTTTATTGGCTTTTTTTAACATTAAAAGGAAATTTCATTTTATTTTTTCTTTCCTTCGTTTTTTGCACGTTTTTGTATGTTCTGTAAGGGTTTTGGTTGCCCAAGTGGCGTTTGATTCCAAAGCATATCTCACATTTTAAATTCATTATAAATTAGTCTAGTCTGAACATTATCTTTTCCAGTCGTGTCTGAACATTCGAATTTCTTGTTTACTGATTCATTAATGTTGATATAAATTAGTTTAGGTCTCAATGTAGTGGACTTAAGAGTTACTTTGTCTGATTTGATGTGTAACTAATTGAGTTAACGTTGTTGTTGTTTTAGAATGTGTTAATGGCGTAGAGGTAACGTCATGAAATTTTAAATGATAGATCCTGAGGTGAATTGAACCCTCGTGGGTTGGAATCCCTGCCGTGCTGATCTGAGAGTAAAATCTCGGACATTCACAGCACTGGTTCTACGGAATATAGTCTAAATTGCCTAACAGTTTAAACATGTGGTATAGAAAGTGATAGATATTAACATAGTTAATCATTTCACTGAAATGAGTGTTGTTGTTCAGCGACTTCCACGTACTCGGTGGACAGCGAGGAGGATCAGATCAAGGCTGAGCTGATGAACCACGGACCTGTGGAGGCTGCCTTCACTGTCTACGACGACTTCCTCCTCTACAAGTCCGGTCTGTATTGCTAAACACATCGGTTTAATTTATTTCCAGTGCTTGTCAACATTTTGAAACTTATAACCTTTGTCAAACCTTAATCAATTGCATTAAGTTAATGTATTATGAATGGTACTTTTCCAGATGAAATGAAAATTGCAAAAGTTTGCCCGATTCTTAAATGAGGCCCTAATTACAAATTACAAACTTTAGAACAATTAGTCTCTTAACTTGCTCCTCTAAAATATTCGAGAAAGTCTTTGCAAAGAGAATGCTCACATTTATTGACCTACACAATATCTTCACACCTGACCATTATGGATATTAGATAGGGCATTCCACGAAGATGGATTTATTAAATCTGCAGGATAAGATATTTAAAGCTATTGATAATAAAGAATTTTGTTTATGTATCATTATAGATTTATCAAAAGCTTTTGACACTTTAAACCATGACATTTTAATTAAAAAATTGGAAACATCTTTTTAGAGGCATATCTAACTCACTTATAAGGAGCTATTTAACCAAGGGACATCAGTATGTGGTCTATAATAATTCAGAATCAAACAATGGGACTATACATTGTGGCAGGATCACAAGGATCAATTTTAAGACCTTTGATATTTTTGATTTATCTCGCTCTTCAGTGTGCTGCCAAGTGGCAGGTTCAAGGTCCACGATTTTCATACTCAAAGTCTGCTTTCTCGTTCCATAAGAGCACTCCTTAGATCGACAAGTTAATCCCTTCACAAAGTCACTTAAGTAAGATCAGTTCAATTAAAAATGCTAGCTTTTCGTAGTTTCGTTTACTCAATTTTTCTGAATTGTATTAAATCAATTAAGGTATAATTCATTAAAATTGATCACTTGACTGTAAATCATTTCATTTATAATTAGGTAGTTCCTGTTATAATTGAAGTGAATACAATCTTAGAAATTTTAAGTAAATAATTTTATAATAATATCGCATTTTATATATAATATTTAAAAAGTTACTGAGGTTGTGAATATATATATATATGTATATATATATATATATATATATATATATATATATATATATATATATATTTGTGATTACATGTGCACAGTTGATTGTGTGTTCAAATACTTTCTACATATATGTTTAAAAAACCCAAATCACAATCATAGACTGAAAATATTTAGACGCAAACTAGTGGCTTGCATAGCGTCATATATAAAGACATATTCTGTCAATATTACAGCTTTTTTTGCAGGATTTTGCTTAAACAAGTTTGCTCTAATGTAGTGCTAATGTCTGCAGAGATTCCGTACAGATACCACTGCCGTCGCTTTTGTTTGATGAACCATTGGTGAACTCCTCGAAAGCCTTTTTGTTTTACTTATTAATTGGTTGATTGACTGAATGAATGATATTCATGTATTCACTCAGTCATCCAATTTATAAATAAAAGTTGTTGAATGAAGATGTGTATCATTGGTTTGAACTATGGAATGTGGGCGTTTTTCTGCCCTTTTCATAGAGTGCTCCTGTCACGTTATTAATTGTACACTGTTAAGTGCTTAATTGGTTGCAGCAGCAGATGTATTCAGATACATGTGTTATGATTATGTGTTATAATATTATATGTTATATTATTAATATTATTATTAAAACATAACATAACATTACAGAGTCAGCAAGCAATTACATGCTTGTTTATGACTCATATTATTATTAAATTATACTCATATATTATATTATTATTATATATTATATTATTACTATTATTTTGTTATGATATTCGTTATATGATGTGTTATGATTATGATTGTGTGTACGTGTGTGTAGGTGTCTACAAGCACACTACTGGAAGTGCGCTGGGGGGTCACGCCGTGAAGCTAATGGGGTGGGGTGTAGAGAATGGCGTCAAATACTGGCTCCTTGCAAATTCCTGGAACACTGACTGGGGAGATAATGGTAGAGTTTTGCAGTTGCCTCTTTCTGTCATTGAAGAATTTTTATGCATAAACAATGTCTCTGCCAGTCACTGCGTTCTATTTCTCAATGGCGTAGGGGTAACGTCACGAAGTTTTAAATGACAGATCCTGAGTTGAACCCTCGTGGGTTCGAATCCCAGCCGCGCTGAACTGAGAATAAGATCTCGGACATTCACTGGATTGGTTATACGGAAAATGTTCTAAATTGTCTAACGGTTTAGACATGTGGTATGAAAAGTGATAGATATCAACATAGTTGATCATTTCACTATAATGCGTGTTTACATTTTTTACAGGCATTCTTAATGCATAAACATTGTAGCCATGTTAATTGTCTCTGCTAATCACTGCAGATATCCTTAATGCACGAACATTGCATTCAACATCGTAGCTAGATCCTAACTCTCACTTGTAATTATTAGGCTACTGACATTCTCTAGCTCTCTCTCTTACCGTCTTATCAGCTCACTTTTTCGAGAACAAAAGTAAATTTTTGCCTGTACTTGTTCATAATACATAGCTTAGCTTTTGCTCTTCATCATGAAATCGTGTAGTATGTCGAGTTTAGCCTGTATACTAAAACTAGGAACTAATACACCTTACTCCTAGAAAAACCTCTGAAACTAGAACTCGAGCTTCTCGCTTGGTTTCAGAGGTGTGGCTTTAATTACGCCTAGGGCTACTTGTGACAGATCTTTAGCATTATAGTTTTGATGTTGGCCTTTCTAAACGACACATCCTGTTTACGGATAGTATTATAAAGTTTGCACATCTCCTATATCATCCTTGTACGAAGAAACGGGGGTTATACCTTTACTATTTTTATACTTATTAGTAATATTGAAACGTTTGTTGCCCGAGAGGGAGATATGATGGTCTGCTGTATAAAATAAGTTGCATTCAGATATAAATTGTTAACTGCGTTGCATTTACAGAGATGTTGTTGAGAAGTGTGTGTTGCTTGTAGTACCATTTGATTGGAGGTTGTTTTGCTATTTCAGGATACTTCAAGATCCTGAGAGGCAAAGATGAGTGCGGCATAGAGTCAAGCCTTGTGGCTGGAGAGCCTAAGCTGTAGAGTCTACGCTGTAATCAAAGATTCCGTGTTTTATACTGTCAAGAACTTGCTCATTTCTCTCGTTGAAAACTTCGGCAATAAAAACAATTAACCGAATATTTTATGACAAAGTGGATCAATCCACTGGATGATAATACAGTTATTTTTATTAGGCCTGTATTTAATTAAACTGAACGTGAGTTCATTAATAATAAAGCTACATGCCGAACTAGTGTACTGTATACTTTTGTTAATTAGAAATTATAAAATTTATTACTGTTTTAACTAACATTAATTTTTGTATTGAGCCACTTAGTTGTAACGCAACAAAATTTATTATTTTTTTGCTTTATGGCCTTCATCGTGAATACATCTGTTTAAATATTTAATTGCATTTATTTAGTTGCTAACAATAAATTTTGATTTTAATATTTTAATATGTTTTAGCCTTGTATGACCAATAGTAAATGTTAAATTTAAAATACACAAATTGGGAATTTCGGAGGTGCTACTGTACTTCATGTTAACTATGACACGTTTACGAAATAAGAAGCTAAAGCTTTGAACCAGACAATATGTAGTTTTATTTTGGATATCGAAGTCATAAAACTATAAAAGGTCATTTTTAATTAAGACTTGTAGGTTCTATTTACACATACATATATTGGTGCTCAGAAGTGCAGTAGCTATGAATTATTGAACTACTTCCCTTTCTATTCTTTACAGCTATCAACTAATTCTTACAGACATGCTGAGTTTGTTTCTGACAAGGAACGGATTTGAATCGAAACTAGATGGCTTCCAATTTCCAACTCAATCTCTCTCTCTAGTATCCTTGTTATTATTCATACGCGGTCTGCTTCACGCTACTACATAAAGAGCTTCCAACTTTGCCTAGTACCTTTAAACTTTTTTTTCGAATCTGTAACAAGAGCACCAAAGGAAGGGAATAAGGCATAAGGTTAGTGTTCGCCTCAGATGCAAGTGGCCTGGTTGAAAGCTTAATACCCGATCTTATAAACGGTACAATATTTTCTCCGATATCAGTAACTGTTGATAGAATTATACTTTATCTGCGAGATAACGCAAAATCTGTTTTTTGCATGTTATTAAGATTTTCTAATCTCAACTTCAACTTGGTTCTGTAACGTCATGTTTCCAATAATTCTTAACATTTGCGGAGATTTTGCTGACTCCAATTGGCTAGAGCCACCTGGGCCGTATGGGTCGCAGAAGCCGAACGACAACCTTGTTTTATTCACACGTGTAGATAACCGCCCGAATTTCAGAAGATATCTTACCCATTATAGTAGCTGAAATCAGCCGAGATATCTGGCGAAAATTCGTTCATAAAATGCAAGTGACTTTCTGCGACGATATCGTGCGGAGTAATAATCTTTCCTTTATAATATTTGGCACAAGTCGGTCAGTTTATGATGGATATCACCTTGGGCTCATGAAAGGTTAGTCGTGTATCGGAGCATGCAGCCAGTTGGTGTTATAATAGTAAATATATGATTAACCATGGAAAGGATTGTTAAGAGCCTTCCAGAAACTATACAGCAGTCTAAATTTCAAGGTTGATGATGTTGAAAAAAGTCTGACATCAGTGGCATCAGCAGGAATTGGATTATCTGACTCGGATGCCATTCAGTATTGCAAACTTATTGCTATTGCATAAATGTAGCCTGCTACTCTTTCATGTACACAGCATTAGTTGATATGTACTGTAGTTGGCCTACGTGACTGACATCACGCGTCGTCAGTACACGAATCTAATTAGGGCATTAATCATTTTAGCAGTATCCAATGTTAATGAATGCACAACTAAATACAAGTACCTCTAGCTCAAATGGGCCTACAAATGGACATAATTACTAAAAAACTTAATTCTTTTTATAAATTCCATATTTGCATTGGAAATACATGGATTTTTGGAATCAAATTTGAAATTAGGTAGCACTGCCTGCCTTAGCGAATACATACATTGGATCAAACAAATGAAGTATAATTACTAGACATCTGTTTTGATAACGCTTTCTCAAAGTCTATCCAAATATAGATGAAATTCTAGTGTTGTTAAAATTCAGATTGCTAGTTTGTTTACTTGTCATTCCTAGAGACATCATGTGATTAGCGAATTGCAATTAACTTAACCGATTATAATGAACGTTTCAAGGACACTCAACATTAAATAATGTGTTAACAAAATATTGCAGCCTCAATTGTGCCACGGCCTACATCTTGAAACTCTCAAATGGAATTTAACTCGGACTATAATCTTCTTAACTCGACTAAACGAGTCATTGTCAAACTACAATCCGTTACAGTCAATTGTAGGATCTTCACCAGACCAACAGCCTATTCACCTCCATGACTTTATAATAGTCCCTCATTATAAAACATGCAAACATTGATTCTTTTCTGAACACCAAGCTACGACATTCAAACTTTAAAATGAAACAGTTAATTCAAAGAATTTCATTACCTATTCAAAGAATTTCATTACCGAGTGCACTAGTTTCCTTAGTACCAAATAAGATTCTAAATAATGTTCTAGTGTAGAAATACAAGCTGTCAATAAGATTCAAATAAGAACAACAAGAAATAAAAACAGGAACAAGAGTCGCGAGTGCTGCTTACAAATCATCATCATCGTCAGGCAGTGCTGTCTGCTGGGCTATCTGTTAAACAACATAAATAAAGTGTTAGTCAGGCAAAGCTATCTGTTAAAAGACATAAATTATCAGTCAGGCAGCGAGTGGCAAGGGATTAGAGAGCAAGGCGCGAGGATAGGCATGGAATTACAGAGTCGATGATAGGCAAGATATTACACAATAACCGGCGATGATTTAAGTTGAAACCATTTATTAGCCAATTGTAGCAATTTGCATTTTCAATACAAAAATAGTTTAATTACTATCAAGAAGTAAATAAAAAGTATGCAGTCACCAGAAAGTAGTGACTGAGTTACACACTTCACCTGATACGAGGTCAGAGGTTCAAAACTTTCCAAAAAGTACAATTGTGGTTGTAAACAGATGTTAAATTAAGTTAATGCTTGTTTTAGGCTTTCTAGCTAAACATATCTTTATAAGTAACCTTCTACTAGTAGCAACCATTAGTTCCTAATAACCATCAAGTAGCTATTAATTATAGTTACTTTTAGGTTGTTTAACTCAATTAATCTAAAGTAGATAAATATATTTAGGGTAGCATGTTTGTGGAAATTGAGAGCGCAGCAATCAGTGCACGGAACCATACATTAAGCAGAATCACAAACAGCGTAGCATTGAGATACATTTACTTTAGGGTGATACATATTAGAATCCGGGATCGTAACATGTCACCACATAATAATGCAGTAATCTCTGACACTGGCACATAATTGGCGCCTGATAGATTAACGATGCACTTGTACAAAGTACGTATCTAAACTGGTCAGGAGTGTTTAAGACAATAAAATTAAAAAATCTGTTGGATATGTTTGCAGTGAGAATTAGCAAAGCCAATATAAATATCAAAGCAATCATATATATATATATATATATATATATATATATATATATATATATACACACACACACATAGATATACAATAATAATGGGACGGTTATATTAAATAATATTGAGAAAAATTAAATATTTAAACACTTAACATTTATCAGTAACACTAACAAAATAACGAAAAATACAAAAACAAAAACCAAGAAAGGAAACCATGCAGCACTTGCGATGTCATGTGTGTAACAATAAGAACAAAAAAATAAAAAAACAAAATTAGAGCCATTAAATAATATTTCAATATCAATATTAAAAGGTTTGCTACCTCAAGCTCCTGCTCATATCTCACAGCCATAGTCGGGTCCATCTCTATCTCAGGTGGAGCGAGCGCTGGCATGGCAACGAACTCTAGGTTAGGATCTCCTGTCAATTTACGAGCCAGCCACAGGAACGGCTTCTCAAAGTTGTAGTTGCTCTTAGCACTGATGTCGTAGTACTGTCACATTAATAAATAATGCAATAATAATAAAGGCTTCTGGTCTTAGTGCACTGCCTACTGCCAGGTCCATGGTATATAACACCTCCACTTTTCTCTGTCTACCGCCTTCCTCTTCATTTCCACATACGAGTGGGTCTTTAAATCATCTAACATACCTAGTATCGGCCTCCCCCTGCCCCTTTTTCTTTCCATTCTACCCTCTATGACCTCTTTTAATAGACCTTCCCCCCCTTAGAATGTGTCCTATCCTACTCTTCTTCCTATTTCTTTATACATTTATCAACTTTCTATCTGTGCCAACTCTCTCCAGGACTTCCTCATTTGTAACCTTTTGAGTCCAGCTAATCCTCTCCATTCTTCTCCAAATCCACATTTCCAACTCCTCCAGTTTCCTAATATCTTCTATAAAATAAAAGATTAAAGATTATTAAGATAAAATAAAGATTTACGTTTGTTAAACCTTTATTATACTTGATGCGGTGTCGTCCTCGTCTTCATCCGTGTATAATGAAGGCTTAACGGACATTATACCTTCATTATACACGGATGAAACTGAGGACAACACTGCATCTCATCAAGTCGCTACATATCACTCCACCCAAACGTTTTGAAAAACTTGTGCTGAAGAAACGCATACACATGAGAATCTGGCAAAGTCTAATGTAAAATAGATAAAATATAAATCTTAATTTTCCTTAATATCAAAGCGGCACGGGAGCATAGCCTTTTGTAACCATTGATATACAGAAGATCTGCTATTATTAATAGAGCAGATGTCTTATATTAATTACAGCCTTTAACCTGATATTGTAGATTGTACTAAATCTATGTTGATTATTGCTTATATTAGAAATCCTTTGTAAACAATATTCATTAACAGAATGACATTAAATAAATTAGAAAGATATATATACATTTGAAATATATATCTTCCAATTACTTATCAAATGAAGAGAAAAAAAAAGAGTCTTTCTTTACATTCATTACATGTCTAGATAGAAACTGAAGCCACAAAAATCAGCAGATGATTCACAGGTGGCGCCTATAGCACTAGAGAAATGTACAAGGTGATGATTTTTTCAAAGTCTTTTATAAACGTTTATAAATGGACATGGGTTGCTGAAAGATGTAATAAAAGGAAAAATGCAAAGGGAAAGAATTGAAGCAGATTGAGACATAACATTTCAGATGATTTGAAAAAGGAATTCACATAAAGAAAAGAAAGGTTGATGATCAAATTGGTTGAAAGACTTATATGTCAGGGACCTGCAATTAGGCGGAACACTAAGGGAGCACGGGCATAGAGCACAGGCAGAGCATATTTTGGAAGTGAGAATGTTTCTTTAAAAAAAGCAAATATATATTCCCATTCGCTAATACAAATAAAGATCTTATTACTTCAGTTATCTATCAATACGAAATTTCATTTTTCATGTTATCTTTGAAAACAAATAACACCTGATTCAGAATTAGTATATATAAATGTAAGAAGTACTTTTAGACAATTTTAGAACATTAACTGCACAGTACCTGCAAGTTCTTCTTGCGATGGAACACGATGGACTTGGCCTTGACCTTGCGGTCCTTCACATCTACCTTGTTGCCACACAGAACGATGGGGATGTTCTCGCACACACGCACTAGATCTCGGTGCCAGTTAGGCACGTTCTTGTATGTGATACGTGCTGTCACGTCAAACATGATGATAGCACACTGTCCTGCATCAGTCAATCAATCAATCTATCAATCAGTTCTTATATATTATAGGTGCTAGCAAGTCAAACACTACAATGCACTAATCTAACAAAACGCATCTTTACTTTCAAATGCTGTACTGAATATTACTTTGCATTCAATAGTGCATTATATCATCAGAACAAGAAGAACATCAGCAACTAGTCCAGACTTCTAATATCCTAAGACTGTGAAATGACTTAGTAGTGGTAGTGGTACTAGTAGTAGTAGTAGTAGTAGTAGTAGTAGTAGTAGTAGTATGCACTTCAGTGCACCGATGTGTGCAAGCAACAGTTGCAATCGTAGATACAATTAGGTTTATCAAATGACTAATATGCATACACAATTAAATACTCTGTACTCTGTGATTTCAATCATTACGCTAAGAGGTAGCACACACAGTACATCATAGTATCTTACATTACAAGATCATCATATATTCAGTGGAATCTAAATGTTCATTTACTATTTTACTTTTTTTTTATTTACACATGAGAAAGCCACTTCAAGTAATGCTGCTTTTACTAAGGCTGATGAAAAAACTGGGAAAACTTAAATTTTTTAAATCAGCAACAAAGTTACTAAAAATTAAGTAGAAGATCTTGTTCATTATTCAAAATAAATACTTGAAATATCAACTTGTTTGGTTAAGATGCAATATAAATAAATTTTTCTATTTCTTACAGGGACTCAGTATTAGCATAGCTCTAGCAACCTGGCAAATTCAAGTAAACTATATGAAGCCACTTCATTTACATCCGAATAGTTTTAGAATTTTAGTTATTTAAGCATCAAAAGATTAGACCCATCCTAACACGTAAAATATCGCATCTGGATAGAGACATCACATTAAATATAGAGATCTATAATATTCCAGCATTCAACTTATAAACGAGTACAACGTAACACAAGTTACCCTGTATATAGTATCCATCCCTGAGTCCACCAAACTTTTCCTGCCCTGCGGTGTCCCACACGTTGAACCTGATTGGTCCTCTGTTGGTGTGGAAGAGTAGCGGATGAACCTCTACTCCCAGTGTGGCTGCACAATAAGAGAGTGGCATCACGTGACATTAGTAGTGCAATGCTGTGTAAGTGAAGACTGAAAATACAGCCTAAAAACTACGGAAGGCAACTGAAAACCACCTCAGAAACTGTATTATTAACAAGAAAAAAGCTAATTTGTGTTGTCGATAAGACAGTCTTTTTGAAGGAATTGACTCATTCATCGATGGAGTGCTCTCTGTGCGTTAAAAGCAGCAATATGTAAATAGTAGGAATATGAAATGAGACCTGCCATTTGGCAGAACAATTGAGATAGAGAGAGACGAGAAAACTTTAAATTAATATGCCTCATACATATAACAAAATTATAACCACAATTACAGGAAGTCTCATACATCAAATTATCTGACACATTCTTCTAAAATAATTTCAAAAGCTCAAAATAGAACAATTAACTTTAATTATAAAACAGATGCATACCGATATATTTCTTCTCAAATTCTCCAGTCAAATGTCTCTTCACGAATGTGGTCTTACCAGTGCCTCCATCTCCAACAAGCACAAGCTGAAACAAAACAACAGATGCCATACAATAACCAGTACCCGGTGCATGGCAATTCTAATGCTAATATTTATTAATCTCGCCTTAAACCGCTGATCACTGACATCACTGATGATGGATACTTATCAAAAATCTTTGTATTCACTAAAAAATGATGTGTGGTAATTAACTACAAAGTCACCTGTCAAAAATATAACGCTCAGCCAACGACAATGCTGTCCTTCAGGCTGCTCGAACAATCAGCTTACTTTGTAAATAAAACTACGGCATAACTTCTTAATCAGTTAATTAACTAATCAGTGATGCAAATGTCTAAAAAGGGAGACGCAGCTACACATCACTTTAAACTGTGCTTCAAGCTAACAGAATCCTAAATTAAACTTCTGATTATCTCGTTAGTAAATACGGCCATGAGAACATTCAGATCAAAACTGTAGGTAAAATGCTGTATATATCACAATTTAACTTGATATTAAAATGTTTGTCAAGAACAATCTGACAAACACTGATTGATACACTACTGCAATGGCATTCTCATATAGTAACTAAAGGAATAGCCATGAGATAAAGTGCTAAGTTGAATCAAGTGCTAAGTATTGAATCTACTAAACTTTATAATTGTTATGAAACTATAGCCCCAGTATCACAATAATAGCAATAAGACTAGTTAATAGTGCATAGTTAACTAGTTATAAATAATGCAATGCAACTAATTAATAGTGTATAGGTAGAGATGCTTTTGAGAAGAGTTTCAATAATCAAAGATTTATGCAGAGGGAGGTAGGAGAGATTCTGTCAATGTCATTTCTTGCAATTGGTTCACCACATCTGTTAATAATACTGCTTAGCCAGCAAGTCTCACATTATGCAAGAATCTATTTTCCTTGAACTATTGTGATCTATAATGCGGCAGCAGTATTCTATAACACATTTACTCATCTAAATATTGTTTATTTTAAATAGTATACAAACACTGCATAAGTACCTTAAATGACGGGACATCATCACCTGCTGCAGCAGCCATGTTAGTACCTCAGATTAATATTTCCTCTATTCAAATAACAAAACCTATAATTAAATATCAATTAGCATCAAAATGCAAATATAGGAACGGTTTAAAATGTCAAGAGAAATTATGAACTAAGGACTTTCTATCGTATTAGGCTATTAAAATCTCTATTTTGGATTATCTTGTTATTAATCAAATTAGGGGCTGTATTTAACTTAAAATTTTTAGGAAATTTTATTTAAATTTGACCTCCCTAAGTCCTAAACTCATACTAGAATATAAAAACTGAGCAGTACAACTTTTTCTCATTGCAACTAGTAGTAATTAGAATTCTGATTAATCAGTCCATTAGATATAAAATGATCTTAAATGATCTTTTTAAAAATTGAACATTTAAAATTAGACATTAATCTGTGCCTAATTTACAGCTTAAGTAGGCTAAATATTATTCGAAACTTCCAAATTAACACATCATAATAGCTTAAAATTGGCATTTCATTTGAAAAATTTACGGAATCTTCAAATGGAAATTTAAGTAAACAATATAAGAATAAAATTCTTAATACAAAGTCAAAGAATATAATCAGACTTTTCGGCCAAATATTCACAAAATGTTCACCTAACTACCTAACTGCTAGCTGTCCGAATGTAATATAAACGTCGATCAAACCTGAACAAAATTTAAATTAAAATCTATCAATATAATTCCATTTTGTTACCTTCTTGATCTTATTCGCGCTCTTGAAATCATTTTCTTTTTTCGGTTCTTATAAATGCAATTTTTTATAATAAGAGACAACAACAACAAAAGAATTAGTGTGATACTGTGACTGTCCTCCACGACATTATTGAGTACTATGGTACCAAATCCGATAAAGAAGCAGAGTGTGAGAGTCCATAGACAGTGCAAGCTAAAATCCAACAATTCAGTCCAAGGAAGGTACTATACGGAGGATAATTAAGGGGGTGCGCACAAAGATATGGGTGCGCAAATCAAAGATATTAGATATTATTTGAAATTTCATATAAATAGTTATAGGCCTAGTTGGTCACTGGCTCTTTTTGGTAAATGTACTCGTACAATGTACAATGTAGTTTTCAGTTTATATTGAACTATGTGCTATTAATACTAATTGGTTTTTAGTTAAAAGCCTGATGAGTCTTAAACAATCATATAATTGCTTCCTGACTCTGTAATGTTATGTTATGTTATGTTATATATATATATATATATATATATATATATATATATATATATATATATATATATACATACATACATATATACATATTATAGTGAAATGATCAACTATGTTGATATCTATCACTTTTAATACCACATGTTATATCCGTTAGGCAATTTAGTCCATTTTCCGTGTAGCCAGTCCAGTGAATGTCCGAGATTTTACTCTCAGATCAGCGCGGCTGGGAATCGATCCCACGAGAGTTCGATTCACCTCAAGGTCTGTCATTTTAAATTTCATGACGTTATCTACACCCTTAACCATTGCGCTATTGAGACATTCATATATAGGCCTATGCATTAACCCAGGTAGCTGTTTCACTTGTAAAGCAATAGGCCTACCTTTTAAGCCTATTTATAGGGCTTCATGCAGGTTTGAAATTGTGTATCAACTGCAGTTTATCTATACACTGTAATACCAGGTACATGTTTAAACCGTCAGGTAATTTCCATTTCCTGTGCAACCAGACCTGAATGTGAATGACTGAGATTTTACTCAGACATTCACTCAGAATAAATTTCTTTGTTTGAATGTGTTTGTGAGTACCTGCTTAAACGTATTATTTTTGAGTATACATGACATAATACTTAGTACTAGGTGTATATGATATTATTTGCATATATGTATGTTTATGTAAATGTATATATTAATTATGTATTTATGCATGTGTGTGCATGTATATGTATGTGCATATTTATATGTATATTTGTGCTCATTGAGTCTATATATATCTATATATCGACTCTTCGAGTCGACAGGTATATATCCGAGTCGACAGGTATATATACAGGTCGAGTCGACAGGTATATATACATATATGTATATATAAAGGAAACCATATACAGGTATATATCGACTCGAAGAGTCGATATATACCTGTATATGGTTTCCTTTATCCAGTTTTTGTTTGCGCATTTTTTAGTTTGTATTACTTTTTTGTATGCATGATGGGTAGTCAACTAGATAGCTTTTTATAACCTCTTTGACGGCCTGTATGTGTTATTGCATTTTCAAGTGTTTTTGGAAAATTAACATAGCTCTCTCTACTCTCAGATCAGCGTGGTCGGAAATTGAACCCATAAGAATTAAACTCAACTCAGAATATCCGTCATTTGAAACTTTATTTTCAGGACGTTATCGGAAAACAACAACAACAACACGATTAGATTGCAAATGTTGTCCAAGACAACTTCGAGCACTGTGGAACCAAATTAATAACTATGAGCAGAGTGAAGGGCCCATCAACGGTGCGAGGCTGCGAGCTTCCCGGACCCAAGGAAGGGTACAGTAGAGGACTGAAGTTTTTTGTACGTATAGACTGTTACATCAGCTATTGTAGATTGTTACATCAGCTTTATGCAATATATTATACTTGCAGTTCATATACGGTGTTATACACCTATGTCATTGAGAAGTTTTGAGGTCACACAGAACTTTTAGCCAGGCGCTGTTACTATGGCGATGACCTTGAACCGCCTGCCTGAATGAGGTCAAGAAACTATTAGGTCAACTTTGCTTACATAAATACTACATCTCCGTGTGTGTAGCAGATTAATAATGTTTCTTCTATTGATGTAAATACTACAATATTGAAAAGTCAAATCTTGAGAAGTAAGTCTATGAGAGTTGCAATTTAAAATTATTCGACTTAAAGTAACCGTTTGAATTACGTTAATTTCTTCCATATACCTGATGACAGCAATTATTTAATAGATACAATACAGAGATGCATGATTTTTATAATTATATATAATTATTATGCAAATTGTGCAATTGTTTTCAATATGTCGGTATTATGAAATAATTATATATAATTATTATGCAAATTGTGCAATTGTTTTCAATATGTCGGTATTATGAAACTATTTATAGGGCTTCGCATTAAGCATAGACTTTAATTAATAAGTTTGTTATTAATTGATAACTGATGCAAACTTTGGGTTAAGCCTATATTTGAATTAGAATATTAGTTTAACTCAGAATGAGTTGAATTAAAAAATTAATTTGGTACAAAGTTTTGAGTTACTAGCTCATTGCATCAACATAACATATACTGGGTCAGAAAGCACAATGGCTTGTTTGAGACCCACATAAAATAAAAGTTTAAAAACCTACACAACTAGGGTAGCATAACCTAATTAACAAAACAATTACTCAAAATATAATAATAAATTATTAAAATAGTTTCATAGAACTGAAGAAACATCTAGGTTATGCGTATTTTTGAGGTATATTACCTCAATATGGATAACAAGAAAATGACGCCCCTGCCCAGTAAATGTTAGTTGAAGCTAAAGAAGGCACAGGGGGCCCATCTCATCTAAGCAGAATTCCCAAGAATAATGGTATATTGATAGGAATGTTATTGATTATAAGACCCCCTCGTATATGGACATGAAGAGGAAACTGGAAGATAGAGATGAGTGGAGGCGTTATATACCATAGACCTGCCAGTAGGCAGTGCACTGAGAGAGTTACATGGATAACGAATAATTTGGAAAAAACAGATGTGGAACGAGTCTAATGGCATTTTGCTTTTCTGCTTGAGAAATGATTCTTGATTTTCTGCTTGGGAAATGAAAATGGCCTTGTATTTGCATTTTTCTAATCTCATGATTTTGAGAGACCTAGATTAAACCCTGTCTCTTGGCTTATTAAGCCGTGGTTGTGGAACGATTCATTCTAAAGCTGCTCAAGCGGCTTTTGCACTGGCTACGAAAGGAATCCATCATGAGCATCTTGTGTGCAGCTTTAGAATATAAAAGTATTTCAATGATAGAGTTTATATTCGAATGTTTGTTTTAATGCTATGACTAGTTAGTATAGATCTGAAGCTTATTAGTTTATTGAACCTTCCTTGACAATAGTTATCTAGCCCTATAACATAGATAACATACATAACCTTGATAACGTTTTTGAACATTTCTAGTGTTAACCCTGCATTTAATATTTAACACTTTATTTCAGTTTTTAAGATTCCTCGTGTGGTGTCCGGGTTGTTTGAAGAATTGACCAACCGGTGACTGTACATGTTGTAGAAGGCGACTAAAGCACTAAGATCCATACCAACGTCAGAAAGGGCATTCGGTTGGTGAGCGCCTAGGCTCCAGAAATTGCTACAAAAATTTAAACGAATGGAAAAGTCTCAAATAGGGGATTGGCTGGTGGTGTGGTGTAGGACAGAAAAGATTTGAGACAGTCTATTCGTATCCCGACCCTAGTTAAACTGGGATTCAAGGGAGGATGATGATGATGATGATGATGATTTCAGTTTTAAGATCTTCAATATCTGAATATTGGATACACTATATTTCATATTATCTTATTTATCTTCAGTATCAGAATGGATAATCATATTTATGTCTATATTCTACTATAATTTAATCTTTAATTTTTTTTTCTTTTATATTTATTGATTGAATGTTTTCAGGCAAAGAATAGACAAATCATGCTAGGTGAAGTGCTGGATGGAGTGAAGGGAGGCTCCACTACTACATATGTCTGTGTCACTGTCTTTCTTGTTGCTGTCTCTACAACCCTTTATCAGTAAGTATCATTCTAGCTACTCTTCCATATGTTTATGCCATATACTCATGCCATTTTCTGTCAAATTCGGTGTCACTCTAGCTACTTTTCCATATGTTTATGCCATAACTTTCAAAACACTCCTTTTTGGTAAACCTTCTTACCTTTCTGATCTCCTAATCCAATATCAACCTTCTCGTAAGCCTCGTTCTTCCGATTCCAAACTGCTCAAAATTCCTAACTTCTCACTTTCAAAATTCTCACTTCGTTAGGTAGACATTCATTTTCTTTCTCCGCCCCTACTGTTTGGAACTCTCTGCCTCCAAATCTTCACTCATGTTCTACTACTTCCACTTTCCGTTGTAAGTTGAAAACACATCTCTTCCCACCATAGATTTTATTTCTTCTTGCCTGACTGTATTTTGGTCACCGGACCGGCACTGTTTAGGATCTTTTATTTCTCTTCAGCACGTGTTTTTTCAGATCGTTTGGGGTGAATCGATTTGTAGTGACATGTGATGGGGGGACGTCCCTGACATCATCCTTGTATGAGGAAAAGGACGTTAAACCTTTACTATTATTATTATTATTATTATTATACTCATGCCATTTTCCATACCCATAGCATCTGTTAACTGTTAGTACCGTCACACCCATAGTAACGATTAGCTGTTAGTACTCTCATGCACATACTCTTTGCATCATTGTTAGCTGTTATTATATCTGGTATCATTTATTTTTTGCAGATGGGCTACGAAGCCTTTTAAGATCTTGCAGAGAATTGGTGTGCCAGTGGTTGACGGATACATGCCATTCATAGGTCATATAATTGCAGAAAGTAAATTCAAGGTAGGAGTCAAGATCTTTCTCTCTCAGTCTCTTTCCTGCTCTCTCTCTCTCTCTCACTCTGACTGTCTGTCTGTCTCTTTCTCTCTATCTCTCTCTCTCCCTCTCCCTCTCACGCTCTCTCTCTCTCTCTCTCTCTCTCTTTCTCTGTCACAGTTTTATATAGCTTACAAATTCTAATAGTAGAACTGTAATGCTTCACGGCTAGTCTGTTGTATGATCCAGGCTGTAATGTTGTATTGTTGCAGAATCTTGGAGTTTGCCTAATAGAAGGCACAAAGAGATATGGGAAGGTGTATGGGTGCGTATATTTTCTATTTAATAAACTGTGACTATTGCTGCCCTTCTACGTATTGCTAATTTACCAGTTATACCAATTAAATAAAGGTAAAATTGTTTTTAAATGTATTAATTTCTCCGATCTGACTATGTCCGTGTCCGTGAAAAAGCATAGTGTTATTCAGTTCTCGCATGTATATTATAATTATACCAGGCTGAGACCAATTATTTATGTGCTAGAACAACATCCACATTTTTTTAATCGAATGTCTGTAATTTCATCAATTCCTGTAACAAAATATATTCTGATATCTGCAGTTCGAGTTCTCTAACTGAATTCACAAAACGTTATAAATTAAAATTGTTTGATGATATGTAAATTTCTATATTTCCATTTATTTGCATAAATGTTTAGCTAGAACTGTTATTTTGCTTCTTTCTATATATTATTTTACACTGTTAGCTGATCTGAGTATGTTGTCATCAGGGTTACCACTCTTCTGGAAACCTGGGAAAAGTCAGGGAATTTGAAAGTGGTCAGGGAAAAGTCAGGGAAAATGGAAAAAGTCAGGCAAAAGTCCGGGAAAATAGAATTTTGGCATTCTTAACATTTTTAGTATGAAAAGTTCACACACTAAGACGCCAATTGTTAGCAAAATTGCATAGGAAGCAGTCAATAAACCTTTATTATAGGCTATGTGTTTGTAATGGGTAACAATTAATCAGAAAGTAATGGCAACACTTCAAAATATGTAAAAGAGCCTAATTTTATTCGCAGTAGATCTATCAGTGTAAAATGAAATAGCAAAGTGCATATTGTTTAGAAATCATTTCTGACATTGTTTTTGAACATGGAAATCGATGCTGCGATGGTAACGAAATGTCGAGGCACACTGGAAAAGTCAGGGAAAATTCAGGGAATTTGTTGTGGTCTGGAGAGTGGTTACTCTGTGTCATTTCGTACTTTGGATTTGTTCATTAATTCTGAGATAAGTGTGAATTTCAGTTGATATATGCATTTTACATGAAAATAAATGTAGTTACTGATGGTGGTCAGCTAGATAAGATGTGTATAATCTTCTCTGACGTTGTACTTTACACAAACTACTACTTGTTCTACTTTACTTGTTTACTTGTTCTACTTTACTTGTTTACTTGTTCTACTTTACTTGTTTGCTTGTTCTACTTGACTTGTTTACTTGTTCTACTTTACTTGTTTACTTGTTCTACTTTACTTGTTTACTTGTTTACTTATTCTACTTAATATAAAGTATCTGTTACCCTGTATAACAAAGAATTTTACAATGTTTATTTCTATTTGTACATTTTGTCAGTGCATCTGATGCCGAGTGATGCTTAAATAAACATATCTATCTCTCTCTCTTCTACGTAATGGGCATAGTGATGCTAATTTAGCGATCAGAAAACTCAGCCATTAAAATAGAATAGTAAGCTAGTAGAAAACAGTTTTTAAAGGTTAAAATATTGTAAAATGTGAATTGAGTGATACAATATAGTAAACAAACAAAATGTATATATATATATATATATATATATATATATATATATATATATGCTGTATATATATATATATATATATATATATATATATATATATATATATATACATGTATATATATATATGCTGTATTTATATATATATATATATTTGTATATATATATATATATATATATATATATATATATATAAAGATTAACTAGTGTCGGGATGCGAAAGGACCTTCTCCAGTCCTCTCTGTCCCACACCATACCATCAGTCAATTCCATATTTTTCATGTCCTTCTTAATTACCACATCCCACGTCAGTTGTGCTATACCTCTCTCAAGCTTTACTTCCAGTTCTTCCCTCCAAACTCTCTTCACTACACCGTCATCTGCCTTTCTCACAATATATCCATACCATCACAATCTCGACTGAGCCAACCTATCCCTAATCCCCGCAATGTTCAAATTCATCCCCACATATTCATTTTCCATTCTGTCCTTCCTAGTTTTGTCACACATTAAACGAAATACTCTCATTTCTACCACATGCAAGATACTCAGCTATGAATATGACTTTGACTGAATACGATACTATTTAATATTTTAAAAGAGATTTTAGATGCATGTGCTTATTGTTTTGCAGTCTGAACATTTAACAGTATTAAAATTTTTAGGAATTGGAATTATTATATAAAACGAGAGAGAGAACTATGTTTTATTTCAAAAATAATATACATGTATAATTTTCAAATATAATATACATTTATATTATAGTGTAGACTATATATGTTATGTTTTGCCTTAATGTACAACTGTATATACTATAATGACTTGATGAGAGGCATAACTGAGTGAGGGAGATTTCAAAAGAGACAAATAGACCAGTGAACATGTCTATGTGTTTTATGTTTCTCTCTCTCTGTGTGTGTATGTATGCATATGTTTAGTTGTGTACAGTTCAGACAAGCCAATGTAGTGGTCAGTGAACCTGAGATACTGAAGGAAATTCTTATTCGTCAGTTCAACTCCTTTACTGATCGTTCCGTAAGTACTACTTTTTCTCTCTCTCTCGCTCTCTCTCTCTCTCTCTCTCTCTCTCTCCCTATATATATAAAAGCTAAAAGCTAAGGTTAACGTCTGTTTCTTCTATTAATTTTAGGAATTCTGCTGGCGCATCATAATTTCATGCTACTTTTCCTTTCTTCATTCCTTTAATTGCTTTAGAAAATTCCTTACTTCGCTCTCTCAAGTCTAATTTGATCCTCTTCTTTCACTAATTATTCTAATTTAAATGTTACTCTCTAGGATTTTTGGCGTTATTGTAGCGATCTTTCGTATATATTCTCCATCTTTCTGTTACATCGTCAATTTCTATTCCTCATATTTGTTATTGATACTACTGATTTATTTCCTATTTTCTTCTCGTTTCTTGTCAACTGACGCACTTCTTGATACATTTAATCCAAACGTCCTCTTTTGTCATATTCTGCTAGATAATCGCATTTTTCATCTCACCTCTGATGTCTTTCTTTGTTCGTTGCTCATCTTGGCTCATTATTTGGTTTGACTCACTATTTCTTCCATTTTTCCTTTAGTCCATCTTGTCTAGCATTTCACTTGTAATTCAATGTTTTTTGGCTTTCTTTACTTTATTGAAACCATAGACTTCTTTGGCTGCTGTTGTGGGCTCTTTCATCAGGTTTCATTTCTCTTTCTCTAATTTTATAAATTTTCACTTGTTCGTTCTCCATTTCCACTGTTTTCTGTAATTGACCTTTCTCTTCTTCCAATTCTCTCACATTAAATTTCTTTAGTCTACTTCTTTTCTTACTACTTCTTTTACCAAAGTCTACGTCTTTAGTCTCAACTCGATCTTATATTTGCGCAGTACCTACCGATAAGGAGTTGGATGGAGCAGTCGTTGTTGGAGCAGAAAGGTGTTGAGTGGAAGAGAATCAGGACCATGCTGACTCCTTTCTTCAGTAGTGGAAAGATGAAGCAAGTTGGTTTTTTGTGTCTTTTGTGTGATTACTTCTATGATTACGTCAATAATCGAAGTTAAGCTACATCGACCTCGGTTAGTATTTTGTGTATGACCACCTTGGAAGACCAAGTGTTGACAGCTTAGGAAGGAAAGAATCCCAGGGTGGTGGAAGGTTATTCTTAAATCCGCGCCGGCTGCAATTGATGCGCCGTCAGAACGCAACGATTACTAATAGCCTTGGAGAGGAAAGAGGAAATTGGCCTTAAACAAGCATCTTGTGTTCACTTATTTTTATTTGTTTATCTTGTCGTAATAACAGTAAATTCAAACATACTTAACTTGAATTTACTATTTTGTTTTCGTTGTAGATTTGGCGTCGTAAATCTGTGACATTTACTGGTTGTATGATTGGGTTGCTATGGCAGTTACTGGTTGTATGATTGGGTTGCTATGGCAGTTACTGGTTGTATGATTGGGTTGCTATGACGGTCACTGTTTGTATGATTGGGTTGGTATGATCAGCTTAATAAGTTGATTAGCAGGTGGCCTCAGTTTGAATCCCAATTGAACCGCCTTTAACGTTATCCCAGTATTACAGAATTTGATGTAAAACTTTACCTTTATCTTTAATAAGAAGCTGAGGTGTGAGGCACATCGGTTGTGGCCGTTGACTAGCAGACTTTTCTCGCTGCAGTTCGTTGAGGGCTTTTTTAGGCTATGACAAGTTTGGTGTCAGTTTCAACAGTCCTAAGTATGAGGTGGGCAGTAGTACTGATATCCAAATTTATTTAGCGCATGCTTTAATCCAGAAAGTTGCTTCACTGGTAAGGCAACTTATCGTAGACAGTCCACCCGGTAGGCAGGTTAAAGGGCACTCCTCAACGATATGTTTCTTGTTTTGCGATTGGCCGCAGTCGCAAAGCGATGAATCACAAATACCCCAGCAAAACTCACTTTCTCTGCATCTACCATGACCCGTACGGAGACGATTCAAATGGCACCAACTTCCTTTGCAGAGATTCATTTCTGGTAGCGATATCCAACTGGCTTCGTTTGTCACGGGATTGTAATCTTCAATACACTGATATCCAAACGAATATCAGTGATGGACGAGCTATGTTTTCAAACCTTGCATACCGGAAACCTAATCGATCCATCATGGGTTGAATTTGTTAAAATTTCCCAAGGGAGTCGTTGGGGGTTTGAAGACTTGCTATGGGGGGGTCATCAGGGCTTTGTCGTAGTGGAGGTGTGGGGTTAAAAGTTTAGTCAGGGGTCACACTTCTGCTGGGGGTTCCATCACCATCGTCATCATCATCCTCATCATCATCCTCATCATCATCCTCATCATCATCCTCATCATCATCCTCATCATCATCCTCCCTTGAATCTCAGTATAACTAGAGTCGGGACACAATTAGACTGTGTCAAACTGTCTTACACCACACTACCAGCCAATCCCCTATTAGAGACTTTTCCATTCGTTTAAATTTTTTGTAGCAATTTCTGGAGCCTAGACGCTCACCAACCTAATGCCTTTCTGAAATTGGTATGGATTTAGTGCCTTAGTCGCCTTCTACGATACGTGCAGTCACCGGTTGGTCAATTCTTCAAACAACCCGGACGCAACACGGGTCACACGTCTGCTGGGGGTTCCATCAAATCCATAAAATCCAACCCTGGATCCTGCCATCTGGCTTCGTTTGTCACGGGATTGTTATCTTCAACTGAAGCAAAGTGGCTGTTTAATGAATATTCAACAATATTTATTTATTTAAAGTATATGTTTTGTTGTTGTACAGTTCCCCGTGTTTTGTCAGTTTTATTGTACAGTTCCCCATGTTGTGTCTGAGGTGTTTGAAGAATTGACCAACCGGTGACTGCACGTGTCATAGAAGGCGACTAATGCACCAAGATCCATACCAACGTCAGAAAGGGCATTCGGTTGGTGAGCGCCTAGGCTCCAGAAATTGCTACAAATATTTAAACGAATGGAATTCTCAAATAGGGGATTGGCTGGTGGTGTGGTGTAGGATAGAGAGGATTTAAGACAGTCTATTTTTATCCCTACCCTGGTTATACTGGGATTCAAGGGATGATGATGATGATGATGATGATGATGATGATGATATGTTTTGTTGTACAGC
Source organism: Enchytraeus crypticus (assembly GCA_905160935.1). Classification (NCBI taxonomy): domain Eukaryota; kingdom Metazoa; phylum Annelida; class Clitellata; order Enchytraeida; family Enchytraeidae; genus Enchytraeus; species Enchytraeus crypticus. The sequence continues at coordinate 1,024,128 of CAJHZI010000458.1, forward strand.
ACGTAAAGATAATGTCACAGTGCAGTGATATCCTGGTAGAAAATCTCAAGAAAATCTGCAGTAGTGGAAAGTCTAATTCCTTCGAAGCACACAGGTGTGTTTTAGGCAAGGTTAAATGAAATTTATCTAGTCAATAATCTGGCTAATTTTGTATTTCTTTAAATAATTACTGAGATTTTGTTGTACAATGTATTTTTTATAAATATAAAGATTTAATGATGAAATGATAAATATGACTAGTCTAATAAGGTTTTGTATATTTGACAAATTTATAAAGGTAGAACAATTCCTGTCCAGATCTGATTGAAGGTGTTCCACGAGGGGATTGGTAGAAAAATGAAGTAGAGGAAGTTTGAGGAAGACCGAGACTTGGAGTGAAAAGTTATTTGACGGCACTTACGTACACGTACATTCCCCCATGTTGTGCTCGGGTGTGGTTGGACCACTGCAAAATAGAGCAACCGCAAACAATCTGCTGCGTGTACGTAAGAGGCGACTAAGGCAGGAGCTGAGGATGGCAAGAGTGGACCCACCTGACCATGAAATATTTTCCCCAGGGTTAAATGGTAATTATTCCACCTAACTTAGGAAGGCAACGAGAAACCACTGCAGAAGCCATACTTTTCCCAAGCTATAGGCTACTTAAGGGAACTGTCAATCATAAATACACTGTGCGAGATATTTGAAATCAGACCTTTTGAAAATATATCAGACCTTTTTCAATTTTATCCTAACATCAATTTAAGAAATTATTTTGTTGGATTATTATTTTAAAATTTTTTTTCGTTAGATTTTCTAATTCTGTACTTGATCTAGGGAGATTGGTAACTATTTATCAATGTAGTTGTTTGAAATAGTTATAGTTTTGTTAAATTAAACTATATATAATATAATATATATATATATATATATATATATATATATATAATATATATATATATATATAGTTAATATATATATATTATTATATATATATATATATATATATATAGATATATATATATAGATTTATATCGTCTATATATATATAATATATATATATATATATATATATATATATTATATATTATATATATATATATATATATATATATATATATATATATTATATATGCTTCTAATATTAGTATATTGTGGTTCAAGGAACTTGTTCAGAACTGAGTGCTGATCTTGCAGAAATTAACTTAAAAGTATACACAGTTTATAACTGAATAATCCTCTAGTAAAATCCTTATTGCCATGGATGTTTTAACTTAAAGGCATTTGCCATGGGTTGATTTATGTTACAGTGTGGTAGAAGCGTTTGCCATGGATGTTATATGTTGCTGTATGCTACAGTAGCAGAGGCTTTTGCCATGGATGTTATATGTTGCTGTATGTTACAATGTGGTAGAGGCATTTACCATGGATGTTTTATGTTGCTGTTTGTTACAGTGTGGCAGAGGCTTTTGCCATGGGTTTTATATGTTGCTGTATGCTACTGTGTGACAGAAGGCGTTTGCCATGGATGTTATATGTTGCTGTATGTCACAGTGTTACAGAGGCGTTTGCCGTGGATGTTATATGTTGCTGCATGTTGCAGTGTGGCAGAGGCGTTTGCCATGGATGTGCTATGCGGCTGTGGTTATGGATTAAATATTGACTCTCAGAACAATCCTGATCATCCGATGATTCGCACTCTCAGACAAATTCACAACATATCACTCGTCTCTCCGAAACTCTTTCTTGCTTGTTAGTCTTACTGAGTACTATGGCTTTCAGAGTACACTGTTTTTTGTAACTGATACCCACATTATTTTTACAGTAAAGTCGTATGAAGTTGACCGAAGTTCTTGAAATTTGCAGTACTTGATCAGCAGCCAATTCTACCAAACCTAGAGAAATTTCTTTTGAATATCTTTAATAAAGTGAAAGTTATAGTTTTGCGAATAGGAATGGGTTCAGATTAGAAATTTCCAGTACAGGATTACGGGCGTGTTACATGCAGCGTAAAATTATCGCTTTAAAATTAATAGTGAACACCTAACATAAAATTTCTGCTAATGCTGTTTTGAAGAGCAATCATTTCTTTTCGAAACGACGTAAAATGCGTGCTGATATGTTCTTAATTGCCGAAGTTATAGAACTTTTAATGCATACATTAGGTCATTAAGCCTACGTGTGCTAGGCGAGAGCTCAGCTGCCGTGAGACGTTGAGAGCGCAGCCACTGCAGCTGCGTCCTCTAGCGCAACAGTTATAGTGACTTATTCGTTGATTGTCGTCATGCAATGCATGCATTAAAAGTTCAATAATGTTGTATAATTGATATGTGTGTAGTCACTTGTATTCTATACATAAATAATACTATCTTATGTGTAGTCACTTTTCCTATAATGGACAAGCTGATGAAAGCACTTAACGTGTCTATGTTTCCTGCCGGCTACCTCGAGTTCTTCGAGTCAACCATACGTCAGCTTATAGACGAGAGAAAGAAAAATCCTGCCGTTAGTTTTCTTTATCTTGTTCTTCTTCTGATGTTAGATGGCCTAGTTTTTATTCAATTTCTTATAGAATTTTTTTTGTTTTTGTTTGCATTTACAGGACGTATTGCACTGATTACTTAGATTCTGATAATGCCTTTTTAAGTTTTTCACGCGTTCATTGATGTGATTACTCTGTGAAATTTTGTGAAAATGAAACATATTTCTCTCTCTCTCTCTTCTGTATTAATGGCGGATGACCAAGTTGATGTAAGTTTATACAACGGTTGAGTGAGTTGAGCGTGCTGCATGTAATAAGAGATGTGAGGAGGTCTCGGCTACTGCAGTGAGGACAGCTAGTTTATATACGTTTAAGTCTTAGACTTTTTAGGACTTATTCTGATTTAGTCTTAAGACTTATCTATAGTAAGGGTTTGGATTTTTTCATTGTCCATTTACGTAATAGTAGTAGTCTAAACTAAAACAAAAGCCAACACAGGAATTATTTTAATGTTCTTTACTTATTTTAATTTTATTTACATTTATCACGACGAACTACAAGACACCATAAGCAATTAAAGCAGAAAGTATCAGAAACACTCAAAGATGTTGTGAAACGGCGCATGCAGGCTACATACAACTTTACATAGCACTTACATATTCTTTTATTTCAACTATAAGATCTTATAGTTTAAATAAAAGAATATGTAAGTGCTATGTATATATGTGTATAGCCTGTATCTCTCTGTTGGGGTATCTGTCTCTTCAAAGAGAACTAAGTCCACCAGGCAACTATTCCATTAGAAAGTCTATGCTTTTATCAAACTTCTATGTAACCTTAGCTTTTAAAATATTGCTTGGACATTTTATTTAGATATGAGCACTTTTGGTATATAGCCTGTAATTTGTATAGACAGCATGTATTGCTTAAAAAAGTAAAATTTAGATTTAATGGTAAAATTAGATACAAATATGCTAATGGGAAAAAGAATAGACCAAGGATTAATTGAGGATAAAACAAAATTTAATATTAGATTTCTTGGTAAAATTAGATAAAAATATGCTAATTCAGAAAACGAATATTGACCCAGGATGAATTTAGGATAAAACAAGTACTTATGCCAGGGACCAGGAAAATATGTTTCAAAAGCACATCAGTGACGAACGAGCACTGGATTTGAATCCTGCACTAGTCTACTGATCTGCAGTCGGATACTTAATCGACCATGCTACTGGATCAGTCTGCGGACACATTCCGAGGTGTTTCAATAAAATCTACGAGGATTCCTTAAAGCTAAGGTTAACGTCAGTTTCCTCACTCGAAAGCGATGTCAGTGACGGGCGAGCCCAGGATTTTAACCCGCACATACTGATCCGCGGTCGAATATCTTACCGACGTCGCCACTGACTCCAGCCAATTTTTAATTAAGCTGATTAAATTGACATTTTTGTTAATGTTTTATTCTCCCTATTATACCGTCCCTGCACACTTTGTATCATCTTTCTTGATATTGACTCCTGCCTTAGTAACGTGAGGTCTTGTCGAAGCATTTTGCTAGTGATTCTTTTATCAACCGAGTACAGTTGATAGTGAATTGAGTTGATTACAGTTGATTGTGAATTGAGTTGATTACAATTGATTGTGAATTGAGTTGATTACAATTGATTGTGAATTGAGTTGATTACAATTGATTGTGAATTGAGTTGATTACAATTTATTGTGAATTGCTGTAGGAAAGAGAAGACTTTCTGGAGACGCTTGTTAGAGCTGAGGAAGAGTATAGGCAGTACCACAGCACTGCTGGCGTTAAAGATGCAGCTGCCAGGAAAGGTATCTGATGACGCTATTGTTTTTCGCTGAAAATAGAGGAACTTGTGACGCCATTCTTTTGTAGCTGCTATGAAAGTTAGCTAAAGCCTCTAATAGTCAAAGCTGAATGTAGCCGGCCAGAGAATCATAGGCAATTAGAAGCAATTGTAGGAGCTATATTTGCAATGCTATCTCTATAGTGTTTTGCTAAGTGACCTTCAATTATCATATTCTTACTGAAAGTGAGGTATCTCCCTCTTCAAAGAGAACTAAGTCCACCAGGCATCTATACCATTAGAAAGTCCATGCTTTTATCAAACTCCTGTGTAACCTTAGCTTTTAAAATATTGCTGGATATTTTTAGATATGAGCATCTTTGGTGATATGAACTATCCTCCGCTACTTCGCATAGCTACTTCGCGCTAGGGATTAACCAATAAATGGATCAATCTCTTTCATGAGCGTGAAAGTAGATTGTGGCTATTAAACATTTATTTGGGCCTGGCATATGGAAGAGTGCAATATCCTGTGAGAATATTTAAGAAAGAAAAAACGTCACATAAAATATGCACTACGCAATATTGTTTGTGTCTTATTTTAATATTTATTTGGACGAAAGATGTATTTTCTATGGAATAAGATGTTAAAAGCTAAGGTTAACGTCAGTTTCCTCACTCGAAAGTGGTGTCAGTGACGGGCGAGTCTAGGATTTGAACCCCGAAATGTGATGTTGTAACTAACTCTGGCTTTGATGTTGTGTGTTTTGCAGGTTTAGATAATGAAGAGGTTTTAGCTCAGGCTCTGTTGTTTTTTCTTGCTGGCTATGGCACCTCTGCAGGAGCTCTGACGTTCCTAATGTATAATCTAGCGACACACTCACACGCTCAGGCGAAGCTCTACGCCGAGATACAACAAAATCTAGGCAAAGATGTAAGCTTATTCTCAATTATACTTGTTGTAGCATTTATAGCTATTATATTCTTAATTTACTAGGAGTTTTTTTCACTCTCTCTCTGTCTTTCTATCTGTCTCTCTCTCTCCCTATAAGTCTCTCTGTCTCTTTCTGTGTCTGTCTGTCTCTCTCTCTCTCTCACACAAACTGTTTCTCACTTTTGAGTTAAGAGGGATAGAGAGAGAGATAGAGAGAGAAACTCTTAGTAATTAATAAGAGAGAGAGAGAGAGCTAACAGACTAGCGGCAGTTAAATGACCTATAACGACTTAATTGACCTATAACTACAGGGTGGTCCAGAATAAATGAAACTACTTTGAAGACTTATAACATTGACAATTGGTATACAAACATCTTACTTTATACATTAAATTGTCTTTTCTATTAACTTTCTAAATATCTAAGAGATACTATTACTCATGTTTGAGAAATTATCATTAGTCGCCGATATGTCATTTTCATGCTTTTCATGTCATATGATCGCCTGTATGAAAGTAAACCTGCCAGATTTTATTGAACAGTAGAACTGGCCACCTAACCATCCCCCCTGATTTGAACCCAATTTACTATTCGATTGTTTACTATTGTCTTCAGCAATTAGTCTATCGTGAACCGATACACAACGTTGAACATGTGAAGCAAGTCAATGTTCTCCGCTGGACCCAGAGATCAGTTAGGCACTCGTGGACTCGGCAAATTGGTCAGTGGTCCCAGAGCGGGTGAATGCAGTTATTCGGGCACATGGTGGACACATTGAACATTAGTTCAATTAATTCTCAGTTCATTAGGGCATGGATAGAAACTGCGATGCGCTATCTGAAATAGTTTAGGAATAATGCACTTAATGTTAAATTCTTTATTTTCAAATATTCAGTTTTCACGCAATTTCATTGAAAATTACATATCGGTGACTATTGGTAATTTCTCAAATACGTGTAGAAGTATCTCTTAGATATTTAGCAAGTGAATTGAAAAGAGAATTGTCTTTAATATAATGTATCAAATAGGACGTTTGGATAAAAATTGTCAAAGTTATTAGCCTTCAAAGTAGTTTCATTTATTCTGGACCACCCTGTATGAGACGATTTTTGGTTTAAATTGTCTATTTCATGTTTTATACTTTTTTCTCTCATTCTTTTGGCTATATTTCTCATTGTTTGTTTTTCTTACTGCCATGCATTTTGGTGAATAAAGATCATAAACTATTGAATCTATATTCGAAGAGTTAGAAATTGTGCAACATCTATGCGTTTTTATAGAAATTGATATGCAATAAATTGAATTCGTGATGTATTTAGTGAAATTGTTTTAATCATACATTTTAATCATACATTGATAAGTCTTAAGACTACATTAGAAAGTGGATGTGAAATATACGTAAATAAAGCTTAGAAAACTAAGTTGTCTCTCTCCATATTACAGGGGATACTGTCAAATACTGCCTGATTAAACGTTTATAATAAATCAGCGGTTTTGATTGAGTGAATCATGTGTAATATAAAATGTCTATTTGTATATTTTTACAGGAACAGCCGGGAATAGATAGCATCCAGAAGCTTCCATACCTGGACTGTTGTCTTGATGAAACACTGCGTCTTTATCCTGCTACTTTTACGTGCGTCTCTCCTTCTATATTAAATTATATTATATTAATTATATTAATTAATATAATTAATTATATTAATTATATTAATTAATATAATTAATTATATTAATTATATTAATTAATATAGTTAATTATATTAATTGTATTAATTAATTATATTAATTAATACAATTAATATAATTAATTATATTAATGAGCTTCCGTTAATTGTTTTACTCTCTCTTTTCTCTTGAATGCTAGCAGCTTATCGCTTTGTTCTATGCAAAATTTCGTACTTCCCTTGATCTGATACACTTAACGCGGACCCTGGAGTTAGATACGTGAGGTTGCTACCTTGACTCTCTCCCAGAACTGACTTGATGCAGGTAACAGCCGCCTGTGAGGCCGTTAAGTTGTCCTTGAAAGGTAGATTAAACTCACTTCTGACTCACGTAGCATTGGCTTCATTCCAATTTCTAACCCTGACGCACCGAGCACAGTTGGCGTACCAAAAAGAGGTGTCTGCTCAAAAATTGAAATCGGATTGTTTCTCCCCACCTTAACTTCTGAGGAGTCATCGATGAACAGGCATATGCAATTACTATTAGACTAGTTGACTGGGATAGAACCGGCAAATCCAGACTTTCTCTTGTCGGACAAGGATTCCTGTAGGATCAGTTGATTGAACTGATGTTCTGTAGATCGACTAGGGGAGTCCACCTTCAGGTCAGCATCAGCATTAGAAACAAACGTAAGAGCTGCGTTGACTACCACAGAAGCCTGGACGACCTAACATATTTCAGAGTCCTTGACAAATACTTTTTTGGAATAATCTTCCTGGTAAGATTCAGTTTTCGGTATGTTTGTGGAATCTCTAGCGGCGTAAGAGCTGCGTTGACTACCACAGAAGCCTGGACGACCTAACATATTTCAGAGTCCTTGACAAATACTTTTTTGGAATAATCTTCCTGGTAGGATTCAGTTTTCGGTATGTTTGTGGAATCTCTAGCGGCCCCATTAGAGGATTCTCTGGATAAATCAGAGGTTCTGCAGCCAGGTGGCGTCTGATTCAGCACTATCTCCCGAATAGGGGACTTTTCTGTATCAAAACTCTGAACTACTAGATGAAGCTTCTTCCTCGACACTGCATCCTCCTCATTCAGAGCTCTCCTCAGCCCCTCCATCACCCTTGAGCTGTCCCCTACAACCTGCAGTCCTTCTGATCCAGACTCCTCGTCCTGAGCTTTCCTCAGTTACTCCATCACCCTTGAGCTGTCCCCTACAACCTGAAGTCCTTCTGAACTAGACTGCTCGTTCTAAGCTTTCCTCAGCCCCTCAATCACCCTTGAGCTGTCCCCTACAACCTCCAGTCCTTCTGATCCAGACTCCTCGTCCTGAGCTTTCCTCAGTCCCTCCATCACCCTTGAGCTGTCCCCTACAACCTGAAGTCCTTCTGATCTAGACTGCTCGTTCTGAGCTTTCCTCAGCCCCTCAATCACCCTTGAGCTGTCCCCTACAACCTGCAGTCCTTCTGATCCAGACTCGGAAGTGACGTGGATTGGAGCTGGATTAGAGGAACCGCTAGGATCTTTCGGACCCGGAAACGGAAGGCCAGACTTTGTATTAAAGATTTTAGAGTTTATCAATGCCTTCTCATCCTCGATAGAAAACAAGAAGGGTCTTTCGCCCGAATAGGAGGGAAACCCTATTGCGCCGAGGTTCTCGAATTCGCCAAGCAGGAGCGAAGGGGAATGAGCAAAGATTTGGGAATTCATGGGAAGTGATGTTGAAATCCTGGAAGGAGACTCATGGAGTATGTTGGAGCTGCTCGACAGAATTTCGTCAGAAGAAGAAGGCGAGTAGGGACGGAAGCAGGATTGATAGGGAAGCCCCGGAGACAGGATGGGTTCATAGCTGGAGAGCAAGGAAGGTGAATCTGGAATATCCACTGGAGAAACCGACGATCCCTGCGAGGATGACGACGACCCTGGCTATTAATTGACTATTAATTGTATTAATTAATACTATTATATTAATTGTATTAATTAATATAATTAATTATATTAATTATATTAATTATATTAATTATATTAATTAATATAGTTAATTATATTAATTATATTAATTAATATAGTTAATTATATTAATTGTTTAAATAAAATTAATTAATATAGTTAATTATATTAATTGTATTAATTATTTAATTTATATTTAATTATATTAATTGTATTAATTATATTAATTAATATAGTTAATTATATTAATTGTATATTATTAATTAATATAGTTAATTATATTAATTGTATTAATTATATTATAATATAGTTTATTATATTAAGTTATATTATTGTATTAATATGTATATTATTAGATATATTAATTAATATAGTTAATTATTTAATTGTATTATTATATTAATTAATATAATTAATTATATTAATTGTATTAATTATATTAATTAATATAGTTAATTATATTAATTATATTAATTAATATAGTTAATTATATTAATTGTTTAAATAAAATTAATTAATATAGTTAATTATATTAATTGTATTAATTATATTAATTAATATAGTTAATTATATTAATTGTATTAATTATATTAATTAATATAGTTAATTATATTAATTGTATTAGGCATATTGTGAGAAAGGCAGATGAGGATGTAGTAAAGAGAGTTTGGAGGGAAGAACTGGAGCTAGAGAGAGGTAGGCCACAATTGACGTGGGGATGCGGTAATTAAGAAGGACATGAAAAATATGGGATTGACTGATGATATGGTGTGAGACAGAGAGGACTGGAGAAAGTCTATTCGTATGCCAACCCTAGTTAAACTGGGACTTAAGGGAAGATGATGACGATATTAATTATATTAGTTAATATTAATAATATTATAATTAATTATATTATTTTAAATTTACATAATGAAAAGTCTTAAATGATAAATATCAAATCGTAAGGTTATATACATGTATAATTCATAAGTTCTATTCAAATGGATATTTCTAATGAGAGTGACGAAACTGATATGGGCTTGGATGGAATTAAGGCGAAGTATTACTCGAATATAATTGAGAAATAATAATTTATTAATAATTTAAAATATCACTCCTAAAATAAAATCTAGTGAGAAATTTGTAAGAAATTTTATTATAAACCTATATAATTTACCTATTTCTGCCCATACGGTAAGTCTTTTTAAGGATATGAAGTGAACACGCATTATAGTGAAATGATCAACTACGTTGATATCTATCACTTTTAATACCACATGTTTTAAGTACCTTTAGGCAATTTAGACCATTTTCCATATAACCAGTCCTGTGTATGTCCGAGATTTTACTTTCAGGTCAGCGCGACTGGGATTCAAACCCACGAGAGTTCAATTCACCTCAAGATCGGTCATGTGAAACTTCATGACGTTACCTCTACGCTATTGAGACATTCAATAATTGATGTTACTTTCCTGTTCATTTTTGTCTTATTTCACTTTTGTCTGTTTTGTATCGTTCAACCTTGACAATGAATCGTCACACTTTTAAGAGGAATTTGGTATTTCTCTTTGCCAGTCTTTTTGTTTTAGAGAATTCGAGATACTGATTCAATGAGATACTGATTCAATGAGATACTGATTCAATGAGATGCTGATTCAATGAGATACTGATTCAATGAGATACTGATTCAATGAGATACTGATTCAATGAGATACTGATTCAATGAGATACTGATTCAATGAGATACTGATTCAATGAGATACTGATTCAATGAGATTCAATGAGATACTGATTCAATGAGATACTGATTCAATGAGATACTGATTCAATGAGATACTGATTCAATGAGATACTGATTCAATGAGATACTGATTCAATGAGTATCTCATTGAAAGAGATACTCATTGAAAGAGATACTCATTGAATGAGATACTCATTGAATGAGTATCTCATTCAATGAGTATCTCTTTGAATGTTTTGTGTTGTGTAGATTTGACAGAGTGGCGGTAGAGGACGTGACTGTATCAGGACTGCACCTGCCTAAGGGCACAGGGGTCACCGTGCCTGTGTGGGCCATTCATCGTGATCCACAACTCTATCCTGATCCTGACAGCTTTAATCCCGACAGGTATATGATCCAAAACTTTATACTAATCCTGATAGATTTGGTCCTGACAGGTTTGTTATCTAAAATTCTATCAAGATACCGACAGATTTAATCCTGACAGTGGCAGGTATTTGAACGAAAACTCTATCATAATCCTCACAGCTTTAATCTAGATAAGTTTAGTAATAGGTGTATGATGTAAAACTCTATCGCCATCCTGACAGCTTTAATCCCGACAGGTATATGATCCAAAACTTTATCCTGATCCTTACAGATTTATTTCTGACAGAGATATAGTCAAGAGAGATATAGTCATTCTATTCTGATCCTGACAGCTTTAATCTTGACGTGTATCTGATCTAAAACTTTATCCTAATCATCATCATCATCCTCCCTTAAATCGCAGTTTAACCAGGGTCGGGATACGAATAGACTATTTTCAAATCGATTAAGTTTTTGTAGTAATTTCTGGAGCCTAGGCGCTCACCAATGGAATGCTCTTTCTAACGTTGGTTTGGATCTAGTTTTTATGTCGCCTTTTACGACACATGCATATTTACACGATTGGTCTATTGTTCAAGCAAATCGGACACAACACGGGGAAAAACTTTATCCTAATCATGAGAGATTTATTTCTGACTGAGATATAATCAAAATTCCATTCTGGTCCTGACAGCTTTAATCTAAACTATATGATCTGAAATATTCTAATCTCAACCAGACGGTTTTAAGTATATAACGTAACATAACAACAATTAGAGTGCTACAGTCATCAATGTCAACATCGAGCACTATTGAGACAAAATGAAGCCGGCGAGCATAAAGAAGGTCCAAAAACGGTGCAAATTCAAAAATCCGTATAATCAGTCCAAAGTATGAAAAAAACGTTTTCCCCCGTGTTGGGTCCGTGTTGTGTCCAAAGTTTGTATAAGTATGAGCCTCTGCCAAAGCCTCTATCCTAATCCTGAGAGATTTATTCCTAAAAGGTCTGTGACTCGCTACTCTATCCTGTTCTTGAGATATTTAATCCTGACATTTCTACTCGACTTTGAGCCCTTGAAAGGTCATCCTTAGATACGTAGCTCTACTGTGCATAGCTATTAATGATCTACTGTACATAGCTATTAATGATCTACTGTACACAGCTATTAATGCTCTACTGTGCATAGCTATTAATGATCTACTGTGCATAGCTATTAATGATCTACTGTGCACAGCTATTAATACTCTACTGTGCACAGCTATTAATGATCTACTGTGCGTAGCTATTAATGCTCGGCTGTACATAGCTATTAATGCTTTAATAATAATACTAATAATAATGGTTTAACGTCCGTTTCCTCATACAAGGATGATGTCAGGGACGTCAACTTTACTACCGGTGTGTCTCGTTGAACTGCTGTTCTATTGGCTGGTAGGTTTCTGGAGGGAGGGGAAGGGGTGGAGATGGTGCGCAGACAGGTGGATGAGTTCAGTCTGCTGCAGTTTGGAGCTGGACAGCGGATGTGCATAGGAGCGAGGTTTGCGAGACTTGAGGTGAAGCTCGCCATCGTTAGAGTTCTCAGGGAGTTTATACTCAGGACTAACGAGCTAACACAGGTTAGTCTGTTGTCTGAAGAAGTGCTTGAATAACGAGCTAACACAGTCTGCTATCTGAAGAAGTGCTTGAATAACGAGCTAACACAGTCTGTTAGCTGAAGAATTGCTTGAATAACGAGCTAACAAAGGTTAGTCTGTTATCTGAAGTTGTGCTTAGATAACGAGCTAACACAGTCTGTTATCTGAAGTTGTGCTTAGATAACGAGCTAACACAGTCTGTTATCTGAAGAAGGGCTTGATTAATGAGCTGATATCGGTATGGACATTTGATTCTATCGATTTAAGTTTAGTCTTTGTTGAACATAATTTATTGAGCTTATTCATTCTCTCAGTCCCAACGTCAGAAAGGGCATTCGGTTGTTGAGCGCCTAGGCTCCAGAATTTGCTACAAAAATTTAAACGAACGGAAAAGTCTCAAATAGGGAATTGGCTGGTGGTGCGTTGTAGAACTGAGAGAATGTAAGACATTCTATTTGTATTCCGACCCTGGTTAAACTGGTATTCAAGGGAGGATGATTATGATGATTTATTCTCTTAGTACTGCACCTTTGACATGTATGTACTTTTGCTCTATCTGATGGCGAGACTGGCGACTTGACCAGATTTACTTGTTTAAACTGAAAGGCTCTCTTATTCTGTACTTTGTTTTACTTTGATGTGTTCTATACTGTATAATATTTTGTATATTGATTTGTTGACAGGTACCCGTTGAGTTAGAAGGAAACGCTTCATTGTTTGTAAATCCTAAAGGTGAGATAAGGTTGAGTCTGGAACCCAGAACATCTTAAACCATGGTTATAAGGTTGAGTCTGGAACCCAGAACATATTAAGCCTATAAGGTTAAATCAGGACCACAAACCATCTTGAACCACGTTTCTTCAATTGATGTCAGGGATTTCGCACACTGCAATGTGTCCGGCATTTCAATATTGTCTAATGTTTTTTATATATTATTTTAACTGTTATGATTTGATAGTGTCTGGTAGTTTAGTTTGCTTATAACTAAGCCAGTTGTGATTACAATTTTCGTCGCAATGCTTTACCTCGTTATTATGATAAGAAAGCAGCAACCGCTAACTGTAAAGTAACGTTTATTCACTTGTCTGATTTATTAATTAAACGTGTATAATGCATATTGGGCTCAATTACGCATAGTAAACGTGACTGCATGCCAGTGCTTAGACGAAACTATTTCCGTAGCTTGGATTACAAGAAGGGTAATATTTTGATTTTATAGTAGAACTTTTTTTAACAGTTGACTTGCTGGAAGTAGTATTTTGTTAAGCTTCTGTAATGTTATTTGTATTTGTGCCCGTATACTTAAATACGACTCACAGTACACAACTCTTTACACAGTACACGACTCTTTATACAGTACACAACTCTTTACACAGTACACGACTCTTTACACAGTACACGACTCTCAGTGCACGACTCTTTACAAATTTATCAAATACTGTATATGGTGACATTTTTATTAAAGATGAAGCGAAAACAAAATTGTATTTGTTAGCAAATACACAGTGATACAGGCAGGTGTACAAATAGGCGTACAGTTACGGACAAACAAGAACACTGTAAGCTCAGTAATTGCGCGTTGATATAAAATATATTTAGCGTAATTAGACATTAGAAGAATACTATAAACCTACATCTAGAAATAGAGAAGATGTCGCCTAACCTACAGTCATGTTACAGCCAAGAGTCAGTTAGTTACATAGAGTAACTACACCAAATTTCATTAGTACAAAATAGCGCTACATGCACAAAAACAACTTGTCAACATTCTCTCCTTACTCGATAGATAACAATAACAAATAACAATACAAAAGAGGCTACCGTAAAAGAGCCAGAGCTCTGTTCGGTAATACCATAATTAGCAGCTATGGCAGAGCCAACTTGAGTCTGAAATACAATTTTTTTTTATTACATTACAAATTACAGTAAAACCGTTGGTAGCCATACAATTGAATATTTTTCAAATTAGGACATAGCCAGACACTGGCAAGTGAAACTCAAAATAAATTTTTAAAAACATTTTATCTCTAATAATTATCTCAAATAATATTTATTTCTAAACTATTACAAATTAAATAAACTAAGTTCATGTTTCTAAAAAGCAAAAAACTAAACTAAACTTTAGAGTGCGAAAGATAGGTAGCATTATAAATGAAGCAAAGTTTAATATCTGCATCAATATCACTTGACATTGTGTGTAGAAGGAAACGCTTCAGATAGGTTTGAACCCTTGGCCTCCTGCTTGTGGGGAAAGTATGCTTCCAACAGATATTTAGGGATTTATGGGTCTACGGGAGACATAGGGGGCACACCTCATCATAAGCAGACTTGAACTGGGAACCGGAAGACAGAGAAGAGTGGCGGCGTTATATACCATGGACCTGCCTGTAGGCAGTGCACTGAGAGAGAGAGAGATAGGGGGTGGGGTTGAGAGATAGGGAAGCTAAGAATGATTCAACAACTTCCTAGCACAGCGTTTTACGAGTTTAACAATATTTACAAACAGCTTATTAAAAACACGACAAAAAAGAAGACTGATATCATGATCGAATAATAATGAGAACTAAATGTAAAGTACTAAAGTGTGCATTGCTAAACATTAAGAACTTATTACTTTTAGAGAAACTACTCTAATCATTATAGTCCAGTATCTAATGACCGGTTCAAGGTATATATTCCAGCCCACGGTAGTTGTCATGGCGTCATTTAATAAACACTTCATCTACCAATAAAATTCCCTCATATATTATGTATTTCTCGCTATTTCTATACTAAATTAGTGGTCCAATTTTTACACTCGCAAAAGATCACTTAAACTTTCAACGAATTAATCTCGTCTAAATGGCTATTCGTTACCAAACCTCAATTTTAATTTGAGATGATACAACAACAGCCTGATATAATTTACTTTACTAAAAATTGTCAGAGATTTGAGTTCATTTTATCCGTTCAAATTGTGTTATTAAACTCGCTAATGACAAGGTTAAAACTGTTAGGACTATAATACACCATTCATTTAGGGGCGGGATTTAGCACAGTCGGTTTATCTCCGCGTAGGTCGGGCTTGGTTTGCGCATGGGTGACCGCGTTAGATGACCGAGTGTTGACAGCTCTGAATGAAAAAATCGTCTAGGTCCCCAGAGCACAGGCTCAACATTCAAAACTCAGGACGTGCTCAACCGAAATTGACATGCATGACGTCCCTGACATCATCCCTGGATGAGGAAACGGACGTTAAACCTTTATTATTATTATGTATATTGTCGTCAGAATAGAACTTAACAGTGGGTCGAATTCCGTTAAAAAGAACCCTGGCTATTGTTTCTACAGCCAGGGTATTTGAACGACTGTGACATAAGCAAAGGTTGCTTTGAAATGAAGAAACTGATCACGATTTCCCTACATCGATTTCCCTACGATTTCTCGTTCTAGTGTTCTGTCACACTACAGTTCAATTACTCATCGGCATTATTTGGCTTAGGACAAATTGTGACTTTTGAAGTTGTTTCCCGTTGTCATCCTCAATTATTGCTGAAGTCTCTTCCTACGACACGAGCGGTTAAAGAAAAACAAACAACGCATGAATAAAGATACCAATACGTACAGATATATATCTAGAAGACATCTGAGTGAAGGCATGAACCACTGCGACGTACATATGCAAGGAGAAAGTACGTGAGAGAGAAAAGATGATAGACAACCTGTTTGATGGTAGACCTACAGGCTGACAGAGAGAGAGGGAGAGAGAGAGAAAGTGAGAGAGAGAGAGGAGGGAGCGCAGGGCAGAGAGAGGAGAGAGAGCGAGAGGCAGGGTAGAGAGAAAGAGAGAGACAGAGTAGAGAGAAAGGAAGAGAGAGAGAGAGAGAGAGAGAGAGAGAGGAACATCGAAGAAGAGAAACGAGAGCAGTAGGCCAATGGCACGAGGTAAGAGATACGATACGATCAAGTTTTAAGTAAATAGCTTGAATGTACTGTCAGCGACGAAATATTGCATAAAACAATAGTTGCAGATCATAGCGGAGCGGCGCAGAAGATATCACGCGTCCTGCAGATATTTATAAAAAATCATCTCTTTGTGACTGTTTCTATTTAGAAAAAGTCAATCTTTTAGAACTTTTAAAATTTAACAAATTTAATGTAGTCCTACACAAACTACAAAAACTACAAAAACATAAACTACAAAAACTTAAACGAATGGATGAAAGTCTCTTCGTATCACTACTCTAGTTAAACTGGGATTTACGGGAAGATGATGATGATGATAAATGTATGCCTACATATCATTAAAATATTGTCGTCGTTAGATCTATTCTCGAGTTTTCAAAAAAGCAAAGCTCCAGCAGATACAATGATTATATTAAAATTATACTAAATTTGCGTGGATCTATAGAACATAGAGAATTTTGTTAGGTTATACACTTCTTATTTTTCCAAATAGACTGAAAACGGAAAATTCGAAGAGCCACTGGTTCATTTCAAAGGCACACTAATGTGCATTTACAGTTCTAATGATAACCAACGCGCTCAAGTTGTAATTACAAAAATATACTTTTCGGCGAAATTCACCCAATTCACAAAGATCTGACGCATTCACTTCTATCAAAATGAGTTCTTGAATAATGCTAGAGAGTTTTTGTTCATCATGTCGGTAAGATATCCAACAGCGGATCAGTATGTGCGGGCTTTGAATCCCTGACTGGCACCTGATTGATATCGCTATCGAGAGATGAAACTGACGTTAACATCGGTTTGACGGCTTTTTAAAATCATGAGATCACGTACATGTAGATTGGTTTCCGCGTTAAGCTGACCTCTTAGCACTCAATCAGCCACATTGACTAACACAGACTAAAGTCACTCTTCCTACTAACAGATTCCAGTTGGAATTTAATCGCTAATCAATTTAGTATGATTTAGTATGATTTACAATTTAGTATGATTTACAATGATTTGCTATGATTTAGTATGATTTACTGGGATTTACATGTATATTGATACTATGATTTAGTATGATTTACAATGATTTACAATGATACTATGATTTAGTATGTTTAATAGCTAATAAATTCAATATGATTTAGTATGATTTATAATTTGGTATGATTTACAATGATTTACTAGTATGATTTATTATGATTTACAATGATTTACAAAGATACAATGATTTAGTATGATTTACAATGATTTACAATACTACGATTTAGTATGATTCACAATGATTTACAAATGATTTACAATTTCGTATGATTAACTGATTTTATTCATCTCTCTCACATTCCGGATCATGATATTATTTCATATGGTCTAACTCAACATTGATCTCTTGCAAACTCAACATCACCTTGCAAATAGAGAATTCCAGTGCAAATACAGCTTCATTACTTGGGTCTAATATAATACCTGACATTTTTGAAATGGTTTAAACATACGTCTAGTTTTAGGCATATGCTAATCAATCAATCAATCAATAAGAATTTAACGTCCGGTTCCACGCCATAAGGCAATGTAAAGGACGTCTTTTACAGACTGTACACAAACAGGCGCCAAAGCACCACATGATGACGACTGAATACACAGAGACCATAAGAGAAAGCGAGATCAATACAGTGAAAGTCCATGATCCAAGGCAAGCAGGTCAAAATTTAGACCTATGACGGAAAGAGATGGGTATTTAGCTTACCAAGGAAAGTAGCAATACAACTACAAGATAGAAGATATTGCAATTATATTGGTACTACCTTGTATAGGTACTTGTATTGGTACTTGTATTGATACTTGCATTGGTACTTGTATTGATACTTGTATTGATACTTGTATTGATACTTGTATTGATACTTGTATTGATACTTGTATTGATACTTGTATTGGTACTTGTATTGGTACTTGTATTGATACTTGTATTGATACTTGTATTGGTACTTGTATTGGTAATTATACTTCAATAGCTTCAATCACATTTAAATTTCCAGGTTAAACAATAAGCATGTATACAACAAACGTTATATTTTAAATTTTTGTTATATTTTAAAGGAACTTCTACTTTATACTGGCTCCAGTATTTACCTAAACTACAGTATGAATTTATTAATACTACTATTAATAATAATAATAATAATAATAAAGGTTTAACGTCCGTTTCCTCATCCAGTGATTATGTCAGGGACGTCCCCAACAGCACACATCACTACAGGTCAATTCACCCAGACCAATCTGCAAAAGAAATGTGATGAGGAGATACATTAATAATACGATAATAAATTATATTCTATAGAAAATAAGTAACCAAATACAGAAAAAATTGTAATTATTTTCTATAGAAATGTTATAAGATAGTTGATCGAGGTCGATCAGATCTCTGGTACACGGACTTCCTCCTCATGCCTCGGTCTATGCCCGTGCCCAGGCCCCCGCCGTCGAGGGCTCCTGTGGTCTGGGGGTCCAGCAGGCCCCCCGGGGTGGCCGTCCCCTCCAGGAGGTAGTGCGGGGTGGAACCTGTAGTGGTCAGGTTGACGTCGAGCTTTGCCGCTATCTGTTGTAAGACCAACGACTGCTGCTGCATCGTCGTCATCATTATCTTAATGCTGCAGTGAAAGAAATTATAAACTAGTATTTTACATTATAATGAAATGCATTTATGTATTTATGTATTTATGTATTTATGAAATGTATTATATTTATTATATACATGATTATAATAATGAATTATAATCATTATTAGAATTCATTATTATGAATTACAATAAAGACCAGGGACTGCTGTTGCATCGTCGTCATCATAATCTTAATACTGCAGTGAAGTGAATTACAAACTAGTATTGTACTGAAGCATCATAATGTAATTTCACAGCGTAATGGAATACAATACAATGAACGACTCAATAGCGTCGTGGTTCGAGACATTACATAACGTCATGAAGTTTTAACTGACAGATCCTGATGTGAACAGAACTCTCGTGGGTTCGATTTTCGGCCGCCATGATCGCCATGTTTTTCATTAGACATTCAATTGGACAGTCAATTAGACAGACAATTAGACATATAATTGGATATACACATAGACAGAAATTAGACATACAATTTGACATCCAATTAGACATTCAATTAGACAGACAATTATACAGACAATTAGACAGACAATTCGACAGACAATTAGACAGAAAATTAGACAGAAAATTTGACATACAATTGAACATCCAATTAGACAGACAATTAGACATGCAGTTGGACATCCAATTACACAGACAATTAGACAGAAAATTAGACAGACAGTTAGACAGACAATTAGAGAGCCAATTAGACAGCCAATCAGAAAGACAATTAGACATGCAATTGGACATCCAATTAGACAAACAATTAGACCTACAATTAGACAGACAATTAGACAAACAATTAGACATTCAATTCTACAGACAATTAGACATTCAATTAGACGGACAATTTGATAGACAATTTGACAAACAATTAGACATTCAATTAGGCAGACAATTCGACAGACAATTAGACAGCCAATTAGACGGACAATTAGACATACAATTAGACATACGTTTGGTGCTGAGTCCTCAGTTTCTCAGCCAGCAGATCGAGTCTTGCTGTGACCTTGTCCTTACTGCCGGCGTCTATGAACTGAACCTTACGAGAACTGCCAAATAAGAACGAGGAGACCTGTGACCAACAGCACACGTGACAAATTAGTGACCAACAGCTCACGTGAAAAGTTAGTGACCAACAGCACACGTGACAAGTTAGTGACCAACAGCACACGTGACAAGTTAGTGACCAACAGCACACGTGACAAGTTAGTGACCAACAACACACGTGACAAGTTAGTGACCAACAGCACATGTGACAAGTTAGTGACCAACAACACACGTGACAAGTTAGTGACCAACAACACACGTGACAAGTTAGACTAGTGACAGATAGTACACGTGACTAGTTATAGCGTTGACAGATAGTACATGTGACAAGTTAGAGTAGTGACAGATAGTACTTTAGTGCTTGATGTCATGATGGATGACGCTGCGTGCAACAATATATGGTCTTAAAGCGTCCTACAGTTCTATGTTTATTGTTTGTTTGTTTTTTGTTTATACTCAGCATAGCAGTCAATGTTATAGCATCCACATTCCTCGTCTAGGTACTATTAGTTCAGCATTGATTTAATAATTTTCTGTTAAGCCTCCATGTTGCACTTTATTATCCCATGTACATTGTAAGAGAGATTTAGCACAATAATGAAAACGCCTAGATGAGGACAATTACACTCTCAATAGCGAAGATATGATTGACTATGGAAAAGATTAATATGAACCTGCCAGGAACCTGTAAAGAGGTCTCGAAGATCGGACACCGGCCATGACACCGCTATGGAAATTGTCGGAGGTTATTATTATTATTATTATTATTAATTACAGGTAACACATGCAGTGATACATTACATTGTGCCAGATCGACGTCGAGCCCTCGTTAGGTTTCACTGTGGCCCGCTTCACGTGCACCCGCTTCTGCATAAACACCGGCATGTTGTTCTCTATGTTGTACATCAGATCTACCTGCACACATATACACACATTGCTTCACATAAACACCGGCATGTTGTTGTCTATGTTGTACATCAGATCTACCTGCACACATATACACAGTACACATATAACTTCACATAGCTTCACATAGACACCGAAATGTTGTTCTCTAATTAATTTTATTCTTCAGATGTATCTAGACACATCAATGCACTCGCGTATTGCTTCACATAACAGCGGCAAGGTTTCTATTTTGTTTATAAGATTTGATTATGTACGTGTAGAGCATAAGCAGTTTGGAGTGTAGAAAGGGCTATTGAAATATACTGATAATTTTGATTGATTGATTGATTGATTACGCTGATTACTGATCCAACCTGAAGTCCAATTCTCTTGAGATAAGCGTTATGCTGAATCTTCTCAATATCACCGACTGCCACACCAATCTATCGATCAATCAAAACATCAATCAATCAATCAAAATCAACCAATAATTAAACCAATCTAACAATTCGTCAATCCATCTATCAAACAATAAATGCATTAATCAGTCAGTCAGTTAAAATATATAGAGAGTAATATAAGCTTACTATCGTCCACTAACGAAGCCAAAATTAATTAAATTAAATAACGCTTCAGAAGCAAACACTGACATAAACGTGGACTACAATCTAATAATGATATTTCTCTCATAAGGTTTTTGACTAAGAGAGGTTAAACATAAATACAAATCGTAGGCTAATAGAGGCTACTCTCTCTATCTCTCTCTCTTAGTGCACTGCCTACTGGCAGGTCCATGGTATATAACGCTTCAACTTATCTCTATCTTCAGTTTTCCTCTTCATGTCCAGATACCAGTGGAACTTAAATCATCTATAGCAGTTCTTTTGATGTACCATTATTCTTGGGAGATTCTGCTTAAGATGAGATGGGCCTCCTATGCCTTCCTCAGCTCAGAGGCTACACATAATATAAATTATAGGCTGATAGGCCTAGAGGCTATAGGCATTGATGTAATTCAATAGCTTTTTAATAAATTTCAAATATATCATCATCATCATCCTGCCTTAAATCCCAGTTTAACTAGGGTCGGGATACGAATAGACTGTCTCAAATCCTCTCTGTCCTACATCATATCATCCATCAGTCAATCCCCTATTTGAGACTTTTCCATTCGTTTAAATTTTTGTAGCAATTTCTGGAGCCTAGGCGCTCACCAGCCGAATGCCCTTTCTGACGTTGGTGTGGAGCTTAGTACTTTAGTCGCCTTCTACGACACGTGCAGTCACCGGTTTGTCAATTCTTCAAACAACCCGGACACAACATGGGGAAGATTATTATTATTATTACTGCATAGAGTGCTGCTCTCTTGCTTTAAGTATTTAGTGTTACCACTCGATCAGAGTGTGAATAAATAATAAATAAATAATTAAATAATTAAATAATGATCGGCATGTACTAACCATAAGGTTCATGAGAACAATTGGCATGAGAAACAAGAAGATGAGAAGTTGAATCCTGATGTCATTTGTAAATGGGTCAAGGTCAGATTTCATAAATAGGTCAACGAATTCAATCTCTCCCAAGGTCATGACGACTACATTCAGCATGAGAGTTCCAAAGTTTGCAAACACTTGCTGCTCGCGCACACAACACAGTGCATAAGTAAACACAGTGTACACATCAACATAGCGTACAAACAACACAGTGTATAAATAAACACAGTGTACACATGAACAAAGTGTACACATAAACACACTGTACACATAAACACAGTGTACACATAAAAACAGTGAAACAGTGTACACATAAACACAGTGTACACATAAACATAGTGTATTAATAAACACATTGTACAAATAAACACTGTGTACACAAAAATATAGTATACACATAGACATAGTGTACACATAAAAATAGTGTACACATAAACATAGTGTACACATGAAAACAGTGTACACATCAACATAGTTCATATTTCAACCTGGAGTAAACATCAACACAGTGTATTAGTATTAATATATATGTATATATATATATATATAATATGTATATATATATATATATATATATATATATATATATGTAAATATATATATATATATATATATATATATATATATATATACATATATATATATATATATATATACATATATATATACATCAACTCCAGTTTATATAAGCCACACAGTGTATTTCAGCACATCAACAAGGGTATTAAAACAAACAAAACAAATCTCCAGGATGAGGTTTACTTATCTTCTATTTTTCTGAAACTATTAGGAAAAGTTAAGTGATTCACACATCACTGATATCAACTATTAAACTAGTTGACATTTTTATAACAGTGCTAAATTCCTCTAGCATATCTCGAGTTTTACATTAGGCCACTTCGTAAGTCACGCAAATGAAAAAATACATTAAGAAGTGAATGACTGCTTTAGAAGATTGTCTAGAGAGAGTCCATTTAAAGGTTTGACGCTTGGATTTTAAAATGAATGAAGTTGAAGATCTGAATGTGAATAGTACTTCAGTAATACAACAGTACTTCAAACGCACCATTACAACAGTACTTCAGATACAACAGTACTTCATATACACCAGTACAACAGTACTTCAGATACAACAGTACTTCATATACACCAGTACAACAGTACTTCAGATACACTAGTGCAACAGTACTTCATATACACCAGTACAACAGTACTTCAGATACAACAGTACTTCATATACAACAGTACAACAGGACTTCATATACAACAGTACAACAGTACTTCATATACAACAGTACAACAGTACTTCATATACAACAGTACAACAGTACTTCATATACAACAGTACAACAGTACTTCATATACACCAGTACAACAGTACTTCAGATACAACAGTACTTCATATACAACAGTACAACAGTACTTCATATACACCAGTACAACAGTACTTCAGATACAACAGTACTTCATATACAACAGTACAACAGTACTTCATATACAACAGTACAACAGTACTTCATATACACCAGTACAACAGTACTTCAGATACAACAGTACTTCATATACAACAGTACAACAGTACTTCATATACAACAGTACAACAGTACTTCATATACACCAGTACAACAGTACTTCAGATACAACAGTACTTCATATACAACAGTACAACAGTACTTCATATACACCAGTACAACAGTACTTCAGATACAACAGTACTTCATATACAACAGTACAACAGTACTTCATATACACCAGTACAACAGTACTTCAGATACAACAGTACTTCATATACAACAGTACAACAGTACTTCATATACACCAGTACAACAGTACTTCAGATACAACAGTACTTCATATACAACAGTACAACAGTACTTCATATACAACAGTACAACAGTACTTCATATACACCAGTACAACAGTACTTCAGATACAACAGTACTTCATATACAACAGTACAACAGTACTTCAGATACACTAGTGCAACAGTACTTCATATACAACAGTACAACAGTACTTCAGATACAACAGTACTTCATATACAACAGTACAACAGTACTTTAGATACACTAGTGCAACAGTACTTCATATACAACAGTACAACAGTACTTCAGATACACTAGTGCAACAGTACTTCATATACAACAGTACAACAGTACTTCAGATACACTAGTGCAACAGTACTTCATATACAACAGTACAACAGTACATCAGATAAATTAATAAAAATAAGTATCTTATTACTTCAGATACATTAGTACAACAGTACTTCAGATACAATAGTACCATGTTACTTCATATAGACTAGTACAATGTTACTTCATGTACACTAGTACAATTGTACTTCGGATACACTAGTACAATACTTCGGATACTATAATACAGCAGAATGTCTGATATCACACTAGTATACACATTTTATTACCTAGCGTAACAGTACCAAATCAAACACAATAGCTAAATCCCATTCATTTACAACCAGAACCTTTCCGCGAAAACATCGCAATATCGTAATATCTATTACGTTATTTATGTTATTAATAAGAGCATGAGAGAGCATGCCATGTGATACGCTAATGTTTATTAGTAGTTGCTAATAGCAATTTTAGTTTGAGATTATTCCCTAAATACTTTTCGAATGACTCTATTGTCTGCTGTTTATTGTTAAAAACGATTCGTTCCTTCTTAACTATACGTTCGTTTCAGATTGGAACAAAGAAGATATATATAGGAATATAACGTACCTTCTATTCTTCAATAAATTCACAATTATAAACGTCGCAAATGCAGTGATTCAGTGAGATGAAGTATACGTTGAATAGCGTAATAGCAGTTAATTATAGGAAGTGATAGCGTAGTCTAATACTTACGATGTGTTGCATGAGTATGAAGAAACAGCCTCCGAATGCAAAGCTGAACATGAGGAAAACGAGCACGACCTGTGTAATACATGGAATGGTGCTACAAGCAATTCTCTGTCTCTGTTATGTTCTATATAAAAAACTTAACTTGACTGATTGGTAGCGTAATTGATCGATCGATAGGCTGATTGATTTAATGACTAATCGATCGATAGGCTGATTGATTTACTGATTAATCGCTCGATAGGCTGATTGATTTAATGATTAATCGATCGATAGGCTGATTGATTTAATGATTAATCGATCGATAGGATGATTGATTTAATGACTAATCGATCGATAGGCTGATTGAATGATAGATGGACAGGAAGGAATACTGCCTCGTCAGTCGACACTTTGAAACAGAATTAACAACTAAAGTCTACACTGATTCTAGACTAATAGAATGAGCTGAATATACTGCATGAATAGAATAATTATACTGAAGTCTCCTTTATACTCAGGTTGCCTTTGACGTTCCTGACATCATCCTAGGTTGATGAAATAAACGACAAAACCTTTATTAATATTATTATTACTATTATTATATTATAAATTTTTTTTACCCCGGTGTAAAGAACCTGGGGTTTGATAAAAACGATTCAAGCAATACGTGCTGAATCGCCGCCCGGCTACTCGAGGTCATCATTATTATTATTATTACTATTATTATTAACTGAGAGCTGGATATACTTACTTTGAGTAAACTGCTCAGCACGGTGACAAACATGATGACATAGATTCCTAACAGATCAATCCTACGAACACACCACAACAACAACATCACTATCTCTAAGTTAGATCATGATATATCAATCGCAGTTGATATCATATTAAAGACGGTAGTATAAAAAAATGGGGGTGAAGAGGGTTGGGGAAGGCCGAGCGCTTACGATACTAGGTGATTTGTTGAAGCGGTCTTATTTGGGTAAGAAGAAAAAGCAGATTTGGCGCCTGTTTGTGTAGAGTCTGCAAGAGACGTCCCTGACATTGCCTTATGGCAAGGAACCGGACGTTAAATTCATATTAATCGATTGATTGATCATAGAAAAGAGGAATTATATGCAATGGACCTGCAATTAGACAGCACAATACCTGCCTGAAAGAGTGAGAGTGATACTACAACTTCATCTTTCACATAGAAATAAATATTGATAACTGTTGTGCTCCACAAAGGACAGGTCCATGATATATATTCGCACACACCATCTTCTTTAAAAGTTTCTTTCTCATCGCCATTGTCTGGAGCCAATGGCGATGTCGGTAAGATACTCGACCGCGGATCAGTATGTGCGGGATTCAAATCCTGGTCTCGTCCGTCACTGATGTCGCTTTCGAGTGAGGAAACTGACGTTAACATTAGCTTTACCAGCCTTTATCCTCAATAACCGATTTCCCCAACCATCAAGTTTTCGAATCAAAAACACTACGCCATAAGAGCACGTCTTTAGCCAAAAAATAATGGGGCATCTGAGGTGGTTTATCATAGCTTTTTTCAGCAACTGCTCTTAACTAGCATAGTATTTGGCGGTATATTTAGCTATATTCTGTAGCACCCTTAAGGCTACACGAAGAAGACACATATTTGAACTTATACACCAGTCACTGTGACGTTACATTAATGAAGAAGATGCGGTTACAATTCCTCACTTGTCATAGATGAGTGGCAAGCTTCATTCAATGTTTACTTTTAACATAAAGCTTTAGATACCAGAGTATGTTTTTACGAATTCATAGCAAATACCCAATAACGGTGCTTGGTGGGAAAACTACGAATATTTTCAGAATTGTAAATTCATAATAAGAAGAACGGTTTAAGTTGGCCGATGTATTTAAGAGGAGAATGACAGAATGATTAACTCGTCGATGAGTTCTTAGAGGCCTCTAATATACACCTGTCTGAGACATCTACACCAATGTCCCAGGCGAGAGAACGACATTACCCAATAACATCTATAAGTTCCTCCAATATTAGATCCCGCTTCAAATCTTCCTCAGAAGACATTAGGCATGGTTGCCACTCCAGCTCTAGCTCAGTAAGATCTATTCGAATCAGTAGCATGATGGTTAGATTGCCGAGTACGGATCAGCATGAAAGGGTTCAAAGGGTTAATCCGTCACTAATATTTCTATAGAAGAAACTGGACCCAACGTCGGCATTAATCATTTTTGCTTTAGCATGCACATTATAATGTAGTTATATTATAAGCTGTCGTTAATAAAGCAATGACTACGAGAGAACTGACCGGTTACAATATAAGGTTGATCCAGCCTGACTGATCGATTGACTGATTGATTGATAGACTGATAGATCGATTGACTGATTGATTGATTTATTGATAGATAGGACAGACCTGCGCAGATACATGATGAGGTTGATGCAGGCCAGGAACATGGCTATCCAGCCTGCTCTCCAGTGAGTGAGGCAATTGCTCTCCATGAACCGCTCTATGATGAACAGCACTGTCGAGATGATGAGGATCCAAACGATAGCGTTGTAGATGTTAAACAGGTACTTCCATTTCTACAACCATCATCAAACATTCTAACAATCACCGTATGAATCACTAAATCAGTCAGTCAATCAATGAGTCAATCAGTTACTAAGTAAATCTATTCAATCATTCAAGCAATCAATTAATCAATTAATTATTCAATTAGATAGTTATTTTAATCGGGCTTTGTATGATCCGTTAGGTGTCCAACCGCGGATTAATGGATACAGGGTTCAAATCAGGTGATCGCCTGTCGCTGATATGCTTTCGAGACAGAAATTGACACTAAAATCAAACAGTTAATCAGTATATTATCAACATCAACGTCAACAGTAATACTCGATAAGTTTTTCTTTCATTAGTATTCATATTATTATTTATTTATTTTATTTTTATTGATAATTTTATACAAAGAGGGAGAGAGAGTGAGAGAGAAAGAAAGAGAGAGAGAGAGAGAGAGATACCTGACTGATAATCTTAATGACGTCACGCACGATAAATAGAGCGACAAAGAAGTAGAGCAGGATGACGTAGGCCTGATACTGCACGTCAGAGGGGTAGGCATTCGTGGGAGCTGGATTAGCCTGTAAGACAAGTAAAAACACGCAATATATATATATATATATATATATATATATATATATATATATAGAGAGAGAGAGAGAGAGAGAGAGAGAGACTCGATGTTTTAATTCATTGACAATTACAGATATAGTGAAAAGATCACCTATGTTGATATCTATCGCTTGTAATACCACAAGTTTAAACCATTAGGCAATTCGGTCTATTTTCCGTATAGCCAATCCAGTGCATGTCCGAGATTTTACTCTCAGCTCAACGCGGCTGGGATTCGAACCCACGTGGGTTCAATTCACCTCAGGATCTGCCTTTTAAAACTACACGACGTTACCCATGTGCTATTAATACAAACAAAGACAGGCAACTAAAGCAAACTACAGTTAATGAATTAATTGAACGGGTTCTATGAAAATAAATATATCATGAATTAGATATGTTTATATTATCTTAATATCTATATTATATTTTATGGTTATATTTATATATTAGATTCCGTTTAAAGAGGTTCTAAGAAGCAAGTAAGAAGAGAAGAAATTATTTAATAAATTTAGGTGAATAAATATATAAAGAAAGCGAGACACTCAGAGAGAAAGAGAGAGAAAGAGAGAGAGAGAGAGACATAGAGAGATAGATACACTTAGATACTGAGAAAGAGATCGATAGACTTAAAAGATTACAGAATACCAAATTGTGACTAATCCGCTGTTGACGCCACTATTGATGTTTAAACCGCGAATTATCTCACAAGTAAATACGGTCATTAGAGAGAGAGAGAGAGAGAGAGAGAGACAGAGACAGAGACAATGAGAGAGAGAGAGAGAGAGAGAGAGAGAGAGCGAGAGTCAGAGACAGAGAAAGAGAGAGAGACAAAGAGTGAGCGAGAGACAGAGAGAGAGAGAAAGAGGGAGAGAGTGAGAGAGAGAGAGACAGAGAGAGACAGAGACACGGAGCGAGAGAGGGAGAGAGAGAGAGAGCACCCTACCTGTCTGAACTCTTCTAGAACCTTCCTCTCCTCCTCATCACCCAGGTACTTGACGTGCTCCACGGAGGCGTTGAGAGTGACGGCACAGCCGTTGTCTCTGTGCAGTAGATCAGGCAGCTCATTGAACGCGAACATAGCGAGACACGTCAGGTAACCCAGATACGACAGTAGGTTCAGGTAGAACAAGTGCCTCCCAAATCTCACCCTAATCAATCAATCAATCGATAATCAGTCAGTTAAGTCAAGTAACCCAAGTACGACAACAGGTTCAGGTAAAACAAGTGCCGCCCAAATCTCACCCTAATCAATCAATCAATCAATCGATAATCAGTCAGTCAAGTCAGGTAACCCAAGTACGACAGAAGTTTCAGGTAGAACAGGTGCTGTCCAAATCTCACCCTAATCTATCAGAATTTCCGGTTCCTCGCCATAAGGCAATGTTAGGGACGTTAATCAATTAATTAATCAATCAATTTGCCAATCGATAATCAGTCAGTCAGTAAGTTAATAAATATATTTATCAGTCAATTGAAATTTTAATCAGTCAGTCAATCAATTATTTCATCAATTAGACAGTCGGTCATTAAATCAATCAACCCATCGACCAATCAATCAATTATTCAAAAAGTATATATCGCAGCAGATAGTAACAAAAACGTATGAATAGTCAAAAGAAGGACGGTTGAGGATTTGATGGAAAGATGATTAGATTGCTGTATAGGAGTAAATTTTTATTCTTCGAAGCTAGGTTAATTAGTTACATGGATGATGGAAGACGGGATTGATGATTAAATGACTAGACGCATGGAAGGTTGTATGGAAAAGCTTAGGGATATATGAAGCGTCCTTACCGATCTAACACAATTCAATAGCAACACCATCACTAGGCAAAAAAAAAAAAAAAGCTTAGATTCTTAAACACTTATCATATTTTATTATTAGTTAGTCTATATAGAAACGAGGAAGGTCGAGATTAGGTATGTTTGACAATTTAAAGACCCACTCATATATGGAAATGAAGAGGAAAACGGTAGAGATGAGTGGAGGCGCTATATACCATGGACCTGCCGTTAGGCAGTGCACTAAGAGAGAGAGAGAGAGAGAGACTATATAACGAGATAGCTGATCAATAGTCTGCTAGATCCGCTGATTGACTCGCTAATTCAATGACTGATTTATTTATTTGTTTCTATTTACAGGACAGATTACCATTTCTGAGAAAGAATGTTCTGACAAAGAGGATGAGATAGGAGTTGATCTCGTTCGTGCTGTACCATAGTCTACCACAGAATACAATACAGTACATTACATTACAATACACTAAATATTTCTCTCTTTCTCTCACTCTCTCTAGTGTTCTGTCAAATGGAATAACTAAGGTACATATTCGTACGCAGAATCTGCATTCTCGCTCCATAAAAGTAAGAGTAAGAATCCATAATAACAAGAGTACTCCATCGATTAACAAGTTAATTCCTTCTCAAAGGCTATGCCTTATCCATATCTTATGTGGCTTATAGCTTGTGATAAAGCCATATTTATATGAAAATTTCCCATGATGTTCCTCAGGTTTTGCCTGTCGCCTCTTACGACACGTACAGTTAACAGTTGGTCTATTCTTAAGTAGCCCGAATAAAACGTTGGAAGCAATACATGTAACACCCAGTAATACTGTATTGGAAATAGATTGTTGAGTCTAGGTCCCCCCTTATTATTTACAGGGTTTACGTTAAGGCTACGGTCTTATGTATTCAAGGTTTGCTAGTGAAGCTACTGAAGCTCGCAAGGCCGAGGCCGTAGATCCATGTTTATATTGCTCAAGGCTAAGGCCGGGACGATACATTGAATATTCTGTAAAACCTTGAGGAGCTAGGATTGGTCTTCAAGGCTAAGGCCGCGATTAGACATTGAGCACTTTGTAAATTCTTGAACGATTGTTACAAGGCCGCAATTGGACATTGAACGTTTGTTACAAGACCGCAATTGAACATTGAACGATTGTTACAAGGCCGTAGTTGGACACTGAACATCTTGTAAACCTTGAGTGCTTGTTACAAGTCTAAAACTGATTTTATTGTATTTCATGAAGGTTGAGAATGAACCTTGAATAAAGAAGTATATAAGATCATATGGGTTTAACGGCAAGAGGTTTTTATATCGTAAAGTTTAGTTATCAAGGACGTGGAGCCAGGAACAAATCTCAGATCAGCCATTCACTGCGGTCGGGTATCCTAAATGTCTAAGTAGATAGACCGGCCCTAAGTCAGTCTAATTAAGTAATTTGTTTTGTAGTCTAACTATTTAACGCCAGTTTATCTCATTGCCATCATGTTCACCTTGAGTTAGCGTTTAAGTTCGAGTGGCTTATTCTAAATGGTTATTTTACTGTATCAAGTTTGTATGGTTTACCAACGCGTTAAATAAAACCTCTAGCATATCGTTCAATTGTGTAGGTCGTGATAATCTAGATAAACAAATTAATAGAATAAATCTGTGACATGAACAAACAGAGTCAAATACATATTATTTAGAGTTACCTCTCGCAGAGTCAACGAGTAGCTTTGGTAAATCGTTTTAAACAAAGTGAAACTAACAGTTAATAGCGTAATTTAACAGCAGTTGACCGTTATTAAGCCAACCTTCCAGGGGCATTCCGCCCACTTCCAAGGACCGATCCCTGCGGTTTAGTTCTTTCAAATCCGACTCTAATTCATGGTGGAGAATTTAGACACCTGGAAACTGGAAGGAGAGGATTCAACCACAGGAGCATCTGCTGCTACGGGTAAGTTAGACTTATTGTCCTATAATCTTAGAAATTCAACAATTAAACAAAGACCGAGTGATAGTGATACAACTTGTAAGAAGAAAAAGGCTAAAATAAGAGAACCATCAGTATCAAAAACCCATCGTGTAGGTGGTGGTAGTGCAGAAAATCTAATTAAAAGTGGACAGATAAATAAAAGTACCGAAGACGAATTAAAATCGAGCTCAGAACCAGATTTGGCACAGAAGCAAGTTACTTTTGACGACGAAAAACGAGGAAAAGGTTTAAATTTATTAAAGGAACTTAGGATAAAGGCACGAGAGGTTCTAGTTAGAAGTACAACAGGGAAGGCTACCGATCAGGTTGTGAAGTCAATATTAAGGAGAAAAGAAGAGAGTACTGGGGAAGGTGATACGTTAGAGGAGCCGGCAACAGAAGACCACCAGGAGGAGCTAGTAACGTTAGAAGAGGCTGTACACGGCAACAACCTTACACCGGGAAAAGCAAACGTCGCAGACGAATTACTGAAAAGTTTAATAGACGAGATATTTAATCGAGAACCTGAAGCTGGTCAAAACGAACAAATTTGGAGGCACACCAATAGGATCTTTTCTGATTCGTCGGCTGATGATAGGTTTGATCAGGAAGTAGAAGAGGTATTCGAAGATTTGGGAAGTCTAGGGCATTCACAAAAGTTTGGAATACGAGCAGAAAGAAAGGACAGTAGTAATAGAAGACTATCGGGAGCGATTGGAAACTCAAAGTTAGTTCTTAATTCAGCTAGATTTAGTTGTGACTCACCTCGACGCCATTTACCATCTCCAGCAATAAGACAATTGGATTTGGAACAGGCTGAATTGGAAAGGCGTCTAAAAGACATATCCATACACGATCCTCAGGATAGGCTTGAAATTAGTTCAAGATTCTCGTATTCTGCCCAAGGATTGGAGGCAGGTACAGACGAAGGAAGCGAGAGTTTTAGATTCGATAAATCAGATAGTGACACTGAATTCGAAAACGAAATGGCTTATACAACGCCTGTGGTTTTTAGAGGGACAAGTTCAGAAAATGCAGAAAATTGGTTTAGGCATGCATCTTGGTGGCTCTCAACTAAGAGGGCTGGTCAAACTGACAATTTACAATTTAAATTACAACAAATTGTAGTTGTGTTTCTGGAAGAAGCGCAGAATTGGTTTACAATAATCAGAATTGGAAGGGCGCCCAGCTCAAGTTATTTATCGGCAGAGACATCAACAGGCACGGGAATATCAGGAGAGGCACAGCAAGCAAGAGATACCCAGTTGACATATGTCTATAATTGGCAGGAATTTGAGGAAGCCTTCCTGGAATGATTTCGCAGAAATTCAACAGATAGAGTCGGAGACACCGCTGCATTAATGCAGATGCGGCAGGCTCCGAGTCAAACGGTGGAAGAATTTATACACGTAGGCAAGGTTTCCAAGTGAGTGCCACGGAGCAGGAAATGTACATGGCAGTGGTAACCGGTCTGAAACCTGAATTGAAGGCGCAGATTATGCAATTTGATCCTACAACTTTGCAAGACATAATCAAGCGGGGAAAGATAGCGGAAAGATATCCGATTTATGGAGGAACAATGATGGTTATGGGATAGGGACAAGCTGAAGTAAAGCTGGATCAAATTTTGACAGCAATGAATGAGATGAAGACTAAGAATGGATCTTCAGAAACATTTGGGAATTCAAAGCTACTCACACTACCGCCAAGGGTTAGATTTGTAACACCAGAACGAACGCAGGAAAGAAAGGGGGTCAGCAGTAACAGTTTGAAAATGGAAACGCCGAGAGGAATCATGAGAGAGCAGCGACCATACGAAAGAGAAAGGACAAATGCAACTGTTCCACGTCAGGCAATGACAAGACAGGACAGAGGAAGTGAAGGACAACAAGGGAGGAATTATAACAGAAACAATCAATGCGACAGACAAAGCTCCGAAACCATGAGGGGTGATTGCAGAAACTGCGGATTAGCTCATTTTAAAGAAGGAGTGTGTCCAGCAAAAGGGGCAACATGCGATGGTTGTGGTGGAATGAATCATTGGAGGAGGTGCTGCAGAACAACAAGTGGTCGATGGTGTCAGGAAATTGGTGAAGGGAAAAGTCAATGGACATCGTCGTCTACTTGGAATAAACGTAATTGAAGGTGCCTAGCACCCCCACGTCGGAAGGCTCGCCAGGAGAGGGGTGCATGGACGAATGAAAACTGGCGACAAACAAAAGACGCTGTACTTTGTACAAGTAAAGAATGTATGAGTGTAGTAAGGGCGAGAATAAATAATCGTAACACGACAGTTTTACTTGATACGGGTAGTAGCAAATCGGCAGTGGATATCAGGATGGTAAAAGAACGGAATTTGTCAATGCTACCACCTACCGGAACCGACCTAGTAAGTTTATTTGCAGCAAATGGACAAGTAATGGTTAATAGAGGGTCAATTATTCAGGATATTGAAATCGAAAATAATAAATTCAGACAGAAATTTTTGGTTTTGGATCAGTTAACAACAAGTGTTATATGTGGATGTCATTTTCTGCGAGACCATAAAGGAGTGATAGACATAGCGGAAGGCACTATAAAGTTAGATGGAAGGGTGACGATACCGTTGATACGAAAGGAAGAGTATGTGGGCGTGGCTAGGTTGGCGGAAAATGTAAGAATTTGGAGTGGAGCAAGTCAAAAGATCCCGTAGAGTGTTAAACAAGGACGATATTGTGAGGAAGTACAATTGATGAGTAGGTCTTATCCGATCTCTGGACTGAGAGTTTTAACAAAGTCGTGCCGTGTTGGAAATGAAACGTATATACTGGTGCGGAATATGTCAAACAGGCCAATTTATTTAAAGCGTCATGTACCAATAGCTTGTTGTATACGAACCATAAGTGAAGATAGAGATAGAAGGTGTAAAGCAACAGTGTCTGCAAAAGAGGGTACGAAAGGGCAAACAAATGAAATAGAAGAAGAAAGAGAAGAAACCAATTTAGAAATGTCGTCAGAATTACAGAAAGATGTGGAGACACGACCAATAGCAACTAAGGAGTGGCAAAAGATGAAACCGGTGGCGACAGAACGGCAGAGCAAAAGAAGGAAAGAGTTTTAAAAACTTCACCGGTTGAAAGAACGTTAGAAGATTTCGACTTGTGCATCAATAAAGACAACTATGTAAAGGAGGACCTTACCGAATTCAAGCAAGTCATGCAGGAGAACATTGATATGTTTGCAGTAAGTAACGCGGAGTTGCCGGTGTGTAAATGGATGAAGGCGGTGTTTAAATTAAAAGACCCAAATTCGAAACCAGTACGAGGACGAGTATTTAGTCACAGTGCAGAGGCAAAGAAAGAGACTGAGCGTCAAATAGATCAATTACTGAAAGATGGCTTCATCGAGCGCAGTAGATCGCCGTTCACATCCAGTCTAATACTGGTTAAAAAGAAAGATGGTACATTCAGAATGGTTCAGGATTACAGGGCAATAAATAAATTGTTGCAAGAAGAAATATTCGCACCAAATACACTATCGGAGATCGTCGAGAGAGTGGGAAATGAGCGCCCGACAATTTATTCCTCCGTTGATATGAGATCAGCATATATGCAGATGGAGATAGAAGAGGGTCCTTCAAGGGACTATAGTGCGTTCACATGCCACCTGGGAACGTTTAATTTCAAGAGGATGAGCTTTGGAATGCAGTCTTCACCAGCAAAGTTTCAAATGCTTATGAACACGTTGGTAGGCAGTGATCCTATGCTGCAAAGGAACTGTATACCTTATCTAGACGACCTCTTGTTGTTCAGTCGCAACCTTGAAGAGCACACAAACTACTAAGAAGGTTGTTCAATGCACTAAGTAATGCAAATTTAAAATTACATCCTAGAAGGAGTGAATTTCTACAAGAAAGAGTAAAGTATGTGGGACACATTTTCTCAAGTCAGGGGATATCTGCTGATCCCGAAAAGTTAAGCGCCATTTTGGAATTTCCTAGGCCCAAGACAAAGAAGAATGTCAAATCATTTTTGGGAATGGTCCAGTTTTACAGAAACTACCATAAGAATTTGTCAATCAAAATGACACCATTACTCAAATTTCTGAAAAAGGATCAGAAGATTATTTGGACACCAGAATGTGAGGAGTCTTTTTTCTCAATCAGAAATGGACTAAGGGACCTACCTGCCAGTGCTGCATTTTCCAGATCAATCACCGGGGGCAGGACGGTACATCATCCAGACTGACTCGAGCGATACCGCAATTGCTGGATGCCTACTACAAGCAAACAGGGAAGGGACTGAGGAAGTGTTAGTCGCATGTTTTGGAAGACGTCTAAGGTCACACGAATTGTCATGGCCAATTTGCGACAGGGAGGCTAGCGCATTAATGCTCGCAATTTTGAAATGGAAACACCTACTACTAGGAAATGACAAATTAGAAATTCGTTCAGGTAATTTATCAGTAAAGTATTTGGAAAGAATACGATTCAGTACGAGCCCAAGAATTGCGAGATGGAGCGTCGCCATGTCTCCCATATTGTCAAAGGCTGTGTGAACTCATATCCCGGGAAAACTCCATGTGGTACCAGACGCTCTTTCTCGACGAGAGTATCCACCAACAGACCCGATTCCAGGAGACGAAGATCTACTTTTTGATGATTTGAACTTTGCGCTTTGAAAGAACAATTGGTGAATGAGAATGGGAAGGAAGATGGAGGACATCAGGAAATTAAGAAAGAATGGTATGAATTGGAGGAATATTGGGAAGTTGTAAGAGACAGGTATGAGGAGGATGAGGATTCAGAGGAAAGGCCTGAAATTTGGATATGTTACAACGACGCGCAGGGACAAGCTGAAGTAGCAAACGAGGCAGAGCAGTTAGCAACAACAAACGAGTACATTAATGCGATAATTGCTGACAAAGGAACACAAATTGAAGGGAAAAAACAGGTTCAAGATGATGGTGATTGCATCGGCGTACAAATTTGCAACGGAGATAAGAAGGATTTCAGTCAATTACAACGACAATGTCCCGACATTGGACCATTGTTGAAATTTCTTGAAGATGGCAGTTTGGAAGGGATGTCAGAAAGTAATAAGAAAAAGATTCGTAATCAGGCAGGTTGGCATGTCCTGGATGAAGAAAGAGTACTTTGTTCCTTGTCGCCAAAAGTGGATTCTCGTAGAAATTCGCCAAAACTGGAATACAGGGTGGTACCTCTTGCTTTGCGAGAAGAAATTATGCATGGATTTCATCATTTTTCGCATTGTGGGATAGGAAGGTTGCAGGAACTAATTTTGAAAGCACGATACAAGTGGGAGAATATGCTGTCGGATATCAGAAACTATGTTCTCTCATGTAAGGCATGCTCAATTGCAAAAAGAGGTATTTTGACTACAAAAAGCTAAGTTAAAGCCACTGGAAATACCTAGCCAACCAGGGGAAGTAATACAGGTCGATTTATGTGGACCATACACGATGTCATCTAGCGGGCACATAGCTGTACTATCAGTAATTGATATACTGACGTCATGTATGGCTATTCGCATTGAAAGATTGTCTTAATGAAACTATTGCGAGGAAACTTTTCAAGGTATTCACGGAAATGGGAGTACCAAAAATCATAATATCAGACAACGGCGCGAATTTGGTATCAAAAGTCATGCAAAGCATGGTCGAGAGACTTGGATTAAAGCGTGTCAACATTGCGCCTTATCATTCGCAGTCGAATGGGAAGTGCGAACGGATATTTCGCGTAGTGGGAGACAATTTACGGGCTTTACTGAGTGTAGGTGACGTGTCAAAATGGAACACTAAAATACAAGAAATTGTGTGGGGCCTACGCAGTGCTGTCTCGACAGTAACGAAACGAAGTCCTTTTGAATTAATGCATGGATATCAAATGCGTTTGCCAGTAGAAAGGAAGCTTGAGTCCAAGTCGTCACCACAGATGTTGGAAAACACGGCGGAAAGTATTGGGGCATACGCCAGAGACTTGGAGGAAAAGATTAAATTGTTACATGAGACGCATAGACTGAAATTAGAGGAAGTGCAAGATAAGATGAAAAACATCTATGATTCTAAAATTCCGAAAACACATGAATACCAGGTGTATTAGGTGTAGTAGGGTGTATTTAAAAGACCCTACTGGAATTGTGGGAATTTCCAGAAAACTACAACCCGAATACTACACGGATGAGTTTGAAATTGTGGAAGTACTTAATGACCACAATGTTAAGTTGAGGAATACTGTCACGAATAAGGAGCTTCCTTACTGTACCTTGCTTACTTACTTCCTTACTGTCACGAATAAGGAGATTGTCCAAGTAGATCGCCTGAAGCCTATAGTGGATCGTGATTTAGGAAAATCAGTGGAAGAAAAGAAACAATTAAAGAAAAGTAACGAGGAAATGAATTTGGAACATGGCAAGGATGGCGAAGATTTAGGAAAGCAAGAGGAGGTACGTGAACAGAAACCGGAAATTGTGTATCGGATCGTGGAGCAGAAAGGGTTTGATGATAGAAGGAGGTTCAGGATTCAGTGGAAAGATGAAGATGGGAAAATACATTCGTGTTGGGATGCAGTTGACTATATTACGCAGGACATGCTGACTCAATGGGAATGAACCCATTGGAATCAGGAAAAACTTTGCGTGAGTTTAGGAGAGGTCGTGGGAAGGATTAAAATTGTGGTAGCTTGTATATGTTAATAATTCGTGTGTATATTTATTCCAGATATAACAAGAAGAGACATTTGAAGTAAAAGAGAAAAACATGTACTTCGGACGAATTTTCGTCTTATTTTCCTTATTAGTGACGTTTGCAACTTGTAAGTTTCCTGATAACTTGAATAAATACAATTATGGAGTTGTCTTCCAATTCATCAAGAATGACTTCGTCATCAATCGCATCTGCGCATCTGGCATCACACGTTTGTGTTTGACATACCTTACGAAATTCTGGATGAACATCATCATAACTTGTTGGGAAACTCGATGTAAAAGGAGGATCAGAAGGCGTACGTTCAGTGTGTACATAAAACAGATAAACACATAAATGCGGAGCATGCGAATAAAAATGACAGGAGAGGCTCTTTATTCACAGCAGGCGATGACCCTTTGGGACTGTGCCACCAACTGAAGGATGAGTTGGAATTAGCTGTTCAAATGGTCCGGGAAAAACATGGACATTTGAAAGATGTTATTTCTGGAATAAAAGCTCTTTTGCCTCCACAGGTACCAGCTCATTGGAATGGAAATGTGACTATTCGACAGTCAAGAAGTCTCATGCCTATTTTTGGGAAAGGCTGCTTCCGGTCTATTTGGACTGGCAACAGAAGAAGATTTGGAAACCGTGGCTACCCATATGGCGCAAATTATGAAAATGGCTCAGGATCAGGGCCATAGTTTCGACAAGATGGCAGGAGACTTATCGTCCTTTTCGAAGGTAGTCAATAAACGGATTGATAACATGGTATCGGCCATGAGATCAAATGCTATTACAGCGCATAAAATTTCGGTTCAGCACTCGGGACGACTAAATATGATAGAGACGTTGCTGAAGTTGGCAGAGAGAACTAAGGGATTGATGTGGCAGATGGAAAAGGCTAGAATTCACCTGGAACAATTCCAAGGGGCGTTGCAACAACTGAATATGGGATACTGGCCAATAGAACTGATCACGAGGGCGATGCTGGTTGAAAGTATCAGGAAGATTGAAGTAGCCTTGGGATCCAGTAGTAATAGGATAGTTTATCGTGATCCAAGTCAATTCTATAAGCACGCAGATTTTGTG
This sequence comes from Enchytraeus crypticus, assembly GCA_905160935.1. NCBI lineage: Eukaryota > Metazoa > Annelida > Clitellata > Enchytraeida > Enchytraeidae > Enchytraeus > Enchytraeus crypticus. The sequence goes on from CAJHZI010000458.1 coordinate 1,064,205, forward strand.
GCGACCAGGGTGGAGCAACAGTTGCTGGTGGCCGTGAAATTTCCTATAACAAGATACAGTACACAACCTATAAGGTGGTACTGCATCCTATCGAAGTTCCAGGTAATAAGGAATCGTTTATGATTCTGAAAACTGACGTTAAAGGAATAATGATAGGAAGACATAACGATGGCTATAATTTTCATGAATTAAGTGGGCAGGATTTAATGAAAATTGAAATGAAGCCAGTCGGTTACATAGAAACAAGGATATTAAGGACTGATTTTTCTAACCATTGAGTCATTTCAATATTAAGGGATGATACCGGGAACATAAAAGAACTGTGCGATTACCAGATTATCCCACAGAGACTAAGTGAATCAATAATCTGGTTAGGAGAAAATGACTTCTTATTAACAGGCGTAGCGGAATATGCGATTCATAAGAATGGCATTACGAAGAATGCGAACGGTTGTCGTCAATGTGTAGTAACATTGGAAAGTGATGCTACACTGGAAACATCGGGAACAGTGGTGATTGCGGATTATTTTAAGAATAAATCGGAATCGAAGCAGCGGTATACCATAAATAAGGCAACGATATCATACTTCTTCAGCGAAGACGATTCTCTGTTCAATATACCTCCTGATTTAGGTTTACCAGAAATAGTCTTGCAGAGACCAAATGATACTAAATTTATAGCGAAGGATGAGAATTTGAAATTAGATATGAAGAAAACGGTTGAGGCCGTTAAAACTGATGCAAAGATAGTACACACTCTGGTCGATAAGATATATTGAGACGGCAGTTTAAAGAAAACTAAATTCGGTACTATACAGGACTGGACATTGGTTGCTAATGGAGGAATGACAATACTTCTGTTATTTATAATTATCCACACGATGATTAGAATTAGGACACTGGTAATGGCAGAAGCATTGTTGAATCAGGCATGCACAATAGATGGTGAAGATTGATCTTAAAGTACCACCCTACTGGAGATTCGGGTGGAACGAATACAAATTTTACACTGACTGAATCATGGCTCGAAGAGCAGTTACTGGAAAAATTGCTGCAGTTCCCGTGGATGTGGTTTGCAGCAGGGCTAGCTTTTGGTGTAGCCGTTACGTTGTTAGTGTGCTGTATTATCAATAAGTGTGTTCACAAGGAGACGTTTGCTGGAACAATTATAGCTCTTAATGTAGCAACTGGAATGGAAGGGAAAATTATAGAAATCTGTAAAGTCCATGTTCTAATGTCGGACTTGGAATTGAAGACGGAATCGAGTCCTGGAGGTCTACGTGTGGTGGGCTACTTGAAACCGAAGCTGAGTTTCTACTGGGAAGCGGAACTAGCTATAAAATCTTTAAAATTAGTTAGGAGTGTACCAACGGTGGTGTCCCTTCCGATGGCTGCAGCAAGTTTTATACGCCTAGCCATAAACAAGAATTACAGCATAACACCTGTATACACTGAAGCTGATAAGGTAAAGGCAATACCGAATATCCCAAACGAAAGTGGGGGGAACCCGGTGATTTTTAGAAGGACACCTAGCCAAGCATCAACTCTTCGTCGATCCTGGAGTACTTCTTCGTTTAAAAATAAAGAGTTTGGAAATGAAAAATATAAGAAAAATTTTAAGATGAGTCAAACTCGGAGAATGAATCCAGAGAGACGCAGCGCTTCTAGAGCTCCGGATATGAATATCAAGCAACCATCTGCTCCACTGGAAGAAAGCTTTAACAGTACGAATCGTACGTGGGACAAATTGGAGGATGAAATGGAATCATGGAGAAATCGGAAAAGATACATGGATATCTGAAGTTGTAGAAGTTATGAAGCAGTAATTTGAATTTGAAGTTTTTAGTGCGTAGTGGCTTGTGTAGCTTAGTGCGTTATTATCTTAACCTCATAATGCAGAGATTTATAGTAGTTGTGTAAATGTTGAGTGGCTTACAGTAGACATTTATTAGTATATTGTCTTTCATTTATCGTTATATTCACCAGCTGGCGGGATTCGTCGTTCATATTCAAAGGATCCGTGAATTCAGGGAATCTTCACAATGTCGGGGCTTCCTGTGAGCCTGATGGACTCAGTGGATATATAAATCCAGTGGATCTTCAGAAGGTCGAGGCTTCCTGCGAGTGAAATATATGCTGCAAAGTATAGTTCGTAACAGCATTTCTTATTCAAGGGCGTTCTAAGCAGTCAATTCAAGGACTCTGTTCAACCTCGCCGGGATTAGTCTGAAACCCGCGATTTGAGTATTCAATAGTGCTGCGGCAATAGGAAAAGAGATTCAATTGGTTTGTGAAACCGTAAGCAGTATCATTGACTAGATTTAAAGATTAGGACATTAGAGCGTCGGGTAAATATCATTCAGAATCTAAAGATTGATATTTATATCTTGATATTTATATATTTATAGTTTGATGTTAATACATTAAGGATGGAAAGACTAATGGATATAAACGTTTGGTACTATATTCACTGCTGTATGGCATATTTCAGATAATAAACTAACATAAAATGGGTTTCGAAAATATATTGGCACGCTATATCCAAGGCAAGGAGGGTACTCAGGTGTTGGGGCAGACTGCAATGTCACAGGGCGTAAAAAGAAGGATGGACTCACTGGCGTTGATTCAACCCGACACAGTTCCTCAGGCTATAAATGTGACCAATCAGAACCAACTCCCTACTTCACTTGATGTTGCTGACGCAATGGCAGAGTTATCAGCATTAATAGCTAACCCTCACCCACCTGCCTCCGGTTTGCCAGAAAATGCTCCTAATCGGAATTCAGGACCGCTCTATAGAACTCTGCTGGAGGGAAAGAGGGAACAGATGGGTTCAATACCGGATCAGTCATGTGATGGTCAAAGTCTGGGTGAGTCTACGTTAGAATCATCAACCAACATCGTTCCGGGAGTCTGTGTCACCAGTTTTCCAATGATAAAGGTTCTAAGAGAGTTAAGGCGTCCGATATTCCTCTCAGATCTGGATACTGACTTGTGGTTGGACATGTATAGCATGATATTTCAATTCTTGATGCAACAACCACTAACTTCAATCCCAATGAAGTCCTTACTAGCAGACTTCTGAATAGGGTAGCAATGGAGAACTACCAAGTAATTGCAACAGTAGTTATTAATAGTTTCGAGACAGTATTAAGCTATGTCCTAAACTCGGTTAAGTCTGAAAAGGGTGCTTATGATCAAGTGCTATTCTTTCCGAAGCCTTTGATCGAGGCAATACAAAATTTTAGAAAGGAAAATTTGTCAACGGATTTGCATGTGCAATTAATGAGCTACATATGGTTTAAAATTATAAATGGCCGGCGACAAAGTTATCCACAGATCCTGGATGAGTTGGAGCAGTGTCTGGAAGTTTCGTTCAGCATAATAAGCGCACGGAAAAATTTAACGATTTTACTCAAATTGGCGGTACAAACATTGCATGACTTCCGCCGGTTCTTAATGAAAAATGGCCAATATGGAAAGGTCCAAATGTATGCCGCAAAAGCCCAAGGATTTAGTATTTATCAATCACAATCCATTAGCGGAATGGGGACTGCTTGAATCTATTCTGGGATAAAAATCATATATCATATCTTTCATTGCAACATTTATTACGAATGTGAAATTTCTATACAGAACAATAATGTCTAATTTGTTTTATTGATTACAGAAGTTTATTAAATCCAACTAATCATGAGTGGAATAATTCCAAACAACTGGAATTCTCAGTCGATTCAATGAAGTAGGAATCCTTTAATTGAACTCTTTTTTAGCAAATAGTTATCGGGAATCCCTTGATGCACCAGAGGGTTTTGGGGTGGTGGACAACATGTCAAGCTATGATGAGCCGGACGGGATTAAAGGCGAACTTCAGGAAAAGGATTCTGGCGCAGACAGAGCGACACCATACTCTAGCTACGATGTTAACAATGACCTTAATGCTGATGGAGCATATATGTATAACGATGTTCGTGAAGACAGACGACCCTATTTGCAGCAATTCAATCTACCTTCCTATCACTCCTTTCCTTCTCTGTACCCAAGTTACTCATCCTATGGCGGCAATTCACCTGTGGCACCAACAACATCATCGGAACCATTCTTTCTCGGTCAGGACGCGGCAGTGAGCATTAGCAACGCTTGGGAAACTGGGCACGTTTGTATAAATTGCCGTGATGTGTCTTCGTCTGAAACCATCCACAGTACGGTGAACAATGCAGAGTCGGGTGTATCTGTAGAGATCGATACCTCTCCTGTACTTCAGGGATCTTTTGGTGAAGGTGATTGGGAGAGGAAGGTTGAAATCTGTCAGGCATATGGTCACGAAACACTGAGGGTTACCATTTATCATAATTCTGGCTATTAAGGTACATTTGTTACATTTTGTGTAAGAGGATATCCGGTAAGATTACGGAATTTTATTGTTGGGTTTCATGGGTTATTTAACGTGTATCTAATCCTATCCTATCTAATATATCTGAAGAATCCCATCTAAATATTAATAATGTTGTAGCTCTTGTGAGCTATGACAGTTGCAATTGCGTATATCCATTAAGACCGAAAACTATAACATTAGTTTTATCAAATGAGATCATTCAATTTTTTTAAAAAAAAGGTTACGAAAGGGTTACGAATCATCTAGAACATGACTAGTGCCCCTATCTGTATTGTAGGATATAGAACTTGATGAAGAACTTGAATTTAAGATAGGAAGCTTCTTTACGAATATGGATATAATATCTGATTAATAACGATAATTGTTAGTATTGCCAGTAGTTTTCTGAGGATTGATGTTATATTTAATATTAATTGGTAGTTTTAGTACTATTGTATTGTGATGCGTTCGCTAATTCAGCTTTGTTGTAGTATAATATTTGTTTGATATATTTCATGTGTGACTCTGAACTATCGGTCAGCAAATTACTAGACTGTGGCTGCAACTTAGTCTGTATTCGAATTATTTAGGGAAAAAAATTTCTGGCTGTAATAGTTCAGTTTTTTGAAGCAGCCAGCCTTGCAAGCTGGTAACACTGTGAAGCGAAACACTGCGAGACTTATGTAACAACCATCAAAACCGATAACCAATGTTATGCAATATGTTTACAACCAATGGCCGTAGAAATGGCTCAATGCGTTGCATCACTGAGTGAACTATTTCTAGAACGCCTTGTATTCTGCTTGGTAGATGTGCTGTTAAAAATTTGCCGCCTAACTCAGGCGCACAATTGGTACGTTATCAGGAAGCAAACCACAACAGTGCGTTTATAAGCAATCTCCATTTGTAGCGTAAGGCAAATAATGTAATGCCTTAAAATTATCTCGTTATATTCACCCCAGTTTAGTTCGTTGCTTTCTTATATTTCCCGAATGCTTTAACGCATTATAATTTAACAAATTTTGATTAAAAATTTATTTCTAAACGTTATTGTTTGGTATATATAATGTAATAATGTACAATGTAATTGCTATGGTTAGTTAAACTTTGTACAAGAGCAAGCACAACGAGCATCATAGATTAAATTGAAGGGTGAATATGGTTTTACGTCGATGTTTTGGAACAACGGTGGTAGCGGTGCAGGATCATCTCTTACAAGGCCTGATTTGCCGTTGACGAATGCTAAAGACGTGGGATGGGCCTAGAATCATCATTTTGCACAGGAGTTACTTTGTTCTTTTATTGTTAATTTAATGTCATACACAAGAACAATTACTATAGGGTTGCATGATTGTGTAAAAAGTAAACTCGCATTATAGTAACATGATTAACCATGTTGATATCTATCATTTTTGATACTTCATGTTTAAATTGTTAAATTGATAGGCAATTTAGACCGTTTTCCTTTTAGCGAGTCAATATCGGAGATTTTATTCTCGAATCAGCGCGGCTGGGATTAGCACTCCTTTTTATATATTTTCTATTACTTTAGAATTGATTGATATTAAATTGCATGATTATAAAGCAATGATATGTATAAATTTTTTGTGAGCAGAAGAATTTGTTAGTTAATGAGAGCAGAAATTGAAAAGCAACAGGACAGGTGCCTTGGATCTGCCAATTGCTTTAGTACAAATTTATATTTAAGGACAATGGTGCAAGAATATTGTTTTATTGCTTAATTTTAGTTCGCTTTGCACTTTGTATCATACGTCTTATAGTTTTAGATTTTGTGTTTGATATTTTATGTTATATTTATTCTAGTGTGGATTAAGCTAAATAGTGATTAAGTAAACGTATCTAATCAGCTGTTGTCCGTAAAACCGCTGACGTTGTTGCAGTAGCTACAGCCGAGCTGTGTGAATAGAGCTGTTGCTGCAAACCTTGGAAGTTAGCTTGCAAGTTAGCCTTCCTAGACGGAAAATAAAACAAGCCGAATAAAGAGCTTAATGATTAACTGCTTCCCAGGGAGCTACGAGTAGCCGGGATGAGTGGAATCCGGTGTGGTTGTTGATTTGAGTTGAATTCAATATATAACATAGCTAGTTTTGTAAAATTGTTTGTCTATACCGTGGTTGTTATCAGTTACGTTTATACTGCGCTACCTGATGACATCTTCATTTTGTTGTATTGCATTTCATATGAGCTTAGATTGCGTAAACAGTGGGGCTATGAAGTAGTTATTTACTGTGCATAGCAAATTGTGACACATTTTAAAAATCTATTATTATTTCTTTAATTAATATATTTTTAATATTCACGGGGGAGTGACCGTGTATTGGATACAGATTGTTGAGTCTAGGTCCCCCCTTATTATTTACAGGGTTTACGTCAAGGCTATGGTCTTATGTATTCAAGGTTTGCTAGTGAAGCTACTGAAGCTCGCAAGGCCGAGGCCGTAGATCCATGTTTATATTGCTCAAGGCTAAGGCCGGGACGATACATTGAATATTCTGTAAAACCTTGAGGAGCTAGGATTGGTCTTCAAGGCTAAGGCCGCGATTAGACATTGAGCACTTTGTAAATTCTTGAACGATTGTTACAAGGCCGCAATTGGACATTGAACGTTTGTTACAAGGCCGCAATTGGACATTGAACGATTGTTACAAGGCCGCAATTGGACATTGAACGATTGTTACAAGGCCGTAGTTGGACATTGAACATCTTGTAAACCTTGAGTGCTTGTTACAAGGCTAAAACTGATTTTATTGTATTTCATGAAGGTTGAGAATGAACCTTGAATAAAGAAGTATATAAGATCATATGGGTTTAACGGCAAGAGGTTTTTATATCGTAAAGTTTAGTTATCAAGGACGTGGAGCCAGGAACAAATCTCAGATCAGGCAATCACTGCGGTCGGGTATCCAAAGTGTCTAAGTAGATAGACCGGCCTTAAGTCAGTCTAATTAAGTAATTTGTTTTGTAGTCTAACTATTTAACGCCAGTTTATCTCATTGCCATCATGTTCACCTTGAGTTAGCGTTTAAGTTCGAGTGGCTTATTCTAAATGGTTATTTTTATTTACTGTATCAAGTTTGTATGGTTTACCAACGCGTTAAATAAAACCTCTAGCATATCGTTCCATTGTGTAGGTCGTGATAATCTAGATAAACAAATTAATAGAATAAATCTGTGACATGAACAAACAGAGTCAAATACATATTATTTAGAGTTACCTCTCGTAGAGTCAACGAGTAGCTTTGGTCAATCGTTTAAAAAAAGTGAAACTAACAGTTAATAGCGTAATTTAACAGCAGTTGATCCTTATTAAGCCAACCTTCCAGGGGCATTCCGCCCACTTCCAAGGACCGATCCCTGCGGTTTAGTTCATTCAAAACGGACTCTAATTCAATACCTAACAAAGGAACACAACACTCTGCAATTCAATCAATAAAATCGAATACAATGCATTTCTATAAAAGCTATAAAACTGGATATTACTTTCAGAAGATATTGATTTAATTCAATCAACTAGGACAAATATTCCTCCGCAGTTAATATAAACAGTAAACCAGCAAACAAACAGTCAAGCAATTATTGTTAACAGTGTGCACTTTGAAATGTAAGGGTAATATTTTCTGTATAAGCCGTATAAGGTTCAGTAAGGGTAATTAATGTAAGGTTAATATTTCCTGTAAGGTTCTTACAGGAAATATTCCCCTTACATTACCCTTACAGGAAATATTTCCTGTAAAAACATTTACAGGAAACTGGTACCCTTAGCTTTTAGTCTTTACTTACGTTTAGAGCGAAGTATCGGTTGCCTTGGTAACCCTGTGTAGAAGGCCCCGGGTCAATGTACTGGTAGTCAAACTTCATCTGTTTACAAACACGCGTTAAAATGATCAGACATCTGAGAACATTGAGTCAAAGAAAAACTGATTTTCTGGATTTTGAAATTTGCACCGTCATTGGACCTTGTTTTTGCTCGCCGGCTTGATTTTGTCTCAATAGTGCTCGATGCTGTCATTGATGACTATAGCACTCTAATTGTTATTATTATTATTATTATTACTATTATTATTATTATTGTTATTATTATTATTATTATTAAAGAACTATCGGCTAATGTGTGCTTAATATTGAAAATTAAACTCTAAATGCTCAAGATTCGTCCATAACAGAACTCTAATAGATACTCATTAAAATATAACGGGTTGAAATTTAATAATAATAATAATAATAATAATAATAAAGATTCAACGTCCGTTTCCTCATCCAGGGATGAAGTCAGGGACGTCCCCAACAGCATACATCACTACAGATCAATTCACCCAGACCAATCTGTGAAAGAAATTTGCTGAGGAGAAGTAAGGTCCTAAACGAAAGCCAGTCCGGTCATCAAAAAATGGTCAAGGTAGATTGATTATGTCTATGGTGGGAAAAGGTAAGTTTTAAGCTTGCTAGATAATGTTGAAGGAGAAGAACAAGAGCGAAGATTAGCAGGTAAAGAGTTCCAGATTGTGGGTGCTGCGTAAGAAAATGAACATCTGCCCAATGACGTGAGAACATTTGGAACTGAGAGAAGATTGGCATCGGTGGAGCGAAGTGCACGTTAAAATTAAAGACAATGATACTGGAAAAATGGACTTTACTGTATAGACAAAGTATTATATTAATCATTATTCCATGTGTTTGTACTTGAGTTGCTGAAGAATAGATCAACCGTGAACTGCGCGTGTCGTAAAAGACGACAAGGCACTCAAATCCAAACCATAGTCAGAAAGGGCATTCGGTTGGTGAGCGCCTAGGTCTATGCGCAAGTTCATCGGATCCATCCAAGTGCAAAGATATATTTTGATAACTTAAAATGAGCAGAGTCCTGGTTTCTGAGTTTAGGTTCTAATTAAACTAAGTGCTGTGGCCTAAATGTATGAAATTTCCTCACAACTGTTTAATCCAAAAAATGTTCAAGTTGCATTAACATTTTGCAGAATTTATAACGGCACACTGGGTCAGGAAGTACATATGCTTGTTTAACGCCCATTTCCTCCTTCCTCTCCATGGTTATTAGTAATCGTTGCCTTTTGATGGCGCATCAAATGCAGCCGGCGCAGATTTAAGAATAACCTTCCATCACCATGGGATTTTTCCTTTAAAGCTGTCAACACTCGGTCTTAAAAGATAGTCATCCACAAAGTACTAACCGAAGCCAATGTAGCTTAACTTCGATTATTAACGCGCACCTAACCACTAACTATGTGCGCTAAATCCCGCCGTATCATTCTTCGTCGCTGTGAGAAGAAGTCCATTCAGCTCAATCGTATATAAGAAACAAGACATCTCACGTACAGGATTGGTTGAGGTGCTAGTCGCTATTGATCTTCAGTGCCATACACAGGCTATGAAACGGTATTATTTACTTTACTTCCCAAATTCTAAAGGAAATTCAATTAAAACCTAGAGGGTTATCCAGGGTACCAGTAAGGAGAGGCAAAAATACAAATTTGCCAATTTTAGGCAGCACCTATAATTAGCACAAATTTTGCTGTTAGAAATTTAAGATTATAATAAATTATTAAGATAATAAAGTTGCTTATTCCAATATCTGTTAGTCCAAAATATGGGAATACTTTATAGGAGGACATAATAATAATAATAATAATAATAATAATAATAATGATAATAATAAAGGTTTAACGTCCGTTTCCTCATCCAGGGATGATGTCAGGGACGCCCCCAACAGCACACATCACTACAGATCAATTCACCCAGACCAATCTAGACAATTCTCCCAGACATAGCAGTAGACCTACTGAGAACTGAATCTCGTCTCCGAATATCCTATTGAATCTGAATTTCTAGTATTATGCATCTTTACCTCTGACATTTATCCTAACCCACTGAAAGATTTCTTACCGTTAGATTCTTGTCGTCATCATCTCTTGAAGTTCTCTCCACGCAGTGGTCCAGCACTATCTGTTCAACACAACATCACCAATCTAATAATAGCATACAGTAGCCTAGCACTATCTGTTCAACACAATATCACCAATCTAATAATAGCATACAGTAGCCTAGCACTATCTGTTCAACACAATATCACCAATCTAATAATAGCATACAGTAGCCTAGCACTATCTGATAAACAAAAACCTCGCAAATCTCATAATAGCATATAGTGGACCAGCACTATCAGTTCGAACACAACATCACTAATTTAGTAGTAGTATATACTGGTAATATATCTGTTCCAACACACCATTCTCTCCAAGAGTACAACACACGGGCCCGTCCATGATATATAGCGCCTCCACTCTTCTCTGTTTTCTGTTTTCTGTTTTCTTCTTCATGTCGACATACGAATGGATCTTTAATCATCTAACACTACTAATTTCGGTTTCTCTCTCCTTTCTGTCTATCTTCTACTATTGCCTTTAGTAAAATATCTCTTTAAAATGTGTCCAACCAATTCTATTTCTATTCTTCCTATTTCTTACAGCATTTATTAACTATCTATCTGTACCCACTCTCCTCAAGACTTATTTATTTGTAACTTTTTTGGTCCAGCTAATATTTCCATTCTTCTCCATATCCACATTTCCAACATTTCTAGTTTTCTAACATCTTCCTTCCTCAATGTACCTGTTTCACATCGATATAATAGCGTGGTCCTTGGATCTGCAATTAACAGAAGTCTAGATAGACAGAACTCAGCAAAACTGAAGGAGTCAATCACGTACGAAACAATTAAGTCATCATTAATTAAGACAAGTGCAATTTCTCATCAACAGATGCAGAATGGTTTCGAACTACGCAGTTAGAAGTACCGTTCAATAATCAGAGGGCTATATAGCCCAATAGTTTGATAGGCATAATATGAAGGTGACTACCTATAGTTCAGTTAAGATAACATTCATTTCAGGAAACGTAACGCATTGAAAATAAAGTAGTCAAAATAGAGTATATTAACTTTAAATATTAAACATTATTTGTTGAATTATTTTTTATTAGCAACACCAAAATGATTTTAGAACACCAATATAAATGTACAATCTACGTGTGCAGGTGTAAATTTAAATACACAAAATTTCTAAAAAAAACAGTGGATCATAGAGAAACATAGCATTGTAATCTGAATCTAGAATCATACCATGGCACTTTCAGGCATCTTAGCAATTAACCTATCCAGTATTGTCCTGTTGTCAGGTCCTCGTACACTCATCACAGAATGGCATATCCTGGTTACAAAAATCATTTTAATGTCATTCATAAAGCAACCAGAAGTATTGCTATGAATTGAATATTAATAGAAATAAATTGAACCGAGAGTCAAATACGGAAAATATTACATATTTACGGAGTAAAAGTAAAAAGTAAACACGCATTATAGTGAAATGATCAACTACGTTGATATCTATCAATTTTTTAATACCACATGTTTAAACCGTTAGGCAATTTATTCCATTTTCCGTTTAACCAGTCCAGTGAATGTCCGAGATTTTACTCTCAGATCAGCGCAGCTGGGATTCGAACTCACGAGGGTTCAATTCACCTCAGGATCTGTCATTTAAAACTTCATGACGTTACCTCTACGCTATTAAGACATTCAATAAGAAGAATAATAATAATAGTATATAATGTAACATAATTATATATATATAAAATAATTATATTATATATAATATAATATATAGATTATATATATATATATAAATAAATATATAATATATATATATATTAATATATATATATAATATATATTAATATATATATATATATATATATTAATATATATATATATATATATATATTATAATATATATATATATATATATTAATTAAATTATATTATAAATATATATAATTATAATAATATATATATATATAATAATATAAGAATAAGAATAATAATAATAAGAGGAGAAGTAGAATCAGATATCAGCTCATACATCAGAGCAGCTCATACATCAGAGCAGCTCATACATCAGGGCAGCTCATACATCAGAGCAGCTCATACATCAGAGCAGCTCATACATCAGAGCAGCTCATATATCAGAGCAGCTCATACATCAGAACCGCTCATACATCAGAGCTGCTCATATATCAGAGCTGCTCATACATCAGAGCTGTTCATACATCAGAGCTGCTCATACATCAGAGCTGCTCATGCATCAGAGATTATCAATGAAAAGATACGACTGCAATGTCAAGGTCGTGAGTAGAGATGAGGTCAATCACGCAATGAGTGCTGTTACAAGATTGCTTTAAACGATGGTACCGCATTAGGTGAATATGCCCTTTTATCTGATACAGTACTAAATATTCTGCTTGATGTCAGCAAAAAATGCTCAGACAAAGTGGAGGTGTCAAAGGGACTCCTATTCATGACTCTATCGCCGCAACAAGTTCTACAATACAATACCTTAATACCAGTTTACTAATCTGCATAACTAGCATACACCACGATATTGGAAGATAAAGTTTAGCGAAATATCAGCCTTAACATAAACGCAATCTATTGCATCTCTCTCTCTTCTGTGCACTGCCAAGTGGCAGGTTCAAGGTACATATTCATACTCAAAAGTCTGCTTTCTCGCTCAAGAGATCAACAAGTTAATCCCTTCACAAATGCTATGCCTTATGCAGTCTATAGCATGGGAAAAGTATGGCTTCTGAGGTGGTTTCTCGTTTTCATCTATCGTTGTTTAATTCAGCAAATGAACTCACAATTTCTCTTTGAGTATGGCATTGCAGACATCATGATGCATATTGTCTATGGCGAGATCTATGGGTGAGTATTGGTAGGTGTTAGTGAGTGTGACGTCAGCCTTGCTATCCAGCAACAGCTGTACAGCGTCCACGTGACCTCCCTGACATGCGTAGTGCAGTGCAGTGTTCTAAACACACACACATATACATACATATACACACACATACACACATGCACATATACACCCTACACACATACACACATACACACACACATGCACCATACACACCGGACACGCGTAGTGCAGTGCAGTATTCTAAACACACAACATACATACTTGACACGCAGAGTACAGTCCTGTGTTTTAAAGATACATATACATACCATACACACTATCGGCATACACACGCATACATGTTATAGGAAAAATGTGATAAGACTATCAAAGCAAACACGCATTAAAGTGAAGTGCTCAAGTATGTTGGTGTCTATCACTTTTCACTTTTAATACCACGAATTTAAACCGTTAGTCCATTTTCCGTATAACCAGTCCAGTGAATGCCCGAGATTTTACTCTCAGATCAGCGCGGCTGGGATTAGAACCCACGAGGGTTCAATTCACCTCAGTATCTGTCCTTTAAAACTTCATTATGTTTCCCCCGCGCTATTGAGACATTCAAAATTGAGACATATCATAAAAAGTGAAAAGAGAAGAGAAAGAGCGGATATCAGACGGACAAGTGCTGCAGACACTATACATACTAGATGAATTAGAGGGGCAGAGACATCGTCTACTCACAGAGCCTCGAGAGAGCCCGGGTCGAGCGGGTGATTGCCTGATGATGCTCAGAAGAAACTCTTATATAGTGCTGTGTTCTTAAAGGACTGGGCTAAATCTATTTCATGCGTTATGTAACATGGAGACAGGAGAGACATTCGCAGAACCAATCAATCAATCAATAAGAATTTAACGTCCGGTTCCTCGCTATAGGGCAATATCAGGGGCGTCTATTGCAGAGAAAGAGACGTCCTGAACATATTCGTAGTCTGTCATCACTTTCAGTAAACACCACTTCAATGACAAATGAGTTCATAAAGCAAAGCTGGTAAAGGTAAGGTTAACGCCAGTTTCCTCACTCGAAAGCGATGTCAGTAACGGGCGATCCCAGCAACGGAAAGGTTTTTGCTACTTAAATCTTATTAATTAATTGATTTGGTGAATTGATTAGATTGGTCTGGGTGAATTGATCTGTAGTGATGTGTGCTGTTGGGGGCGTCCCTGACATTATCCCCGGATAAGGAAATGGACGTTAAACCTTTATTATTATTATTTTTATTTTTATTTATTTATTTTTTATTTTTTTATTTAAAAATCTTACTAACACCATCAAGTTTGGAGTATAAAAGATTTCTACCTTCATTTTGTTGACATCATTGACACCGGCGTGATTGTCCAGTAGTATCCTCATCACTGAGGTGTGACCCTCACTGGCTGCCAGCATCAGAGCAGTGCAGTGCTCATCATCTCTGTCAATCAATCACAAGATTAATCGATTAATCAATCAATCAAACCAATCACTTATCACACGATTAATCGATCAAACAATTAAGCCAATCACTATGTTCATTATTCTGAACTGGAACCAGTTGCGAGGTCGGTAAAACACTCGACCGCGGATCAGCATGTGCGAGGTTCAAATCCTGGGCTCGATCGTCACTGATATCGTTTTCGAGTGAGGAAACTGACGTTAACCTTAGCTTTACCAGCTTTGAGCAATTAATTTCACCATTATTTCTGTTCATTAATCTATACAATCAATCAATCACTTTGTTCCTTAATCTGTATAATCAGTCACTCTGTAAAATTATTCACCCCATCAACAACTCTGTTTAACTGTAAAAGTTAACGTCAGTTTCCTCACTCGAAAGAGATGTCAGTGACAGGCGAGCCCTGGATTTGAATCCCGCACATACTGATCCGCAGTCGAATACCTTACCGACATCGCCACTGGCTCCAATCGGTACAATCAATCACTTTGTTCATTAATCTGTATAATTAGTCATTAACTACATCAGCAACTCTGTTTAACTATAAGTACAGTCACGACCTACATGTTTTAAGATACAAATAGATAATAAGTAATAGATAAGATATAAATTTGTAATAGACAATGCTGACCTCTTCGACACATCGCTGCCCAGAGAGAGCAGCACCTGCACTGCCTGGTGATGCCCGTTGAGGCAGGCGAGCAGCAGAGGCGTCCTTCCGTCCACATCGTCGTCGTTAGTCTCGTGGTTACTCGCGCTAATCAACGCTTCCACACAGCTCACGTTGCCATACCTACACGTTACCATAGCTACGCGTTACTATAGTTAAACGTTACCATAGCAACACGTGACCAAAGCTACAAGTTACCATAGCTACTCGTTACTATAGCTACGTGTTACTATAGCTACACGTTACCATACCTACACGTTGCCATACCTACACGTTACCATAACTAAACGTTACCATAGTTACACGTCACCATGGCAACACGTTATCATACCAGCACATTACCATAGTAACACGTTACCATAGCTATACGTTACCATAGATACACGTTACCATAGCTACACTCTCTCCTAACTACACGTTACCATACCTACAAGTTACCATAGCTACACGTTGCCATAGCTACAAGTTACCATAGCTACACGTAACCATAGCGACACGTTATCATAGCGATTACCATACACACATACATACACACATACATAATACACATACATACACACATACATCAACACATACACACAAGCATATACATACATATACATGTAGATACCTACGTATCTATAGATATCTATTGATGAAATTACCGTATCTACCACCGTACATCGGATTGACTGATTGACTGATTGATTGATTGACTGACTGATTGAATGACTGATTGACTGATTTATTGACTGACTGACTGACTGATTGATTGATTGACAGATTTATTGATTGATTGATCGATTGTAATACACACTGAGCAGCGATGTGTAGGGCAGCTCTCTCCTCTTGATCTTTAGCGTCAGGTCGAGCTCCCAAGTCTAGCAGCGTCTTCAGTACCTACACACATACATACATACATGTACATACATACACACATACATACATACATACATACATACATACATACACGTACATCAACACATACACACACATACATACGCCGATGTATCAACTTGCGGATACACAGACACATCTACTTACAAATACACAGACACATCTAATTACAGATACACAGAGGCATCTATTTACAGATACTGTGACATCTACTTATAGATATAGAAGCACCTCTTTTCAGATACACAGACACATCTACTTACAGATACACAGACACATCTACTTACAGATACAAGAAGACATCTACTTACATATACATGGAGGCATCTACTTACAGATACACAGAGGCATCTACTTACAGATACACATGGAGACATCTACTTACAGATACATGGAGGCATCTACTTACAGATACACAGAGGCATCTACTTACAGATACACAGAGGCATCTACTTACAGATACATGGAGGCATCTACTTACAGATACATGTAGACATCTAATTACAGATACACAGAAGCATCTACTTACAGATACATGTAGTCATCTACTTACAGATACATTGCCCGTGTAGGCGGCGTAGTGTAGAGCCGTCTGATCGTTTTTGTCTGTGAATGGTATGAGGTTCTTCCCTCCGTACTGTTCAATCAACCAATCAGAATTTAGATAACAAGTACTGTTCAATCTACCAATAATAATTTATATATCAAGTGCTGTTCAATCAATCAGTTCGAATTCGAATTCGAATTAATATAACATGTACAGTTCAATCCACCAATTAGCCTATATTATGTACTATTCAAGCAACCAATTTGAATTTATAACGAGGACTTTCCAATTAGAATAAAACAAATACTGTTCTTTCAACCAATTAAAATATATCAATTAACGCAACTAATTTGAATATAATAAGTACTATTCAACCGACTAATTAGATTGTAACATTTACTGTTCAAGCAACCAATTAGAATATACTAAGTACTGATCAATCAACCAATTGGCATATAATACGTATTGTTCAATCAATCAATTAGAATTTTTTATAACAAATTCTTTTTAATCAACCAATTAGAATTGAAATAGCAAGTTCTGTTCATTCAACCAATTGTAATTTATATTACAAGTACCCACTGCTCAATGAACCAATTAGCTTTTATATAAAATGTATCGTTTAACCAACCAAATTAGAATATTTGTAAGTACTACACAATCAACCAATCCGTAATTATACATAGGGTACTGCTCAATCCATCAGTCAGTATTTCTATAAATAAAACTGCTCAATCAGTACATTAAAAAAGATAAATATTCAACTAACCAATTAATCAGTCTTTCTGTAAAGAATCAATCACTCTATTGAACAGACAACAAGGAATCATATTTAATATGATTCTTTATATATTGGCTGGAGCCAGTGGCGATGTCGGTAAGATATTCGACCGCGGATCAGTATGTATGGGGTTCAAATCCTGGGCTCGCCCGTCACTGACATCGCTTTTGAGTGAGGAAACTGACGTTACCAGCTTTTATGCTTTTACCAGCTTTAAGACTGAATCAGAGTTTAACGTCCATTTCATCCTCGAAATCGCACCGGTGGTAAGAGAAACTAAGATTAAAATGTTAAAATAATGGTCGCATGCCACCGGCTAGCCAGTAAAATGAAAAATAGCATTCCTTTTGATTTGCGCAAAAGCGTAATTGGCTATGACATAATTATTATACACATTCTTCTATAGAAAATTAAGTAAAACATACCTGTAGTAAACAGAGTAGAGTATCGAAGTGATTAAACTGGACAGTGAGATGTAGCGCACTCTTTAGTGAGATATCTGACTCAGCGAT
Organism: Enchytraeus crypticus; assembly: GCA_905160935.1. Lineage (NCBI taxonomy): Eukaryota > Metazoa > Annelida > Clitellata > Enchytraeida > Enchytraeidae > Enchytraeus > Enchytraeus crypticus. Next base: position 1,082,227 of record CAJHZI010000458.1, read on the forward strand.
TTGAGCTCCGTTAGACAACAAGAACTCGACGGCCAGTGTTTGACCCTTCCAGCAAGCGCAGTGCAGGGGGGTCATGTTGTTCCTGTCACGTGCGTTCAAGTTCCCTCCCTAACAATAATAATAATAAAGGTTTAACGTCCTTTTCATCAACCAAGGATGATATCAGGGACGTCCCCACAGAATACATCACTACAGATCAATTCACCCAAACTAATCTGCAAAAGAAATGTGCTGAGGAGAAGTAAGGTCCTAAACGAAAGCCGGTCCGGTCCTACACACAATAGCTTGTCCATGATGATATCGAATACTGGCGCATCATTTGAAGTAGATCATAGTACACTACCACAAGGCCATATTTTAATATAATCATAAATGTATACCACTGTAAGAAATTCACTGTTTACTTTAGTTAAGCTGGTAAAGCTAAGGGCTAAGGTTAGCGTCAGTTTCCTCACTCGAAAGCGATGTTAGTGACGGCCAGCCCAGGATTTGAACCGCGCACATACTGATCCGCGGTCGAGTATCTTACCGACTTCGCCACTGGCTCCAACCAGTGGCGAACCGATAACCCATATTGGTTTTACAATTGAGTCGTAACGAGTTCACCGTTGCTCTTGATTTACAGGACATTAGCATCGGTCAATTGTCCCAGATATATCGAATTTTAGTTTGAATATCTTTAATAACAGGAAAGTTTTAGATTTATGAACATAAGTAGGGTCAAATATGATTTTTTCCAGTAGATGCTACAGTGAAATACTATTCCACACAACTGAACGAAACACTGTTCCACACAACTGAATGAAACACTGTTCCACACAGCCGAATGAAATACTGTTCCACACAGCTGAATTCGACATTTGTATAAACTATTTTGTTTATCACCAGTATTGGCACTTACTCGTTTGACTAGAAATTCCAGAATGTCGACTTTGTTGTAGAGAGCAGCTCTAAACAAAAACAATGAAACTGTTACATACTGTAGTATATGTTAATGAAAACAAAAAATTCGTATCGTCTATATCCCGTATTTACTTCGAAAAACTTGCAAATGTAAACAGAAAACAATAAATTTAATAACAAGCGACCAACATAGTAGAAAAGAGGGCACCCAAAATATTTAAACTACAATGAATCAGCTAAATAGCTAGCATCCCTTGTTTCTGTCTGCCTCCAACTCTTTTTGCTAGCATTCTTCTTATATAAAACTTCTTTCAGCATATCGTTCCCCCTATGATATATCCTATCCAACCCGTATTACTATGTCTTATCATATTTATTGACAGTTTATCTTAGCTAACTCTGTTAAGACCTCCTTCATTTGAAAATGTGTAAGTCAAATGAAGCTTTTCCGTATTTAAAATCGTATATACAATGCCTTTCGTTATCTGATATCCTATTTCATTAACACACTTTCACATCCTTAGAAAAGTGTCGTCCACAGCAATATTTGTACAATCTTTTCTTAATGGTTTTCTTAATATTTTAAATGTGAGTTTTTCCTCTTTTTGAATTATTTCTCATTATACATTTAATTCTATTCATATAGAAATCATCATCATCTTCACATTCCCATGAATACCAGTTTAACTATAGGGTCGGGATGTATTCATACGTATAATAAAAATATAAATTTATTCGGTTGGTCAATTATTTAATTACACGTTTATGATAATGCTATTTAAATTCTTTAAATAAATTATTTAAATCAGCACTATTAAGCAGCTAACAATTCACTGATGTTCCTTCGAGAAACTAATATTAAACAGAACTCTGGTCCATATCCGCCAAGATCTGCAAATATCCTAATACTATAATTCATTATTGTTATAATAATTCATTACTATAATTATTTATTATTACTATTACTATTATTATTATTCTTATTATTATTATTTATATAATCTTTTCAATAATATTTAATACAGCAATAATATTCAACAATGAGAGATATACGTATAAATTCTTACTTAAGGTCAAAAACATTTATCTATTAATTCATCAACTACAATGATATTATTGAAGAGATTATATATATATTAATAATAATAATAATAATAATAATAATAATAATAATGGTCTGAGCGCACTTCAGCGTTTTAATGCTGTATGCATTCGTGGCACATTGGCGAATGCGGCCTCCCAGAGCGCAGAGGAACTATTTTAAATATTTTTTCATCTTTCTTTTAATTAAATAAAGTCCTTTTTATCTTATAATAATAATAATAATAGTGATATGTGTTGTGAGGACGTCCCTGACATCATACTTGGATGAAGAAACGGACGTTAAACCTGTATTATTATTATTATTATTATTATTATATTTAATTATATGTGCTTTCATAGATATTACTTGTGTATTGGTGTCATTTGATCGACGTCGCAGCAGTTAATGACCGCCCCGTTATACACGAGAACCTTCGCGATATCCAGAAAACCATTCGATGCCGCCACACTCAACGGTGTCGCTAGGGTTTTCTAAACACCAACAAATACACGCAATCAATCCTTCAGACAGCTAATATAATCAATAAACCTCAATTTTATTATATCAGGAGAGAGAGCGAGAGAGCTTCGGCCAGATGAATTGATGATGCCCCTGATGAATTGATGATACCTCTGATGAATTGATGATACCTCTGATGAATTGATTATACCTCTGATGAATTGATGACACCCCTGAAGAATTGATGATACCCTTGATGAATTGATGATACCCCTGATGAATAGATGGTACCCCTGATGAATTGATGGTACCCCTGATGAATTGATGATACCCCTGAGGAATTGATGATACCCCTGATGAATTGATAATACCCCTGATGAATTGATGGTACCCCTGATGAATTGATGATGTCCCTGATTAATTGTTGATAACCCTGAGGAATTGATGATACCCCTGATGAATTGATGATAACCCTGATGAATTGATGATACCCCCGATGAATTTTTCCTACTTAACGAGCCGAAGTTCGCTAAGTATACATGTATATCATTTATATAATCCAGTATACTTAACAAGATTGCAACAGAATTGCAATTGTTTCATTATGAGCTCTTAAATTTTAAACAGGCATGCTAGAATCGTTAAGAAATAGTTGGGCTATACAACATGGTACTCCTCTTTTGTTGTGTGTGAGCCAGTCTGTCTGTCTGCCCGCCTGTCTCTCTTTGTATAGATTAATTCAATATCACGCCTTCCACAGAAAGCTATATTTTCATTTTGACTATTGCTATCTGATTCATGTACAAATGTAAATTAAACTTCTATTTCTACAGTCGACTCTGATCATTCTCAAAATCATTACAAAAAAACGACGTATTTGTTGCGCGTCTAGGAGGCGATAAATTTAAAACTGAGTAATTTCTGTAGTTAGAAATCTACTCAGAATTCATAAATAGACTAACAGCAACAAGGTCGGATAAAGACACTGAATTAAAGAGATTAACTGGTTGATTCACGCAGTGCTCTCTGGAGAGAGTAAAAATAGACTCTGGGAAGGAATATTCAATTTTTACCATGTAATCAAACATGAGCTGCTCCTGTGGCATGTTGGCAAGTTATCCGATTACGAATCAGCAGAAGCAGGGTTCAAATCCAGTGCTATTCAGAACACTGAAGATAAATTATGTTTTAGCGCTCTTTAGATCTCTTTGACAGTGGATTAGGGACATGCTATTATAAAGTCAGGAATTAAAAAAACGAAATACGTACGTAAATAATAATAATAAATTATTATAATGAAAAATTTAACGATTTAACGATTAATTAATTTTAATTAATTTTAATTAAAATATGATTAATTAAATACGATTAATTAATTTTAATTTAACGATTTATGAATAATTTGATTTTACAAACCTTTTCACAATTGACATCGGCACCGTGGCTCAGTAAAAGATTTACAACCTGAAATTATTTCACAAATAAATTATTTCACTCCAGCCTTCTAAATATTAATATAACATTATCCACATATCAAAAATTAACTACATGCGATATTGCAAATTATTCACTTGAGATTGAAAGCAATGTTTAACTATGTACGAATTCTTAAAACCAAAACACGCACCACAGTGCAATTAACATACCTAAACAAACACCATAACAAGCACGATATTGATGATGTGGGTTTAACGTCAAGGTCAGAAGCCCAAACGGCTTCTCTTCAAGACGTCTACAAAAACGAACTTAAAGATCATGGCGTGTCGTCTACCTCTAGACTACCGTTCTGTAAAGCTAAAAGCTAAAAAGCTAAGGTTAACGTCAGTTTCCTCACTCAAAAGCGATGTCAGTGACGGGCGAGCCCAGAATTTGAACCCGCATCAACTGATCCGCGGTCGAGTATTTTACCGACTTCGTCACTGGCTCCAGCCAGTACTGCAAGATATAGGGTTGTTATTGACTCTCCTTCTCTCACTCTCCCTCTTTCTCTTTCTCTCTCTCTCTCTTCTCTCTCTCCTTCTCAATTATTGCACTGCTTACTGGCAGGTCCAAGACATATAGCGCCTCCACTCTTCTCTGTCTTCCGTTTTCTTCTTCATGACCACTTATGAGTGGATCTTTAAATCATCTAGTATTCTCATTATCATACTAGATAGTACGATAAAGTTTGTAACATGATCATACTATAACATACCTCTAGACTGCCGTTTAGTTCTACTAGCTGTAGGGTTATGTTTATAACGTGATCATACTATAACATACCTCTAGACTGCCGTTTAGTTCTACTAGCTGTAGGGTTATGTTTATAACGTGATGATCATACTATAACATACCTCTAGTCTGCCGTTTAGTTCTACTAGCTGTAGGGTTATGTTTATAACGTGATCATACTATAACATACCTCTAGACTGCCGTTTAGTTCTACTAGCTGTAGGGTTATGTTTATAACGTGCTCATACTATAACATACCTCTAGACTGCCGTTTAGTTCTACTAGCTGTAGGGTTATGTTTATAACGTGATCATACTATAACATACCTCTAGACTGCCGGTTAGTTCTACTAGCTGTAGGGTTATGTTTATAACGTGATCATACTATAACATACCTCTAGACTGCCGTTTAGTTCTACTAGCTGTAGGGTTATGTTTATAACGTGATCATACTATAACATACCTCTAGACTGCCGTTTAGTTCTACTAGCTGTATGGTTATGTTTATAACGTGATCATACTATAACATACCTCTAGACTGCCGTTTAGTTCTACTAGCTGTAGGGTTATGTTTATAACGTGATCATACTATAACATACCTCTAGACTGCCGTTTAGTTCTACTAGCTGTAGGGTTATGTTTATAACGTGATCATACTATAACATACCTCTAGACTGCCGTTTAGTTCTACTAGCTGTAGGGTTATGTTTATAACGTGATCATACTATAACATACCTCTAGACTGCCGTTTAGTTCTACTAGCTGTAGGGTTATGTTTATAACGTGATCATACTATAACATACCTCTAGACTGCCGTTTAGTTCTACTAGCTGTAGGGTTATGTTTATAACGTGATCATACTATAACATACCTCTAGACTGCCGTTTAGTTCTACTAGCTGTAGGGTTATGTTTATAACGTGATCATACTATAACATACCTCTAGACTGCCGTTTAGTTCTACTAGCTGTAGGGTTATGTTTATAACGTGATCATACTATAACATACCTCTAGACTGCCGTGTAGTTCTACTAGCTGTAGGGTTATGTTTATAACGTGATCATACTATAACATACCTCTAGACTGCCGTTTTGCACTGCTAGATGCAGTGCTGTGTTGCCCTCTTTGTCATACGCTCGTATGTATAACACCTCGTGTTGGGCACCATGCCGCAAAGCTGTAACACAAATCAGAGCAGAACCACAATAAAACACATCTACACCGCGATGAAACAAAGCGTTTCACAAAATAATTTAATACAATCTTCTTCTTTAGCCTATGTCGAACTCGTTCAACCTTCTTAGCTTTATCAGCTTTTTTTAACCATCACTACACAGTTGACTGTGTTACAAGTTGCTGCTGAAACGTGTATGGCTCGAGATTCTTTAATTCAGTTGTGAAGTTTGACCGACTGGTATGTTCTATGCTGCCGACAATATTCATGCTTGTGAAGTGAAATATTTCGGCTGAGCACGTCCTGAGTTATGTACGTCAAACCTGTACTCACGTGCAGTGGGTTGAGCGCTGACTGCCTGAGCTTTGAGCCCAGGCCACCTGTATCCGAGGCTAACACTCTAACAGTTACGCCATATCCCCTCCCCAATAGCACAATGAAATAAATTTTTGCAAACAATGAAGCTAAGATACAATAAATGAAAGAAAGATGTAACATATGCATCTCTGAAACATATTCAGAGATGCATCAAAATGAAACCAGCTGTAACAAAAATCATACAGAACTGTAGCACAACAAAGAAGTAAACGCGAAACAATCCATTAAATTCTAGCTATGACTTTGACACTGGTCACAGCTTATCCCAGGTCAAGTCGTGTTCGAAGATTAAGCTATGAACAGTGTACAGTGGACATCTAAATCTAATCTAAAGACAAAGCTCCACACAGACAGACAGACAAAGCTCTAGACAGACAAAGCTCCAGAGAGACAAAGCTCTAGACATACAAAGCTCTAGACCGACAAAGCTCTAGACAGACAGACAAAGCTCTAGACAGACAAAGCTACAGACACAGACAAAGATCCAGACAGACAAAGATCCAGACAGACAAAGCTCCAGGCAGACAGACAAAGCTCTAGACAGACCTGCCTGCAGCAGAACCTTAGCGACATTCGTGTGACCCTCAGCTGCTGCCCACATCAGAGCTGTCATCTGATTGATATCCTTCCTCTCTATGTCAGCTCCTCGTGATATCTATCAATCAATCAATCAATACACAAATAAAACAGTCCATCCATTAATCAATACATCAATCAATAAAAATGTCTCATCTGGACCGTCATTTCTGTGTCAGTTGACTCTATGTCAGACTGACTCTATGTCAGTTTGACTCTATGTCAGCTCCTCGTGATATCTATCAATCAATCAATCAATACACAAATAAAACAGTCCATCCATTAATCAATACATCAATCAATAAAAATGTCTCATCTGGACCGTCATTTGATTGTATCATATAGTGGCATAGAGTGGCGCACAGAATGAAGAGACGCTGTAACCACTGTAGACAATCACCAGAAATTGTAAACTGTTTTATAATTCAGTAACATACTGGCTGCTGCCAGTGGCGAAGTCGGTAAGATATTCGACCGCGGATCAGTATGTGCGGGTTTAATTCCTGGGCCACTAACATCGCCTTCGAGTGAGGAAACTGACGTTAACCTTAGCTTATCAGCTTTTTATACTCTGTTGTGTCTGGGCCGATGAAGAATGGATCAACCGTAATAGCACGTGTCGTACCAAACGACTGAGCACGTGCTGAGGAAGGCAAAGTGAAACCATCTAGGAAGCCATATTATTTCCAACCAATATGCTACATTGAGATAGGGATAAAGCATAAACTTTTGTGAAGAGAATTCGTTAATCGATGGTGTGCTCTTTGTGGATTGCGTAAAAAGAATGTGAGTAGAAATATGTACCTTGGAAGTGTCACTTGGAGGACACTAATGAGAAACTGCTTAAGCGTCTGTTTCATCGTTCAGCTGAATTATCAGGGATGCTAAGATTGTACATGATCTAAAGATCCGCCCATAAATTTTACAAGTTGTTAAAAATACAACATGCTATCCACCGCAATACATAAATCAAGAAATGCGACATTAGACGTTACACAGCATTGCATGTAAATGTGGTTCTTCATACTGCGCTTCTAATAAAGACTAATTGAAAAGAATTTTAATTCAATATTAAAAATAGTTCCGTTGTAAATAATTAAGAGACCAATGTTCATGATATCAAGATAGGATTAGCGCTTACACCAATAGGCTAAGAGTATATCGGGCGCTACAGCGAAAGTCTATATTAGAAGTGCAGATAATACATGTACTGATTCATTTACTGTTATTGTTGGTTGGAGCCAGTGACGACGTCAGTAAGATATTCGACTGCGGATCAGTATATGCAGGGTTCAAATCCTGGCACGCCCGCCACTGATATCGCTTTCGAGTGAGGAAACTGACGTTAACATTAGCGTTAGCTTTTCTTCTATTAGTAATCACAGTAATTAATTTATTAATTGAGAAATTTATTAACTGACTGACTGACTGACTGACTTACTGACTGACTGACTGAATGAATGAATGAATGAATGACAAACTTATTGACTAATTGACTGATTGACTAACTGACTGACTGATAGACTGACAGACTGAATGACTGACTAACGAAATAACTGACTGACTGATTAACGGACTGACTGACGGACTGACTGACAAACTGACTTACAGATTAATTGATTGATTAATTTAATAATTGATTGATTGATAATACGAACGAGTGTTTCGCAGATGACTGAGTTGCCCTGTAAAGCGGCCATGATGAGAGGCGTGGTTTGGTCGGCGTCAGGTTCATTGACGTTACAACTAGACACACTGATCAACATCTGCACATACAACCACATATATAACTAGGCACACTGATCAACATCTACACATAAAACCATACATACAACTAGTGACACTGATCAGCATCTGTACATGCAACCACACATACGACCAGACAACTGATAAACATCTACACATACAACCACACATACAATTAGACACACTGATCAACATCTACATACAACCACACATACAACTAGACACACTGATCAACATCTACACATACAACTACACATACAACTAGACAACTGATAAACATCTACACATACAACCACACATACAATTAGACACACTGATCAACATCAACACGTATGAGATTCTAGACACACATATGATAGTCTACACGTCCAAGCATAAATACAACTAGATACAAAAATCAACATTTCAATGTACAGTGGAAATACACACAATTACACATAACGATGGTCTAGATGAACATCATCACACACACGCAAATACAATCACACACATACATATCATTTATAGATATATAAATATATAAAAATATATAGATATTATAGATATATAAATATTTATTCATCATATATATAGGCATCCCGGTAAGAGTGCGGATAACAACTACAGTAATATATATATATATATATATATATATATATATATATATATATATATATATATATATATATATATAAACATATTATATCAAACACATACATCATCAAAAATACACACGCAAATACAATCACACACAAACATACATATCATATATTTATATATATATACAATATATATATATATATATATATATTCAAATACATATACATATATATATACATATATATATATATACTGTATATATATATATATATATACATAAATATACATATATATATATATATATATATATATACATGTATATATATATACATATCATACACATACATCATTACACATACACACACACACAAATACAATCACAAATACAATCACACACAAACATACTCTCCCGGCTCGTACACTAAAGCTTTAAATATCAATCAGAACAGCCTAACCGTTAAAATATAACACTATTTTCCGATGACATCAAATCTCGAAATTCATCATTCCTAATGAGAACATCGGCATCCCGATAAGAGTGCGGATAACAACTACAGTAAAAGTAAACACGCAATATAGAGAAATGATCAACTATGCTGATATCTATCACTTTTTAATATATGTTTAAACCGTTAGGCAATTTATTCCATTTTTCGTGCAACCAGTCCAGTGAATATCCGAGATTTTACTCTCAGATCAGCGCGGCTGGAATTCGAGCAAACGAGGGTTCAATTCACCTCATGATCTGTCATTTAAAACTTCATGCCGTTATCTTTACGCTATTAAAAGCTGGTAAAGCTAAGGTTAACGTCAGTTTCCTCACTCGAAAGCGATGCCAGTGACGGGCGAGCCCAGGATTTGAACCCTGCACATACTGATCCGCGGTCGAGGATCTTACCGACTTCGCCACTGGCTCCAGCCAGACATTCATACAGGACTTACTTTGATGATTTTCTCGTGACCCTTCCTGGTGGCATAGTGGAGAGGAGTCCTGCCTTTGACATCCTTGATGTTGATGATGGCTCGTTTCTCGAGCAGACAGTAAGTAGCTGAGTCGTTGTTGTAGCGAGCTGCCAAGTGTAGAGGTCTGACGTCATCCTGTCCTAGCTTCACGTTCACATCTGCTCCATCAATCAATCACAGCATATCAATCCATAATCAAACCTATCAATCATTCAGTCAATCAATTATCTAATCAATAGATCACTCACTCAATCAATCAATCACATCATTCATCATCATCATCTTCCCTTAAATCCCAGTTTAACAAGGTTCGGGATTCGAATAGACTTTCTCCAGTCCATTCTGTCCCACACCATATCATCATATTCCCTATTTTTCATGTCCTTCTTCATTACCGCATCCCACGTCAATTGTGGTCTACCTCTCTCTCGCTTAGCTCAATCAATCACATCATATCAATCAAAAATGATATATATCAATCATTCAGTTAACCAATTATCTAATCAATAGATCACTCACCCTTATGTAATAAGATCTGGGAAACAGGTTCTTGGCCAAGCGACTGGAAACGGTCAGTCTTCATACCAATACCGAAAAAGGGCGATTCCAAAGACTGCGCAAACTACCGTACGATCGTTTTAATCCCACACGCAAGCAAGATCCTTCTAAAAATTATTCAGCAACGCATGAGTACAATCATAGATCGTGAAATGCCAGATGTGCAGGCGGGTTTCCGTCGTGGTAGAGGCACTCTTGATCACATTGCAAATTTGCGGTGGATCTTGGAAAAATCGCGGGAATGTCAAAAGAAAATTTACCTTTGTTTCATTGATTACACCAAGGCTTTCGATTGCGTTGAACACAACAAACTGTGGGTATGTCTATCAGAAATGGATATACCATCACACATAATTCGCTTAATAAAAGCACTGTATGAAAATCAAGAGGCAACAGTAAGGACTTCTTGCGGAGACACAGATTGGTTTGGAATCAATAGAGGTGTGCGTCAGGACTGTATTTTGTCGCGTCTTTATTTAATATGTACGCAGAAGCAGTATTGCGGAAAGGTAGATATGATTGAATCAACTGTAGGTGTGAAAATTGGTGGGAGAAACATCAACAACCTGAGGTATGCGGATGATACCACTCTCCTCGCAAAGAGCAGGGAAGGTCTGGAACAGTTCATATTAAAGGTTAAAGAAGAAAGCGAAAAAGCTGGCTTGTTCCTCAACATTAAGAAAACCAAGATCATGACAACTGATATTGCTGAAACCAAAATCAGAATTGACAATGAAGATATTGAGACAGTCAACGATTTCGTCTTTCTTGGTTCTAAAATCATCCGTGACGCAGAATCAGGACCAGAGATAAAACGGCGGATAGCAATGGGGCGCACTGCAATGACTGGCATGATGAAAATTTGGAAGAGTAAGGACATAGGCCTCGTTACCAAATGCAGGATAGTCAATGCGATAGTCTTCCCAATTGCCACATATGGATGCGAAAGTTGGACGCTAAAAAAGGCGGATAGAAGGAGAATCGAGCTTTCCAGTTTTGGTGTTGGAGACGCGTGTTACGAGTCCCGTGGACGGCTAAAGTTAACAAACAATAGAAATGTGCTAGATCGCATAAAACCAATTATTTCACTTGAAGGGAAGATCACAAAGCAAAGGTTGTCATACTTTGGTAATGTCATGCGAGCGAGTTCAATTGAGAAATCAATTATGCTAGGACAGATCAGTGGAAAAAGGAGGAAAGGTCGTCAAAGAACGCGTTGGCTTGATACTGTAGAATTTGACCTCAACACTAGCACAGCGGATTTGAGGGAGGCAGTAAGAAATCGTGATACATGGAGGCAGATAGTTCATAAAGTGTCCAAGAGTCGGCTTCGACTGTATGGATAACTCATCATCATCAGATCACTCAATCAATCAATCACGCAAATAAATTCAACGGATCAAAAATCACATCCACAGGCAGTATAGTTATAAAATGTCACTTCTGTGTGGATGTAAAGCTGAACATTAAAGAAAGGATATATCAGGAAACTAGAAGCACTGGAAATTTAGTTATGAAGTAGGATGGAAAAGATTAGTTGGGCTGACAAAATTACAAATGAAACAGTTTTTGAGAGAGTTGAGCACTGATAAACAGTTAATAAATGTGATAAGAAATAGAAGGAAAAACGGGATAGGACATATTGAAAGGGGGAAATTATTTACTAAAGGATGTAATAGAAAGAAAAATGCAAGGGAAAAGAGTTAGAAGAAGACCAAGACATGGGATGCTGGATGATCTGATAACAAGTTTATATATAGAGATCAAAAGGAAGGGCGAGGATAGAATTGGCTGGAAAAGTTATATGCCATGGACCTGCCGTTTGGCAGTGCACTAGATGAAGAAATTACAAAGTGCTGAAAAAGGGAAAAAATTAATTGTACTAGATTTTAATAATAAAAAAGCTAAAAGCTAAGGTGAACGTCAGTTCCCTCACTCGAAAGCGATGTCAGTGACGGACGAACCCAGGATTTGAACCCGCATGAACTGATCCGCGGTCGAATATCTTACCGACTTCGCCACTGGCTCCAGCCAGTGGCAGTTAATAACAATAATAATAAAGGTTTAACGTCCGTTTCCTCATCCAAGGATGATGTCAGGGACGTCAATTGTACATTGTACTCCAAGCCTTCACGAATATGAATCTTCGACTCGGAAGACTTGGAAGAAAGAAAAGAAAACAGAAGTAGGCCCTACATGTTTAGAAATGTACACCTTAGAAACATTGCTCAAAGAAAGTGAGAGAAAGATCTATTGGGCTTACAAAATTACAAATTAGGTAGTTTCAGAATTGTGAATAAAAATGTGAACAGGCCTCATGGTTTGAATGATCAGGAGGTTGCAGCTCTAGCTGCAGTAGTTATATTACTTTACATATATTTTTACACGCAAACTAGAGCAAATACTTTCAAGAAACATTTCATTAATAATAATAATAATAATAATAAAGGTTTTAAGTTCGTTTCCCTATACAAGGATGATGTCAGGGACGTCCCCATCACATGTCACTACAAAATCGATTCACCACAAACGATCTGCAAAAACATTTACTGAAGAGAAAGAAAAAGATCCTAAACGGTACCGGTCCGGTGATCAAAAAGCAGTCAGACAAGATGAAAACAATTATGATGGGAAGAGATGTGTTTTTCAGAGATGGAAGAGATGTGTTTTTCAGAGATGGGAAGAGATATGTTTTTAAGAGATGGGAAGAGATGTTTTTCAGAGATTGGAAGACATATGTTTTTCAGAGACGGGAAGAGATGTGTTTTTCATTCAGCTTTATTGTAATTTTTTATATTGATAGCCGCTCGTCAGGCCGTAAAATTGGTCAACAATTAGAAGTTAATGGAAAATCTATTTGGACGTCCTTCATCACCATGACCTATCGAACCCTAAATGACCTATGACCTATCATAATGACTAACGACGTATCAACGACCTATAATGACTAATGACCAATGGAACCTATCTGGTGCATTATTTATATTAAATTTAAAAAGAATACGAGAGGGATGAAGAAGCGACGGACCTGCCCCGGCCTCTATGAGTGCCTTCATGACCTCCACCTGGTTGTAGCGAGCGGCGTAGTGAAGAGCCGTGTAGCCGTACTCATCAACATCGTTCAGCTGTATGTGACCTCCCTCCAGGTACACCTTAACCACCTCCAAAAGTCCGTCACGTGCTGCCTACACACAGGTACACACACATACATGTACACATACACACACAGGTACACATACACACACAGGTACACAGACACACACAGGTACACATACACACACAGGTAAACATACATGATCACATACACATACCTGTACACATACACACACAGGTACACATACACACACAGGTACACATACACATACATGTACACACACACATGTTCACATACGCATACATGTATATATACACACACAGGTACACATACACATACATGTACACACACACACACACACAGGTACACCTTAACCACCTCCAATAGTCCATCACGTGCCGCCTACACACAGGTACACATACATGTACACATACACACACAGGTACACATACACATGTACACATACTATTACACATAGCACATACATGTACATAAAAAGGCGGTAAAACCAATGTTAACGTCAGTTTCTTATCTCAAAAGCGATATCAGTGACAGGAGAGCCCAGGATTTGAACCCCGCACATACTGATCCGCGGTTGGATATCTTACCGACATCGATATGCTCATAGGTAGGTCTGACGTACAAACACACGTACATCTGAACTAACTCCAGCCACCCCAACACGTGACGCATGCCTATATTGCTAAAAAAATTAAAGCTGGTAAAGCTAAGGTTAACGTCAGTTTCCTCACTCGAAAGCGATGTCAGTGACGGCGAGCCCAGGATGTGGACCCCGCACATACTGATCCGCGGTAAAGTATCTTGCCGACTTCGCCACTGGCTCCAGCCAGTGTAGATGCACACACATATATACATATACACGCATTCGTGCTCAAAGGGTGGATGATATCCTCAAATCCAAGCTAAACTCGATATCTTTCTCATTTCTAATTTTAACTCAACTTACTACACACTGGCATGGCCTAGGCTGGTTTGAAGAAGGGTTTATCTAAATCAACCAGTTCGGCACAGCTGAGATAACCTAAAGCTTCGAAGTTTGCTTGTAGCTCAATGAACGAGTACATTGAAGCCATTGGCCTCCATTGCCCGCATCCCCGCAACATACATATCTCTCAATTCATCTACAGAATAATCACGGGAATTGACGCCAGAGTGGAGACATCACACAGCTCAGTGTGATGTCTCCACCCACAGACACACAGTTCAGTGTGATGTCTCCACCCATAGACACACAGTTCAGTGTGATGCCTCCACCCATAGACACACAGCTCAGTGTGATGTCTCCACACACACACAGTTCAGTGTGATGTCTCCACCCATAGACACACAGCTCAATGTGATGTCACCACCTACAGACACACAGCTCAGTGTGATGTCTCCACCCATAGACACACAGTTCAGTGTGATGTCTCCACACACACACAGTTCAGTGTGATGTCTCCACCATAGACACACAGCTCAGTGTGATGTCTCCACCCATAGACACACAGCTCAATGTGATGTCACCACCTACAGACACACAGTTCAGTGTGATGTCTCCACCCATAGACACACAGCTCAGTGTAATGTCTCCACCCACAGACACACAGCTCAGTGTGATGTCTCCACAGACACACAGTTCAGTGTAATTTCTCCACCCATAGACACACAGTTCAGTGTGATGTCTCCACACATTCACACAGATGAGTAAGCCTTTCATCAACACAGCACAGATGTGATGCGACAGGTTATAAAATGTAATTCAATACGATTATCGCTTATAGTCTCACAAGCGGTTATATCACATTATATGTATTTGCTGAAAACTAGTAAATCAATTTCACACATTTAAATAATATGATTGTCACTCAAAAACTCTCATCTCTAACTATTACGATGAGCTCTGCTTGCTCAGTGTCTTTCTCTGCAGTACTTTTATAGACGAGTGGTGTTTGAGGGTTGCACTTGGTAGAACAGTGACAGTTGAAAACGTCCCGTATCTCGCTGTCAGATGAGAGACGGACGTTAAATTAGTGTTGACTGAAAGCATTCGCTGCTGAGCCTCATTCGAAACTTGGACTTTGACTTGGACTTAGACTTTGACTTGGACTTGGACTTGACTTGGACTTTGACTTTGGACTCACTGTCTGGATTTTGAAATTTGCACCGTTTTTGGACCTTCTTTTGCTAGCCGGCTTTATTTTGACTCAAACAGTGCTCGATGTTGTCATTGATGACTGTAGCATTCTAATTGTTGTTGTTGTTGTTGAGCCAATACTTCGTAATGCAACATAACTTTACAGAGTAATTTCAGAGGAATATCAAACGTCGTCGTATCTCATGTATACTGTGTACTTGAGCATACCAAGCACTGATCATCAGAGTATCTAGTACTGAGTGTGCCGAGGCGTTAGGCTCATTTGCGGCTAAATCTGCAACTATACTGTATGCTATTACCCCAAGTCAGGGTTTGTTTTGATTATACAATGTAGTTACAGACGATTACGATTTTCTAGTGCGATATGTTGACTTCATCTAATCAACTTTGTTCACTCGGAAGCATCGGTGTTGAAGTGGTATAGGTGCTAGGCTTTAGATCATTTGGTTTGGAATTCAATTCTGGATCGAGTCACTTTTATTTTTTAAAGTTTAACTCAGATTTTTTAGTTTCACAGAAATATGGTTAGGGTTAGGGTAATGGGTAGGGGTTAGGGTTAGAGATAGTTATTCTTTTGGAATAATTAGTTAAGAATAAAACCCTGCCAGCTGGAGAAATTGCAAAAACCTCTGTTGCGCTTTTAACAGCAAGTTTAGGCTAATGTTAACAGTAGCTTCACTAGACTTGTTTGTGGGTCACAGCGGTCAGCCGTTACGTTAATTATAAGTAAATAGTGCTTACGTTGCTGGCTCGTGTTCTGTCATAAACAGACACAGTAAAGACCCACAGCATCGAAGTTGTACATGAATTATAATTAAATATATTCCATTTATTCTGAGAATGGCAACAGGAAACCACCTCAGCAGCCATACCTTTCCCAAGCTATAGGCTACATAAGGTATCGATAAGGCATAGCCTTTGTGAATGGATTAACTTGTTGATCTAAGTAGTGCTCTTATGTAGCGAGAAAGCATACTTTGAGTATTAATATGTACCTTGAACCTGCCACTTGGCAGAGCAATGGAGAGATATTCGATTTGTTATAAACAGAATTTCCCAAGAACAATGGGATATCAAAAGGAATGTTATAGATGATTCAAGGATTCACTAGATTTTCTGGCTTGAGCCAGTGGCGATGTTGGTAAGGTATTCGGCGGCGGATCAGTATGTGTGGGGTTCACCTCCTTGGCTCGCCCGTCACTGACATCGCTTTCGAGTGAGGAAACTGACGTTAACATTAGCTTTGCCAACTTTTACTATTATGTGGAAATGAAGAGGAAAACGGATGATAGAGATAAGTGGAGGCGTTATACACCATGGACCTGCCAGTGTGTGGACAGTGCAATAAGAGAGATATTCGACTAGTCGGTTAAAAACAATTATTTCTGACTAAATAATCCAGCAGATGCAACCTATGGCACCACATTTAGTATGGTACCAGCTATGAAATGTTGAGTCAAATTCTATCAACAGGGTCGATATAAATCTGCAGAGCCAATGTAGTAATAAAGGTTAAAGTATCAAAGCATTAAGCTTCAGTTTAACCAAAATTATGGGCCTTCAAGAGGTACGTGAGAGTAGAACTTGAAAAAAGGTAAAGCAGCAACAAGAAGTTGTGGAGCAAATAAAATATTGATGTAGTTGAAGCTAAGAATAAAGAAATAGTAGAGAGATCAAAGCTATATTTCATGAACTAATATGCAACACCTGTAACAAGTAACGAAAAAATTTTCTGATCAAGTTCAGAGTCAATCACAGAGAACACACAAACTCAGCCACACGCAAACATACACACACACAAATACACACACACAAACTCACACACACGCAAACATATATACACCCACACACTCACATTTATCCAATCTAATTATGTTTGTAGGAAAGTGCGCAAGACTGATCAGGAGATAACAATGCAGTATAATCTATTCTGATAGCAGAAAGTACACAATGCGAGATTTATCTAGGTTTGGGTGATGTTGAGTCTTGGCCTTGACCTTAAGAGTAAATATTTGTTGCTGACGCCGATCATAGCCTTAAATATGCAAGTAAGTATCCCACAGTAACAGCTAAGTGTCTTGCATGAATAACCGATATCCCATAGTAACAGATAAGTAACAGATAATTGTTTTACTTGAATAAACGATATCCCATAGTAACATATTAAATGTCCTGTGTATGTACTTGTGTAAACTACAATCCATAGTTACTTATACATGTTATACATGTCTTACTTGTATAAACGGTATCCCGTAGTTACTAATCAGAGTTTTGCCGTTATTAAAGCCACCATCAGTGGAGTTCATCGTGCCCTTGACGACCCCACCGCGCCTGCCCCAGGTATCTACCGAACCGGCCAGGGAGGAGCCGACGCCCCTGCTCCTGCCCTGCTCCCTCCTGTGTCGAGTGAGCTGCCCTGAGAGCAGGGAGACGGTCTTGAGCGGCACATAGCCCACGAGCTTAGGCTCATTGTTAGGCTCCGTGTCCGCGCCTGTAGCGTCCTACATACACAACGTACAAAAGTAGCGTCCTACATTCACAACATCAAAAGTAGCGTCCTACATACACAACATACAAAAGTAGCGTCCTACATACACAACATACAAAAGTAGCGTCCTGCATATACAACATACAGAAGTAGTGTCCTGCACACAACAAATAAAAGTAGCGTCCTATAAAACCACATGTTTAAACCGTTTGGCAATTTTGTCCATTTTCGGTGTAACCAGTCCAGTGAATGTCCGAGGTTTTACTCTCAGATCAGCGTGGCTGGGATTCGAACCCACGAGGGTTCAATTCACTCAGGACCTGTCATTTAAAACTTCATGACGTTACTCCTGATCCATTAAGACATTCTAATAACATATAAGTGTCAAATAAATATATAAATATCATAACATATAAGTGTCAAATAAATATATTCGTCAATCATACACACTATTACACAATCATCATCATTATTATCTTCCCTTGAGTCTCAGTTTACCTTGTGCTGCAGTTTAACATGTGCTGAAGAGAAAGAAAAAGATCCTAAACAGTGCCGGTCCGGTGATTAAAAAACCGTCAGGCAAGATGAAAAATGTCTATGATGGTAAGAGATATGTTTTCATCTTACAGCGGTAAGTGGAAGTAGTAGAACATGAGCGAAGATCAGAAGGCAGAGAGTTACATACTGTAGGAGCTGAGAAAGAAAATGCACGTCTACCTAACAAAGTGAGAATATAAGGAATTTTGAGTAGCTTGGCATCGGAAGAACGAAGCTTGCGAGAAGGTTGATATTGGATTAGGAGATCAGAAAGGTAAGAAGGTTTACCAAAAAGGAGTGTTTTGAAAGTTAAAACAGCAATTTTATACTTAATTCTTTGAACCACAGGAAGTCAATGGAGATTACTAAGCAAACAACTACAGATGGCATCGTAAGATGCGACTAAGCACAACTTTATAAAATAGCTTATAGGCCTATTATGTTAAATGTCTAAATAATTTCAGCATGCATATAGAGCGTCAAATAGTGGCTTAATATTTAAATAGCTGTTCTTGTGATCCGTGAATCAATTTTCTGTTGAGCTGACAGTAAAATCTCAGATATTCACTGTGTAGCATAGACAATTGGCTTTAAGCTGTCTAACGGTTTTAAGATGTAGTGTTAAAAGTGATACATGTCATCGTGGATGATCATTCATTAAAATGTGTGTTTTAACATTTTCTGAGAAGTAACTACTACAGAATATCACGAAGGTAGGCCTACACCTAAACGAAACTGAAGACAGCGTAAGATTTTGGCTCCGAACTATTTATTAGTCGTAAAATTAACAAAGAGACAGGTAGGGAGAGACAGAGAGAATGAGAGAGAGATAGTGAGAGAGAGAGAGAGAGAAATAGAGAGAGAAAGACGGAGTGAAAGAGAGTGAGAGAGAGCGTGACTTATAGACGAAGCAAGAAGAAGAGAGAACGAATGTAAATGTATTTATTATATTATTCACTAGCGGGCATAATGGAGCATAATTTATTCATTTGAGTACAGAATTTAAATATCAACTGAATCATACCATTGTAGAGCCTTAGTTCATAGCTGTAAGTGATGAGCATCAGTTAACACAGGCTCCTTAATCCAATCCAATTCAAGACTTACAGTTCGTAGCGTTCTACGCATTCAACTTTCATCAATAGAAACTAAGAAATATTCTCCTTGACGTAGTATTTCATGCAATAAGCTGCAGCTAATGGTGATTCAGCTTCAGTCCTATAATCCAAAACATTTTACTCTGACTGACAAACACTTCCAACTTTACATTTGAACATGGAGAGTATTTACTATATAGCTGAAGTTAGTAAAATTTAGAAGTTAAATAGAATATCTACTAGTCCTCGTTGTTAAAAACGTAATAGCTTTCAACTCATTACACTAGTGTCGACTACACGTTCGCTCAAGCATAACGAATTAACTGAAAACAATGAAAAAATCTCCGTTATCTCTATCTATTCAGCATCCATTTCATGATATTTATTTACAACCTCTCTCTCTCTTTCTATCTCTCTCTCTCATATATATATATATATATATATATATATATAATATATATATAGATATATATAATAGATATATAAGTATATATATATTATGTAATATATATATATTATAGTATATATAATATATATATATATTATATATATATAAATATATATATATATATTATATATTATATATATATATATATCAATATATATATATATATATATATATATATATATATATATATATATATATCTGATATCAGCTCTACTGATCATTCTACCTGACGGCAGATCCGCTGCTCATTTAGCTGGACTGATGGCTTGATACTATAAGAAATAGGAAGAATTGGATAGGACACATTCTAAGGGAAGATAGCTTACTAAAGGCGATCGTAGAAGATGGAGGGAAGGAAAGAGAAGCCGATATTCCGAGATTGGGAATATTAGATGGTTTACAGATCCACTCGTATATGTGAACATGAAGAGGACAACGGAAGACAGGAAGCGTGGAGGCGTTATATGCCATGGACCTGCCAGTGGGAAGTGGACTAAGAAAGAAAGAGAGAGATGGCATAACCATGACAACATCTTCATAAGACGTTCCAAATAAGTTGTTCTCTTAACACAATCCTAGTCTTCTTCTAAATAATACTTATGAGTTTGTTCACAGACCACTGGCAACAGGTTTAAAACTGGCCGAGCAATTTCTTATAATATTCTTGGAATACACGACAAACAGGCGAAAATGTTTGTTAATTAAGTGAAAATGACTCAGTTTCTAAGATGTATAATAGTTGATAGATTCAAATGAGCTCAGATTTTAAGAGGTACATCTATAAAAGTTTATATATTCAAATGAGCTCAGGTTTTAAGATGTACATGTAGAATAGTTGATAGATTCAAATTAGCTCAGGTTTTAAGATCATAGATTAAAAAAACGTTTTTTACGTTTTTTATATCTTTGAAAAAACGCGTTTTTTATTTTTTATAAAATAAAACACGTAAAAAACGTAAACCATGGTTTGACGTGGACTGCACATAAATATTGAGAAATTGCCGTTAGTTTCGTGCCAAATACATCACTATAAAAATGTAATTCATTACATTTTTGATTTTGCCTAGTTAGGCAAATTTTCTAATTTTTAAGACATTGTCTATTCTTAATTTCTTACGGATTTAAATTTTCTTGTATTGATAATTATGAACAAACTGACAGTGTGGCTGTATGTGACCTGAAAGTATTTGTTTATATTTGTATGGAGTCTATGGACATACTTTAGAATTTTAGAACTTTACATCAAGTCTAATTGTAATAAAATTGTTTAGTGTTATGGAATGAAGGCATGGTAATATACATGTATATGCAAGCTAAGTGTACGCTACTAACGGGTTTTTTTTCAACGTTTTTATACGTTTTTTATATTTTTTGAGAAAAAACGCGTTTTTTATTTTTTGTAAGAACGTTTTCTTCATTTATGTTTAAGATGTACAATTGTACATGTAGAAGAGTTTATAGATTCATTGATCTCTGTTTGAGTACTCCGATGTCCTGCGAGTAGCAGCAGATCCAATGTGCCCTGATTTACACTCAGATCATCTTATTCTAAAGCCTAAAGCTAAAGCCAAGTTGAACGTTTCCTGCTCGATAGCCTCTCAGTGACTGGGAGAGCACGGAATTTGAACCTTGGACCTACTGATCAACTGACGAACAACTTACCAACATGCAATCAGTTCAACCCAGTTGAGCTCAAATTAGCTTTAGGCTATTCTTGCGTAAATTCTCTTATTATATATGCGGGGTTCCAATCCTGGGCTCGCCCGTCACTGACATCGCTTTCGAGTGAAGAAACTGCCGCTAACCTTAGCTTTACCAGCTTTTACATTTATTATCATCGTCATTAACACCACGCACTTGTACCTGGTCTCAAAAGAAACAAGAACTTGGTTCAAGAGAGCATGCACAGCTGTCTGCTGCACAGCTGTCTGCTGCACAGCCGTCTGCTGCGCAGCTGTGGCTGCTATTCACAGCTGTCTGACTGCACAGCTGTGGCTGCTATGCACAGCTGTGGCTGCTTTGCGCAGCTGTGGCTGCTATGCATAGCTGTTTGCTGCACAGCTGTGTCTGCTTTGCACAGCTGTCTGCCTGCACAGCTGAGAGTGCTCTGACCTCTACGCCACTGGTTATGCAATATGATGTGCACTGCGGAGACGTAACAACAGCTGATGGACCTGTCAGAGCATCGAAGTTCCTCCATCGATGAACAATTCCAAGTGATGCCGGTACAGAACTTATTGAATGACTTAATAGAGTAAGAGTAACATCATGAAGTTGTAAATAACAGATCCTGAGGTGAATTGAACCCTCGTGGGTTCGAATCCCAGACGCGCTGGTCTGAGAGTAAAATCTCGGACATTCACTGGACTGGTTATACGGAAAATGGTCTAAATTTGCCAAACGGTTTAAGCATGTGGTTTTAAAAAGTGATAGATATCAACATAGTTGATCATTTCACTATAATGCGTGTTTATATAATAATTAAGTATAAAATTGCTAACTTTCAAAACACTCCTTTTTGGTAAACCTTCTTACCTTTCTGATCTCCTAATCCAATATCAACCTTCTCGCAAGCTTCGTTCTTCCGATACCAAACTGCTCAAAATTCCTAATATTCTCACTTAGTTAGGTAGACGTTCATTTTCTTTCTCCGCTCCTACTGTTTGGAACTCTCTGCCTTCTGATCTTCGCTCATGTTCTACTACTTCCACTTTCCGTTGTAAGTTGAAAACATATCTCTTCTCATCATAAATTTTATTTCATCTTGCCTGACTGAATTTTTATCACCGGACCGCCACTGTTTAGGATCTTCTATTTCTCTTCAGCATGTGTTTTTTTTCAGATCGTTTGGGGTGAATCGATTTGTAGTGACATGTGATGGGAGGGAAGTCCCTGACATCATCCTTGTATGAGGAAACGGACGTTAAACCTTTATTATTATTATTATTATTATTATTATTATTTACTATTTTAACCTGTTTAAAAATCATGCTCTGCTAGAGTTTACTTGTTTCACTGTGGTATAGTCGGATAAGTATCAGATTGGGAATCTGTGGAGGCAGGTTTAAATGAATCCTAGGCTCTCCTGTAGCTGATCTTTCGAGAGATGAAATTTACGTTAAAATCAACTGTAAACTGATGTATGCAAAGACTAATTTACCGGTTATTGACAGTTTCATTTCTCGAAAGAGTTACCACTGACTTAGAGCACTGGATTAGAACCATGCGCCTAAGCCTGCCGATCCATAGTCGGCAAACCTGGTCAAGTAGTCTGATCAAGTAGACTGGTCAAGTAGTCTGGTCAAGTAGTCTGGTCAAGTAGACTGGTCAAGTAGACTGGTCAAGTAATCTGGTCAAGTAGTCTGGTCAAGTAGACTGGTCAAGTAGTCTGGTCAAGTAGACTGGTCAAGTAGAGTGGTCAAGAAGCATGGTCAAGTAGCGTGGTCAAGTAGCGTGGTCAAGTAGAGTGGTCAAGTAGCCTGGTCAAGTAGACTGGTCAAGTAGCCTGGTCAAGTAGCCTGGTCAAGTAGACTGGTCAAGTAGCGTGGTCAAGTGGCCTGGTCAAGTAGAGTGGTCAAGTAGACTGGTCAAGTAGAGTGGTCAAGTAGACTGGTCAAGTAGCGTGGTCAAGTAGACTGGTCAAGAAGCGTGGTCAAGTAGACTGGTCAAGTAGCGTGGTCAAGTAGCGTGGTCAAGTAGCGTAGTCAAGTAGACTGGTCAAGTAGACTGGTCAAGTAGAGTGGTCAAGTAGACTGGTCAAGTAGAGTGGTCAAGTAGTCTGGTCAAGTAGCGTGGTCAAGTAGACTGGTCAAGTAGAGTGGTCAAGTAGCCTAGCCTCTGAAGATGATACAAGCTTAGAGCTCCACTGCTGCCAGTCCCTCCGAGCATCGAGCAGAGACTGTGTCTGTCGCTCATAGCATTCTGAGCACAAGTTAAAGTACCTTCGAAGTCTTGTGAAGGAACTACATGGTACCTGTGATTACTGGAGAAATTCAATTAACTTAAATTACCTCAAGCATTGTGCTTTTTCACAACAACAACAACAATAACAACAGCCCTTAGTCACAGTTGTCAATAGCAGCTTAGAGAAAGATTAAAGAAAAATTAATCCAACAAAAAATTCGAGACAATTTAATCCAGGCCGACGATAAAAAAAGGCTTCAAAAACGGTGGAAAATCCAGATTCCATAAAAAGATAAAATCATGAATTGAGGAAAGAAGCTGGTCGCAACTTATGAATACTAGATGGAAGAGACATGGAAAAGGTAGGTCTTTAACTGCCTATGGAACAGTTCATAAGAAAGCAAAACCTGATATAATTAATATATGAAAGAGCGATTAAAGCTTACAATGTGAAGGTATGTTGGGTTACTTAGAAACCGAGCACTGATCCGATGTCTTGCGAACTAGCCACCAGCTCAAGATTAGTCGTACTTTTTCTAGAAAGTTATTATTTACAACTATTTTATTTTAAGTAACTGTTTTATATTATTTATAAATGATAATATGCTACATATAAATATAACATATTATAATATATTATTTTATATTATTTATTAATGACTTATATTTTCTTCTCCATAACAGCATATTAAACACTTCTTCCATACTTCACAGTCATCTTTCATGACACTTCATTCCATAGCTCTGTATCCTTGTGGTGTGCTAATACTTCAAGCCTCTCAAAGAACATTTTAATGCAATTAGTTCACCTGTTACCGAGTGTATCATAATTTTGTCATCTCTACATATAGGCCTACGATGTCATAAAAATACCGTTTATTACAGTTCCACATTTCTACGATAGTCAGACGTTATAGTAGCCTATCAGTCAGACCGGCTGTATGCAGTAATAGTACCTTACCTTTGTATATGTACATTAATTTACTGTTACATTCATCTTTGTGGCGGTAGCTCAGTGTGTCGAGTCGTCTTGAAGAGAAGCCTTGCGCTTCTGAACCTTGATGTTAAACACACTACAACCTACCTCTACATTTCTTACAATAAATGCTATAAAATATTGCGCTATTCAATGTCTCAATAGCGCAATGGTTAGAGATATTGATAACATCATGAAATTTTAAATGCGAGATCATGAGGTGAACTGAAGTCTCATGGGTTCGATTCTCGGCCGCGCTGATCTGAGAGTAAAATCTCGGAAATTCACTGACTGATTAAACGGTAAATTGGATAAATTACCTAACGGATTTAACATGTGGTATTTTAAAAGTGATAGATATCAACGTAGTTGATCATTTCACGATAACATGTGTTATTATTATTATTATTATTATTATTATTAAAAACCAAAATAGAGGTCATAGTGGAGATAATTTAACTATATGTAGGTTGAGTCATAATGTAAGGTTGAATGTTAGCAAAAACAGACCGGCTACAAGAGGCAAGTGAGGTTTAGAGGAAGACCGAGACTGGTACAATGAGGGTGACAGTGAGGAAGATCTATACGCTCCTCTATGGAGATGAAAATTGATCAAAACAGTGAATAGAATTGGTTGGAAAAAGCAAAAATCTCACAGACCTGCCGTTAAATAGAGAGAGAGAGATAGAGAGAGAGAGAGAGAGAGAGAGAGAGAGAGAGAGACAGACAGACAGACAGACAGACAGACAGACAGAGAGACAGAGAGAGAGAGAGAGAGAGACAGACAGACAGAGAGAGAGAGATCTCCGGTCATCGATGCTGCATTATGATACACGACGTATGGTTACAACCTAATATCCACCGATGGTCAAATTGGTAGCACTCTTTCCATAAAAGCAGGAGAATACACGCAGGTTCGAAAACACAGCCTCTGACAATCACAGTCCACATGTCATACGAAATAAACGTTAAACTTTTGTCCATAGCTTTATAACGTGCGCTTAGACAGGCAATTTCGAAAATGCTTATAATAAAACTTGACTATAGACCTATATGGTCTTCTTATTTTATCCAGAAAGTACCTAATATTACGTACTATGAAGTTGGAAGATACGAAAATTAAACTAGTGTCAATTATATAATTAGACTATTCATTTAGATTTCAATAAAAGTTCTAACAAATGAAACTTTTTATCCACTATGTAACACGTTCACATTTATTCCATGTAATACATCAAGGTTGCTGTAATTCTGCTACAAGTTTATAACACCTGCCACAGCTGCTGCAAGCTGCATCCTCTCTCTTGCTAGTAGCCGGGCAGCTGAAAGCTCCACTGCACTGCACTTAAATTAGTTACTCTCTCTTTCATATGATATGTGCAATGGCGCAGACGTAATTGCCGCTAGTAATTAATTAACGCTGATGCCACAGTAAGGCAGATGGAAGGGGCGGCGCATTCATCTATCAGACGTGAGAGCTGGGAGGTCATTGCTGCGTAGCTGCAGAGCTGCGGAGCTGCGGAGCTACGAAGCTGCAGTAGGCTGTAAACTTCCACAGCGCAGCAGCTGCTTAGCCCAGGCTAATAGTACGGCTATTTAGTTGCTGCTGCGCATAGCTTACCGCTTCTCTAACTTTTGTTTCTCGACAGTTTTTAATTGTAATTTTTGCAAATTATCGTAACCGTATCACAACCCAACTTATTCTAACTGTTGTAACACTGCAATGATTCGTATCTGGTATATGTTTTTGTATTATTTTATAGCAAAGATTAGTATCTAACTGAGAAAGTGTCTTGTTGTAATGGCTTGTGTTAATGATTCTAAAGGAGAAAGAACTGATATCCCATTAAAAACTGTACTGTTGAGAGTTGTCTAGAATTCTTAAAGCCATTTTACACACGTTCCTATTATACAGGAATTATTGCTTTATTTTAGATTATTGCTTTTCTTGAAGCACGATACCTTGTAATTATTAAATGCCTCCTTTTCTACCAAAAGTTTTTATAAATTAATTGTATATATTATAATCGCCTAATTGGAATTCGAGGCTGCTTTACGAGTTACTGTTGGCGTCTTGTAACTCAGTCGGAGAGGATCTAGGGGACCAAACCCCCTCTCCCCTCCTCCCTTCATGGCGGCAGAGGTTTTATGACGGGGCGGGCAGTTTTTGAGTTGCCTCCAAATTTTTGGTCCACAGGTCTTATTCTATATACATCATTTTAGTCTACTTATCGCTTTCGAGTGAAGAAACTGACATTAACCTTAGCTGTACCAGCTTTACTACTAGCTGGAGCCAGTGGCGAAGTCGGTAAGATACTCGACCGCGGATCAGTATGCGTGTGGTTCAAATCCGTAGCTCGCCCGTCACTGACATCGCTTTCGAGTGATGAAACTGACGTTAACCTTAGCTTTATCATCCTTTTTACTGGGATGAAATGGAGACCATGCCATTACGCTATCACTTTCTGTAAACTGCCGCCGGCTACGATCGATTTTTATCGAGATAAGTTTTAACTGATTATTGGACAAATTGTGATAGCAATTTATAATAATTCATTTAACATAACGTAAGATAGCAATAATGCCGGATCAGAAAGCATTACTTTATAATTTACTGTTCAAGACTCATTAAAACACTATTTATCTTTTTCAAAACATTTTTTATCATTGGTGATCTCTGTATAATATACAGAGATCACCAATGATATATCTAATTATAGCAAATATTCACTCATAGGTCAATATTAAACACACTTCTTGTATTTGTCATAAAGCTTTTTAAATTGACTTTAATTGAAAAATTGATTTACGATCTATGTGTGTGAATTATAGAGAGCGTTTAAAATATATCACACTCTGCAGTTTAAAAACTGCATTTATATAGATGGGTTCCAATTAAGGTTTCTATCGAATTAAAATTATGAAGCAACGATAGTTCATAGCCCTACTTTTAATTATTTAGCAATTATTCTCTTTAAAGAAAAGAAACAGTGGATGATAACACTGAAGTTTCGTATGACAGCTGAAGACACTCTGATAGAGGTCATTCAGTTGGCATCCGGCTGTGCAGAGGTTATACAATCATCTAGAAGTAGATGAAAATTTTACTAAAACAAATTGTAGAACAAATTGAACTACATGTATTGAAATTTAAAATCAATAGGTATAATACCCGTGGCTGGAGTTCATTTCTTTTAATTGTTTCTATATATCATGCAGAATAAGAGTTCATGATCTTCTCTCTATGTACCCGGAGCCCTGCTGTAGGCTGCTGCAAGGAGCATCAATCGCAGCTTCAGCCCGGTCTTAAGCTGCAAATAGCAATCGGGAGAGGGCTTTAAGAACATTAACTGAGGGGGTGAGGGGTTACTCCTCAGCCAAAGCAAATCAGAGTGCCTCCTATGCTAAAGCTGCAACTACAACAACTACAACTGTTATACTGATTCTATTAAATATATGGTCTTCTACAGTGTATCCTGGGGTGTCCACACCCCCTTAAAGCTACGACGCATGCACGCATATTTCCCCCTGACTAACTTATGTTGCGCAATTATCCCACTTCCCTATCTTTTTTAAAACTCAGTATCATTTTCCACTCCCCTTTTTTGTCAACGCCGCAACTTGCGTCGTTATTAGCATTGTGCGGAAGCCCCTGACTTCAGCCTGTGAAAATTTTTCCCCACCCGCCCCACTCTCTGTGTATCTGCGCGCCCTTGTTCCAGTCTAAGAGCTCGACTGACCTCTGCTAAACTGCTGCTTGTATGCAAATCAAGCGAACATTAAATTTTGACTGGATGGTATCATTAAACGACCAATCTCGCGTACTGGAACGAAGTGGAAATCAACAGAATTCACTTGATCTCAAATATGTTTTAAACTATAATCCTAAGCATCACTATGATATTTAACCAGTACCTGTAATTACAACATTAAACAGTAATTTCATTAGTGTTTGCGATATGAACTCGTCAAATGTTGTTTTATATAGTTATAAAACAACAATAAAAAATAAAAAATAAAAATAATAATAATAATAAAATTAAAATTAAATATAATATTCTTATTTTAACAAAATAAAAATTGTAATATTGATTATAA
The DNA here is from genome assembly GCA_905160935.1 of Enchytraeus crypticus. Taxonomy (NCBI): domain Eukaryota; kingdom Metazoa; phylum Annelida; class Clitellata; order Enchytraeida; family Enchytraeidae; genus Enchytraeus; species Enchytraeus crypticus. The sequence continues at coordinate 1,111,655 of CAJHZI010000458.1, forward strand.
TAATAATATTCTTTAAATATTAATACTGAATTATAATATTAAATTATTAATACTACTACTACTACTACTATTACTAATAATAATAATAATAATAATAATAATAGCCTATTCGTATCCGACCCTAGATAAACTGGGATTCAAGGGAAGATAAAGATGACGATGACTAATAATAATAATACTAATTATAATACTAATACTAATAATTCTACTAATAATAGTAATAATAATTATTATAATAATACTAATAATAATAAAGTTGCTTTCAGTATTGGCCAAAAAGTAATAATATAAAAATAATCAAAAAGCTGGTAAAGCTAATGTTAAGGTCAGATTCCTCACTAGTAATCTATGTCAGCGACGGGCGAGCCCAGGATTTGAATCTCTTACATATGATTCACGGTCCAATATCTTACCAACATGTCACTGGCTCCAGCCAATGGCTGATCATCATCATCATCATCTACATCATCATTTGCATCATCATCATCATCATTATCATAACAATTACGATCAAAATAAGAGTAAAAATAAATGAACAATAATAATTAAAAATAATAATTGTGATATAATAATAATCATAACCCTGATAGCAATCACAATTATAACCTCAATTACAAGTGTAATCATAATCATGAGAAATACAGATTTAAAACACAAAACTAGCTACTTGGTTGCTACTTGGATGAGTTCATTGCCAGATTTGCTTCAGTCGCAAATTTCAACACATGCAGTGTTGATGGATTCGGTTCTCAAATTCCCAAAGCTACTATGAGAAATTAGAGATATCAAAAAATGAAAGCATTAAAGTTATTGCAAAAATTGCATTAACTATTATACTGCTTATTAGGCATTTTAATAATAAATAACATTTATTCTCAAGCTTATAGGCGTACCTAGGCCTACTAAATGAACTTCACTTCTATTCTTTGTACCTACCAAGCGTTCTTAACGCTGCCAACTGGTGCCAAGCACTTCAAAAGCGATACATATCAACGTATTGACTTGAAGCGCCTCAGGGCAGATTTTGATTTCAAGCCTAAGAAACTGTGCTTTTCTTGTTTGTAAACCTGTATTATTTTTACAGCTGCAGATTAATTTCAGCTGCCTGGCCACCCCAGCAAGGTTTTCTGCAACATTCGATTAGTCTGTAGGCGCGCCAGTGTGGAGATAGACGTGCACAGAGCTTATCTCTAACAATAAACAATACGTTTCCTTTCGTTGATATCTTAACTCGATAGACTTTATATCACTCACCGACACACCTTCAGGCAATCAGGAATTTCCTTCAATCCTATCGACTGTATAGTCGACTGATTCTAGCGGAGTTTTAAAGAATCCCATTTACGTGTCTTTCTTTTCTCGAAGTGTAGAATGTCTAACGAGTGCATATTAGTCAATATGTTTAACACATTGACTAATATATCATTATACGCTAGTCTTACATGTTGTCTTATTCCACAAAAAACCATTGTAAATAATTTTTATGCAATTATTTACTTGTTATCTGTTAAAACATAATTCATCGGCTGGAGCCTGTGGCGATGTTGGTAAGATATCCGACCGCGGATCAGTGTGTGTGGGTTCAAATCCTGGGCTCTCCCGTCACTGATATCGCTTTCGAGACATGAAGCTGACGTTAACACCGGCTTACGATATTAACGTCAGTTATCAACGGCAAAATTCGCAATTCTAGAATATTAGCGTTTGTTTTTTAGTTGATACGGATTTAATATTTTAAAACTCTGACTTCCGTTTTCGCTTACTTGTGTTACCTTTCTGACTTTATTTATTTATTTTATTTTATTTATTTTTAATTTATTTTTAATTTTTTTAGTTTTATATTATTTTCATCCATAGACCAATACGTATAGGCCTAGACCTAATGATTTAATGTACAATGTATATAAATAACATAATCTAACAATACAATACTTGTAAATTCCAGAGATTTGCTTTCATTTCGCCATAGTTAGAAATAATTTGTGGATTTAATTGTCTACGACAGCATGGGTCGTGCCTGATTCAGCTGAGCAGGACTAAGGATTAGTATCTTCTCAAATCTAACACCCTAAATGTTACTCTATTCTGGGAGGTACTATATGCATGTATATCGACCAGAGAAAATCTCACATTGGAAACGGTAGTCATTGAGCTTCTTAGCCCGATTTTATATTTCATCACCACCACTACAGCTGAACAGTAGGCCACTTATGCAATGAGTAGCCTAGTTTGATGATAATTAGACCTCATGATCATTAGACCTGTAAATAGCACGAGCACGAGAGCTTCAGACCTTCGGCTGTACGATGAATAACAACAACAACAACAACAATAACGAGTGTAAAAAGTAAACACGCATTATAGTGAAATGATCAACTATGTTGATATCTATCACTTTTAATATCACATGTTTAATCCGCTAGGCAATTTAGACCATTTTCCGTATAACCAGTATTAAGAAAAAACTAAGATAATGAACAAAGCACAAGGTTTTCAAATGGTACATAATATAACCGAACCCAGACGACCAGTTTCTCTATCGGGACTAGGTCCTATTAGATTAAACAGTGTAATAAAGAAGCTGGTAAAGCTAAGGTTAACGTCAGTTTCCTCACTCGAAAGCGATGTCAGTGACGGGCGAGCCCAGGATTTGAACCCAGCACCTACTGATCCGCGATCGAATATCTTACCGACATCTAGGTGGTAAGATATCTTACCACCTTTATCGACATCGGCACTGGCTCCATCCAGTGGCGATGTTGATAAGGGTGGTCAACAAATGGTACGAACCAATATACGGGTGATCAGCCCGTGGTAGGGTATGCACTAGAGGAATGGAGGTTTACGTGTTGGTCTCAGTTCATGAACATTAGGTGGATAGGAAAGATCGAAGAGAAAAGCTTTAACCGACTATGAAACTGCTCGTCAAGCAGAAAAAGCTGATCAGGAGAAGATAAGGGGGTGCGCAGAGTGGAAGGAAGGGAATTCCAGAGCTGTGGACAGTGTTGAACAGTGTGCAAGAAGAAGAGCCTGCATGGGCAGCTTGCTGCGAGAAGGAATGTTCGGTCGCTCTAGAGAAAATAAATTATATTAAATTAAGTTACAATAAAATTAATAATTAATTTTATTCTTTTTAATTTATTCTAGCGGGGTAGGCTTATATATGAGTATCTAGAACCAATTGAAACTCCAGATATTTTTGAAGAGGATGCTACTAATTAGGCCTAATACACGATCTATGGTCTCCTGTAACACTAGCAATGCATGACTAGAGGCAATGGCGATATCGGTAAGATACTTGACCGAGGATCAGTGAGTGCGGTGTTCAAATCCTGGGCTCGCCTGTCACTCACATCGCTTTCGAGTGAGAAAACTGACGTTAACATTAGCTCTACAGTAGCTTTTTATAAGCTTAACAAAGCTTATTCGAAAAAAACGATTGAATGAATTAAACAACGCACTCTCCTCGTTCATTCGAAGTCTACTACGTGATATGATTAGATAAGAAGTTTAGTGGAAATTAACTCTCTATATTATAGCTGATAGAGGCATCGTCGACTTTAAACCATTTTCTTTATAATGCTACACTGATTTTTAAATGCAAAAGAAATCTATACGAATCTTATGATATTTAGAATACTTATTAGATCTAAAAGTTACATAGCTCAGTTCTCTAGTTCTGTTATCTCGATGAGTGAACTCATTCATTACTATATACAGTATGCACTTTGTTAACACTGACTGATAACTTTCGTCCTGTCATACATGTACACTTAAGTTGATATAACGCGATCATAATTGCATTACTGACGATCATATGCATACACAAATTTAAAGGGCTGCTTTTAATGAATTCTGCTTTTAATTCTTCTACTACTTTAGTGCGTCCTACATACATGTAGGCTGCATCTCTAAATGCTGACTCATTTTTATAGCAAAGACCAATAGAGGCTAAATTAATGTTAAAGCTAAACACTTTTATAAATGTCGCTTTTTGTCTCGACAACATATAAGTGACGACGGTAATTTAAATCACTAGATTTGAACCCTGCATCTCTGATCCACAGTCCGTGACAGTGGGTAAACTTTCAGACACACGCTCACCCGCAGCCAACCCAATATAATACAACAGGAAACTCATCCTATATCGAATCTACACAACATCAAATCGGATCGATACAACAGCCTCATTTATTAATTAAAGAATGATCATAGATAGAATTAATGATCATAGAATTAAAGAATGATGATCGAATAGCCAACTCATATTATTCGTCATATAAGTCAATGTTGACAAATATAGACTTAAGGATTAGTTCTTTGACCAGGTTTTGACTATATGGTGCTCGACGTTGTCGTTGAATATTTACTACCTACATAGATACTTAGCTCTCTTTTAATCTTGTTGTTGTTTTCGTACAATGAATAAAAAAATAGAATGTCTAAATAGCGTAGGGGTAACGTCATGAAGTTTTAAATGACAAATCCTGAGGTGATTTGAATACTCGTGGGTTCGAATCCCGACCGCGCTGATCTGAGAGTAAAATCTCGGATATTCACTGGACTGGTTATACGGAAAATGGTCTAAATTTTCTAACGGATTAAACATGTGGTTTTAAAAGTGATATATATCAACATAGTTGATTATTCACTATAATGCGTGTTTAGTTTTTTTTACAAATTTAGTAGGTAATTTTTTGATAAACTTGGAATAGCTCACGAATTTTTATCAAGCTGGCAACATTGTTTGGGCGGATTAAATAAAATAATCTGAATTATTTATATTGACAAATAATTATTTAAACACTGAAAGCAGGTAAAATATGACGATGTTTATCTTTTTCATTAAACTTCTCTAACTCTCTTTTAATGCTTCATATCGTTATTTTATCATCTCGGCTCTGATTAATTACAGAAGTGACCGAAACATACATGTAATCAGATAAAGAAATAAGCGATATATGAAAGTAAAAAAAGTAAACACGCATTATAGTGAATAATCAACTATGTTGATATCTATCACTTTTAAAACCACATGTTTAATCCGTTAGGCAATTTAGACCATTTTCCGGATAACCAGTCCAGTGAATGTCCGAGATTTTACTCTCAGATCAGCGCGGCTGGGATTCGAACCCACGAGGATTCAAATCACCTCAGGATTTGTCATTTAAAACTTCATGACGATACCCCTACGCTATTTAGACATTCTTAGAAAGAGGCTACCACAAAGCGCCTGAGCTCATTAGTATTTTTTATTTGGAATTAAAAATCAGGCAGCAAGGCCCACAAAGAGCATACAAATCACATTAGTTACTAGAAAAGTCTACTCAAGCCTTAATTACATAAATTTCTAGTAAACTACTAAATACAGTAAAACCGTCGGTAACCTTATAATTAACTATTTTCATATTAAGAATTACTCTAATTGCAGACACTGGCGAGTGAAAATGAAAACTCAAAAAGAAAAACCTAGTTCCAAAATTATCAAATTAAACAAGTAAGGAAATTAACATTGAATAAGAACTCTTGGTGATTAATAATATTAAATAATAATCATAGAATAAAGAAAAACCGTAGAAGTGTCAAAGGCAATCTCAGCCATTGTAAACATTGAGTTCAAGAATTGCACAGATGCCAATAACTAATTTTGGTAGCCAGAGGTAAACAATATCAGCTGATCGTTATTTAAAGGCATAAAATATTGTAGTTTTTGAACATTTTAAAATCTTTTGAATGATAATTAAACACTTTAGGAGCACATTTATTGTCACATCTATCCAACATATCATCATGACGAAAAATTATTTGAAATGAATTTCTATTAATTGGATATATTTTTATAATACAAAATGCAAACAAATTTAATTCAAAATATCTTAAAGGATATTCCCCGTTCTTTATTTTCCAGATTCCTTGAATTTGCATATCCAAATGCGCAACAATACATGATCTTATAACCGTTTAGAGACCGCATATCATGAAATAAATCTGAAATTATAGATATTACTATTAAATACACATATGTCAACGGGGCTTTGTTTACCCTTTCAATTAAATGGAGAATGCTCGAAATCAAGTCGCTCTTGTTACAAAAACTGGTATCGCTGAAACAACAGTCGTGCCATATCTACCTATTTTAAAGATCTTTGATAATAGTAACCTCCGACAATTTCTATAGCGGTTTCATGGCCGGTGTCCGGTCTTCGAGACCTCTTTACAGGTTCCTGGCAGGTTATTATTAATTCTTTCCATGGTTAATCATATCTTTTCTATAGATAGCGCCAATTGGCAGGAAACTCCTATACAAGATTAGCCTTCCTTGGGCCTGAGAGGATATCTATATACTTGACTGATCTTGACTTTGAACCAGGCCACTTGTATCCCAGGCGAACACCTTTACGCCATATCCACTCGCAAGTGGATATGGCATTTGCTTAATTTAATTAACATTTGATTAATCTTTTTCTTTTGTAAAATAGTAATAAAATTATACAAAAGTTAAATTATAAAAATGTAAGAAATTTAGTCAACAGATTTAACTTAATTATACTGGTTCAGGAACTCACAAAAACTTGTAACACTAGTCTACTATTAGTGTACAATATTTTTATTAATGTGCGTGACAAATTTACCAGATTTTAGAAATACTTGAAAAAACAGGTTTTCTTGTTTAGACTAAATAGTCAAGTATAGTATGAAAGTAGCTACGGTTAATTAAAGATAGATTATTACAAAATACATATAGGATCTGCCAATGTTTATGTAAAGATTTAATGCTTTATCTATTGCAATCTCTTATACATTATTTATAATATATTATATTAATAATATATTATATATATGACACATATATGTTTAGACTAAATAGTCATTAGAATATGCGATAACAGTGCAACTGCATCTACTGTGGCGAATTAGTAGAGGCATTAGACTCAGGATTGTAGGTCTCATGTTCGAATGCTACTTAAATTAGCTGAAAAATTTAGAATATATAGTGCTTTAGCCAATTTTTTGGGTTAAGTCTAGGGTAAAGGTTAGAATTAGGTTGGTGTCGGGCTTAAGGTAAGAGGGCATGCGCAAGTATTGACAGATCTTATGTGTATTTTTTTTGACTGAACCGTAGCCCTCTGGCTACGGTTCAGTCAAAATGATACTGTTGCTGTTGCTCAATTGCAGAACAAAACTATAATGAATACTTATATATTGAGTTACTTCCTAAGTACTATGTTACATTATGTACATAATACTATATATATTTTATAAACTACGTGACAGCTGTGTCGTGTATTGTATTTTATTGTAATCTGTATAAATACGATAAATATCTTCTTCTTCTCTAAGTGCCGTGCCTGTTCCAAGCCTGGGCGGTCATGTTCATATTCCTTCATATGTCTCTGCTCATTGTTGCTCTGATCATCTCTGTTTCAGTTAACTGCATTCATTTGCTAAGACTCTTCATAAACGTCATTCGCTGTCGACCCTTGCATCTTTTTCCTTCTATTATTCCTGCCACTACTATATTTTCAACTATTTTGTTCCGCATAATGTGTCCGAATAATGATAAATATAATTTAACTTAATAGTTACAAGTTAAATTATATTTATTTCATGTAAAAAATTTAGAATACTTAGACCTTCTACTTAACTAACACAAATTCATATACATCATAGGAATTGTTAACAACTTTTGAAATTTTTGAATCATCAGCAAATATTTGAAATTTAAATAGAATTTCCAAAACCCCTGTTGTGTCTGGGTCACTATGAAATAGACCAGTCGCAAGATTCACTTGTCATTTGAGGCGACCAAGCAATGACTTGAGGAAGGCAGCAGGGAACCACCCCAGAAGGTATATTTTCTCAAGCTAAAGCCTACTTTAACGTTTTCATAAGACATAGTCGTGGTGATTAATTCAACTTGTTGATCAATAGACTCATTATATGTCTGAATATGTACTATCGAACTGCCATTTGGCAGAATGGGAGAGAGGAATAGATATAGAATTTTATCATCAATATCATTAGCATATGTATAATATATGCATGTAGGTATATATGTGTGTGTGTGCACATTTAGCATATTTTGTGTGTGTATATAAACGCATGCGTGCGTGCGCGCTGAAAAATCCCCATCTAATAAGTCTCACACAAGGGATTAATTTAAAAGTTACGAGCACTTGGTATATCAGGAATATGTGCCAAGGTGGATAGAGAGAAGGTTAAAATTAGAGATTGCATTGTATAATGTATCTAAAATGTTTTGGTTTTGTATTGTAGAAATGCCTAATAGACGAACTACTAGAGCTGCCGTAACCAAGAAATTGGATCCTTTGATATCTGAAGATACAAGTGAAGCTAAGAATCTGAGCGTGAAAGAAAGGAGAAATAAAGCTGAAAGCTTAATCAAAGACTTTGAAACAGAAAGTAAGAATTAAATGATTTATATATTTATAAAAATGGTACATCAAATGTTTAAATTTTAAGTAGTCACTAGGTCTTAGTTTTACAGTATAGGCGGGCTGCTGTGTTAAATTAAACCATGTTCGCGAATGGTCTTCTGCAGAAGATCAGTCTATTTTTTTAATCATCATCTTCCCTTTAATCCCAGTTTAACTAAGATCGGGATACGAATGGACCACCTCCAGCCCTCTCAGTCTACACCATATCATCAGTCAATCCCCTATTTTTCATATCTCTTATAATGACTGCTTAAATCGTTCACAGCTCTGTTATTGCTGGACAAAATTCTTGAAATGATTCAATTCAATGTATATTCATTGTCATACTTCATTGTTGTGCTTTTAATGTGAAGCTTCCATTAAACTTGGCTTTAGCATAGCCTAGTCTTTGAAGTGATGTGGACTGCTGTCGCAGAAATGAAGGTTCCTACTTTGTGTTCCCAGTGTTGTGCTTGAGTGAGGTTGCACCACTGCAGAATTGGGCAACCGCAAACAATCTGCCGCGTGTACGTAAGCGGCGACTAAAGGCAGGAGCTGAGGATGGCAAGAGGGGACCCAGCTCACCATGAAATATTTTTCACCAGGATTAAATGGTAATTAATCCACCTAACTGAGGAAGGCAATGGGAAACCACCTCAGAAGCCATATTTTTTCCAAGCTATAGACTGCATAAGGTATGGATAAGGCATAGACTTTGTGAAGGCATTAACTTGTTGATCTAAGGAGTGCTCTTGTGTAGCGAGAAAACAGACTTTGAGTATGAATATGTACCTTGAACCTGCCACTTGGCAGTGCACTGAAGAAGACTTTGTGATTACGTCCCTGACATCATCCTTGTATGAGGAAATGGACTTTAAACCTTTACTATTATTATTAAATTGTGAATTTAAGTTATCGTCTAATTAAAATTTAAATTCTAATTAATGTTTTCTTCAGTGATAGCGAGAAAGAAGAACCTCAAAGAAGCATTTCAGGGAGTGTTACGTCAATTGGATAGAGCTTACACCATGGGGCTCCTTCAGCTAACACCGGTCTGTCAGTTTTCTCTTTCTTCTTCTTTAAGTGTGATTGGGCTTCCTTTATTTCACAATGTCACTCTCGCATTTCTTAACTTTATATACATCCTTCTCTCTCTCTCTTCTCCCCCCCCCTTCTCTCTCTCTTTCTCTCTCTCTGTCTCTGGCATTGTCTTCATCTCTTTTCTTGCACTGCTCTTTCTATTTAATATTCCAGTCAGTTGCTTTGTCAATCATTTCATTAATAATTTTAATTTAATTTAATAGTTAATTTAAATTTAATGACTAATAATTTCAGCAGCTGAAAATGTAATATAATTCTGCTTGGCCTGGGATGAAGCATCATTGCTAAAGTAGTTATCATATTCTACCACACTCTAGTCTATTGCTGCATCTTCTTAGTGGCTGGTCTATGACGTATAAATTTTCCTATTTTCTCGTCTGATATTTTTGAGTTTATGCATATATGGAGTATAACTGAAACGTCCTTTTCCCATCTCATTTAACTGGCTAAATACTAATGGCTGCTTGGATGGCCAATTGAATAGCACTCTTGCCTGAAAAGCAGGAGGTCATCTATTCAAACCTAACTAGTCGTCTCTGTCAGTAACCCTTATGATAAAGGAACAGAAGTTAAACTTTGCTTTACAGCTATTATGTCAATATCACAAGTCTATGTCAATCTTCTAATGTCGTAAGTTCCTAACTGCTCATTTAATTCTTCCTATTCTCCTTCAAATTTTAGCTTGATTTTAGTACAATATTGAGCCTGTTTGGATTGTATCTTATCTAACTTGTTATTTCTTAATGCATTTATGTCATGCTGTATGACTGATTAACTGTATTGACAAGTACTCAGTTTCTTACTTTTGTTTGCTATGCAATATATAGCTACTACTCTCTAGTATAAACCTTATGGCAAAAAACAAACGTTAACTTTCTTAATTTCACAGATTTTCATGCGCTCATTGTTGATATATGGTAGTTTTGTTTACAGATAGTTTTCCTTTTCAGTGTCTTAAGTAATGAATGTTAAACTACTGTAAATTTGAATTTATTGTTGTGTGTATTCACTTGCAGCAATCACGCAACGTCTTATTTTCCGATTTTCTACGTAAGTAAACTATGTATCATCATCTTATCATCTTCTGATTCATTAGTCTTGTTACGTTTTCTTTCAGTCATCGATTGAAGTTGACTGTTTTTCAAGGAAGCATGTACTGACCTCTATGTAAGAAAATCTTGTGTGTGTCAGAACATAAAGTTATCTAATGCACTGATCTGTAATTGATTGTCTAAAATTGGCCTATATCTCAACTCTTTGTACCAGTATTATTGACGTTGTGGGCTAGCAATAAGGTGTGTGCAAGACGGATGTTTATGTTCAAGAAGCAACTCATAATTTCTTTTTGTATCTCAGTCGTTACAGAGCAGAGCTAATTTTCTTTGCTATTCTTGCTGTCTGCATGAATAGCAGTAGAATTCTCGCCTCTCGAGCTGGAGGTTGTAAGTTCAAGACTGTCTTGTGACTTGTGGATGTTTCTCTTCCACAGAAATTTGCAGAAAGTTAAAATCCAGTTGCGTATGCCTAGAGGTGTTAGGCCTAAGTATAACTGACTTTAATATCTATCCTATATCTAGACCCCTCCCTGTCAGCATCATAAATTGGGATATAACAGCACCTTAAAAGGAAATTTTTAGAGCGTGTAGCGTGCAATATATAATATAGTATGCTGATAAAGATATTTTACATGCTTCTTCAATATGCTGTATGCTTGTTTGATGTCGTTTATGCAATGTACTTTGTAATGTTTAACTTACTGTATGCTTGTTTGATGTCGTTTATGCAATGTACTTTGTAATGTTTAACTTACTGTCTGCTTGTACTGTATACTGTCGTTGTATCAATACGGTTATGTAGTAATAAAATTATTGCCTAGTTTATAAGTATCAATACTTATAAACTTTAAATTTATTAATAAGTTACTTTCAGGGAATCCATCCCTAAATTAAACAATTGCCTCGATGTTTTGAATCAGGGTCACAAGTACTATAATATAGAAGAGGTCACAAGGTTGCCAGTACAATAATATAGCTGAGGCCACAAGTACTATAAATTAATATAGATAAGGTCACAAGTACAATAATAAAGATAAGGTCACAAATACAATAATATAGACGAGGTCACAGATGAAATCAGGCTCCATAACAGAAATATATGGATTCCTGACTGTACCTTATTATTAACCAGTTTATGCTGAAATCCACAATTGTTGTAGTGACAAATAATTATAATCGAAATATTGATTGTAACGGTGTAGATCTCTTATTCTTGATTAGATTAATACATGAACAACATCCCATCTACCCTGTCAATTTATTGGAGCTGTTGTTATGCAGTATCTCTATTAGTCTGCTCTTAACTTAACTAGTATAGCTATTCAAAAGTGCTGATTTAACATATTTTTTTATAATGAATTTATGGCTATAACTCCCTATGTATATAACATGTTAGTGAGTATAACATCGTGTATACTGTATTAGACTATACTTTCCAGCTTGCTGCACTGCAGATCTGGAATTCTCTTCCATCCAATCTACGGAAATCTTCATTTGAATTACATCGGCCTTTGCTTTCCTATGAGCAGTTCCATAGGCAGTTGAAGACCTATCTGTTCCGTCTCTCGTTTCCATACAGCGTCCATGAGCGTGTAGTTAGACCTGCGCCTAAACCACCTTTTCTTTAATTCCCTAATTAATTAATTAATTTAATTAATTTAAAGTAAAGTTTACTTTGGACTGATTTTCTGGATTTTGGAATTTGCACCATTTTTGGACCTTTTTGCTCGCTGTCCTTATTTTGTCTCAATAGTGCTCAATGTTGTCATTGATGACTGTAGCACTCTAATTGTTGTTATAGTTATTGTATGTATGTTGTAGTTAAGGGCAGTCAGGTGAACACAGCTCTTGTCAGTCCTGTGCTGAACAGTGTAGAAGCTGCGTACGTATCTTCATTCTCCATATCCGCATACTCTGTTGACAGGATTAGTCGGTATCGTGTGGGCAAAACGTCCTATTACGAATCAGTAGCTGTAGGACTTCAAATCCAGTGTCTCAACGTCACCAACATGCTTTCGGAAAAGGAAATTGATGTTAAACTAGGTTTCAACCTTTTTAGTCTTTCCCATCAATCAGTCTTCACTTGACTCCACACCAGGGAAGCTTGATTAAGACCAATAGTTTAATACTAGCTAGGATTATTAGAGTTTAATGCTAGCTAGGATTATTAGAGTTTAATACTAGCTAGGATTATTAGCAGTACTGAATTGACTGAGTAAAGCCTAGTGAACGGAACCGGTTAATGATGAGTCAAATAGACGAATCAGTTGATAAAGATTTTTCTAAATAAATTAACTAAATCATCGTCATCATCTTCTTCCCTTGAATCCCAGTTTAGCTAGGGTCGGGATACGAATAGACTGTCTCAAATCCTCTCTGTCCTACATCGTATCATCCTTGAGTCAATCCCCTATTTGAGGCTTGTCCATTCGTTTAAATTTTTTAGCATTTTCTGAAGCCTAGGCTCTCACCAACCAAATGCCCTTTCTGACGTTGGGATAAATTTAGAAATAGTTGAAATGCATGTTATAGAGGTAGAGTGACTGCAATATTAGCTGGTTTGTGTGTAGATTTCTCTTTGGCTTGTCTTGTTTAGTTATAAAGGTTTATCATATGCTTGATTGCGTGTTAGTTATTTGTGTTGGTTTTCAGTCAATGAATAAGAATTTAACGTCCGGTTCGTCTCCACTGGGCAATGCCATGGACGTGATTTTTTTCATCATTTTCCTTGATTGTTTTTATTTCGGTTCTATTGCTTAACTGGTTTAAATATTATTTATATGCTTTAGCTCTCCATCTCATCTCTATCTCATTAAGTATCTGATTGAATGATTATAAATTTGATAAACTGAATCACAGTACCATACTAACTAAAATTTTGATTGAGGGGATTTTTGACTAAATCCTTGGCTGATTGACTGACTGATTTACTTAGCGATTGACTGATTGATTAATTTATTAGCTAAATCCATGACTGATTAGTAGACATATGGATGCTTGATTGATCACAGACTTGTTGACTGATTGACTAAGTCCTTAGTTGATTGATTAGCAGATTGATTAAATTCTTGATTGATTGATTGGATTTAACAGTGTTGAGGACATGACTAAGATGGCTGTGGTGACAGAGGTAGAGGAGGAGACTATAGAAGCAAACAACAAGGTATCAAATAACTCTATAGCTCCGTTCAGCTGTCTCTACGTCACTCAGATTCCTGTAAATTCTCCATCATACTCTTTAGTGAGCTAAACACCTCTCGTCAAACATTTATCGTCATCATCTTCCCTTGAATTTCAATTTAGCCAGGGTCTCGATTCGAATAGAATTTCTCCTCTTCTGTCTGTGGGGTGAGGAATTTGTCGGTTCGTTGGAGAAAATTTTGTCGCTATTTCTGGAGCCTAGTACTAAATATTATACTAAATACTAGTACTCTAGTATTTCGGAACTTAGTACTCTGTCGCCTTTTACAACACGTGCAGTCTACAGTTGATCTATTCTTCAGCAACCCGGACACAACACTTTAATGTACCTCTCATCAAACGTTACTACTGCTAATTATGTGATCCTCAAGGCAGAATATGTACTATATTAGAAGAATATGTGATTCTGCTCGGATTCACAATTTCCTGCTTTTAGTCTTTCATTTCTTCAAGCCATAAACTTCAATAGGCCTCTGAAAAATGAAGATCTAACAGTTACTTTGTGAATACTGATCTTAATATAAAAATGTAAGAGATTGGATGATGCTTACGAAATCTTTACTCATATAATTTATCTCTCCTTGAATTTTCAAAAATATTGCTACCTTGAGCCTGACTGACAGTTTAATGGAATATATTTTGTAGTTCAAAATTGTTTCAATACTAAAATGTATTTTAAAAAAATGTTAAAGATTTGCAAGCCGAGTCATTAAGTGATAATATTTGTATTAATTAATTTGAAAGGTGGGTTGAAGTGCGTTGTACACTATGATAGAGCTGTGTAATCTAATTATCTTGAATCCTAAGAATTTACAGTATTACAATAGGCCTGCTATACATGTATATAATTAATCATCATCTTCATCCTACCTTGAATCCCAGTTTAACCAGGGTCGGGATACAAATAGACTGTCTCAAATCCTCTCTGTCGTATCACACCACCAGCCAATCCCCTATTTGAGACTTTCATTCATTTGCATTTTTTAACAATATCTGGAGACTAGGCGATCACCAACCGAATGCCCTTTCTGACGTTGGTATGGATCTTAGTTCTATAGTTGCCTTCTACGACACGTGCAGTCAGCGGTTGGTCAATTCTTCAAACAACCCGGACACAACACGGGGATGCATATAATTAATAATGTGATGAAAGTATTTTTAGTATAGACAATGAAGCTTTGACTTGGTTTATGTACAGACAGTAAGGAAGGCAAGGAAGACGAAGGGGCGCGCTACTGGTAGAAAAACGTATGTTTGAGACTTGCTGTAATTTTTTTACTTCTGAGAAGTAACCAATAGATTCGCATTGATTGATAATTATTTGATGTAAATAGTGGTACACGATTCTACAGCAGCTGAAAACTTAAAGCTGTCAAGCGGAGTAAATGATTTTCTCTAATGTACTTGGCATTTAACAGCTGAGACTATTTCTTGCTGATTGGTGTTGTACTAACGTGCATTTGTTTGTGATTCTTAAAGGCTAATCCTCAGTTCAATGTCCGTTTCTTGTTTTGAATGCAAATCTATGACTGAAAATCACTGGATTAGAGTTCTGCACATACTTATTATCAGCTGTCTATGATAGGCTATCTAACCAATCATGCCACTAGTTCAGTCAATTGTGTCAGGGTTAATATCTAACCAATCACGCCACTAGTTCAGGCTACCGTATTAGGTTTGATATCTAACCAATCATGCCACTAGTTCAGGCTACCGTATTAGGTTTGATATATAACCAATCATGCCACTAGCTCAATCAATCCTGTCAGTTTTGATATCTAACCAATCATACCATTGGCTCAATCAATCCCATCAGTGTTGATATCTAACCAATTATGTCACTGGCTCAATCTATCCTGCCAGTGTTGATATCTAACCAATCATACCACTAGTTCAGTCAATCCCATCAGGGTTGATATCCAGCCAATCATACCACTGGCTCAATCAATCCTGTCAGGTTTGGTATCTAATCAATCATACCATTGGCTCAGTCAATTGTGTCAGTGTTGATATCTAACCAATTATGCCGCTAGTTCAGCCTATCGTATTAGGGATGATATCTAACGATGGAGAAGAAGGAGTATATGGGCCTTACACAAGTATCTGTGCTTCATGACCCAGTGTGCTATTATGTTTATGTTTTTATGTTTTTAACCAATCATGCCACGTCAGGTTTGATATGCAACCAATCACGCCACTAGTTGAGCCTATCGTGTCAGGGTTGACAATCGTTAATGCGCTGGGTTGACAATCGTTAATGCGCTGATTGTTATTGCACAGACGTGGTAACATGCCAGCCTCTCAGCTGCTCGTCACTCCTGGTAACCCCGCCTCCACGCTGACCCAGTGGAACACGCCCATCATAACTCCTAAGTTTGATCCCAGGCTGTTCCGTACTCCGGCACCAGGTGGCGCAGGACCGAGCAACGCGGCGGACATTCTGGCGAAGACCAGGACGGCTAAGCCGGACGAGGTGTGCGTGTCTATGGATGGTAGTCCCGTGATGAATGAGCCAGTAAAGGTTATACGAGAGCTGAACGTAGAGAGTCTGGACGAGAACTCAGCACACGAGGTGTACGAGGCCGTCGAGAAACTCTACAAGAATCTCAAAGCTGCTTTTGGCGATCCCTCCAAACAGAATCAAGTGTGAATTAGGGGTTGACTAATCTACGCATTTAAAATAGCTTATAGGAGTCTCAAATAATTCTAGAGACTTAAATAACTTCTAGAGTCTTAAAATACTCTGAAGGCTAATATAACTTGTAGAGTCTTACTAGCAGTTAGCTATTTTACATGTGACTGCAACACTCTACTTGTAAAAGCTGTTTCTAGTTAGGTGTAGTAATAGTAGTAACTTAATAAAGGTTTAACGTCCTTTTCCTCATACAAGGATGATGTCAGGGACGTGAAGTACTGGAGTAAGTTGTGTTGCAGTTACTGGAGTAGTAATTAATGAACACTTTCAGTCTGTGACATTTAAACAAAGCTATGTCGGTAAGGTACTCGACCGCGGATTAGTATGTACGGGGTTCAAATCCTGGGTTCACCCATCACTGACATCACTTTCGATGAGGAAACTGAAGTTAACTTTGGCTTTTTTAAATTACCTGAACTTGTTTTAATCGCTTATAATGATCTTACATTTGCTGACTTAGGGAAAAATCATTGCTGTTTTCTTAAATTTCTTTTCCATTGAGATTTTATTGCTTATAAAGTAATCGCCTCATACTCTACAAAATGCCGAAGTTTAATAGTTGGACTTAATAATTATAATGACTTTAGGTAGCATTATTTTATTTGAGCAATCTTTTATGTTTGTGAATATATTGACTGTTAAAAATCATTTTCATACGTTTCCCCAATATAGCTAAGGAAGTGTAGCTTTGACTTTTTGACTCTTACATGTAGTTTATTTAGATTTTACCCCTTACCTCTGTGACTATAAACTGATATTCTTGTATTGAGAATTTTTTATGATTACCGTTAAGTTGTTGCTTCCAGTTCTATTTGAAATTTGTAGCAGAGTCAATTGTCAAACTCTCTGTTAGAAAGTCTATCTTCTGAGATTTAGTGTAGTTTTGCAGCTACGATTTCATCTCATGTCATGGCATACGTGGATCTTCAAGACTACTTTACTATTCTTTATTGAAGCTATATGTTGTCCTCCATTATTGTTAAGCTGCAGTTAGCTCAGTTAACATGGAAAGCATCCTGAGACACTGACTGACATGTGTCTGTTTGATTTTGTCAGTCGCGTCTCCTACAAATTTGCGGCTAGATGGTCACTTAAATGGCCAGAATTATTTGCATCATCGCGGGATCATGTTTTGCGTCACTTGTTATTCTTTGAAGCTTTACTAAATTTTATTATTTTCTTACGAATATGTTTAGTTTAGGGTAAAGGGTAGGGGTTAGAGATAGATTAAAAAGTTAAATTAAAATTACAAATTCCAGCGATGATGCAAACAAACTCCCGCGATGATGCAAGTAGTTCTGTCCAGTTAAATGACAATCTAACCGCAAGTCTCCTACAACACATTGATGAACTTATTGCAGTGTTAACAGCGTCATCTGTAGTGATGACACTAGCGGTGTAGTTGTTGGACTCTAATTGCGTCACTTGTAGTTTCCTGACTGGCGCTTAAATCCCTCGGAAAAAGACAATCCATCTTTCGCCAGTACCAGTTAAATACACAAATCACAAGTTTTATGCTAACTCACTCACTGATCTTAATCGAACCCTAGCCCTTATCTCTAACCCCAACCATAAAAAGGAATATAATTTAAAGACGTTGACAAAAGTGAAGCGTACCCAGTACGTCAAGCTCTAAAGTCTGACGTCTTGCCACCTGGACCATAGCGGCATGTGATTCGATTCAGTTTAAAAATTATTTTTAGTCTATCGCAATGGACACAACATGAAATCTTTGATCTATTTAATTATCCCAGGCGAAGGCGAAAGACTTTTTGAGTGTGCAGGAAACATTTGCAATTATAACCTAAAAGAAAAAGACAATCTTCAGAAAAAGACATAAAAAAAGACTTTGGACTGAATTTCTGGATTTTGGAATTTGCACCGTTTCTGGACCTTCTTTTGCTCGCTGGCTTGATTTTGTCTCAATAGTGCTCGATATTGTCATTGATGACTGTAGCACTCTAATTGTTGTTGTTTAATGATTATACGTTTGCAGTGATTTATATGAGTCTTGTGAGAAAAAGAAACGAAATGAAAGCTTATACCAACAGACCACGCGACTTCTTCTCTAAGTGCCGTGCCTGTTCCAAGCCTGGGCGGTCATGGTCAAATTCTTCCATATGTCTCTGTTCATTGTTGCTCTGATCATTTCTGTTTCAGTTAGCTGCATTCATTTGCTAAGACTCTTAATAAATGTCATTCGTTGTCGACCCTTGCATCTTTTTCCTTCTATTTTTCCTGTCACTACGGTATTTTCAACTATTTTATTCCGCATAATGTGTCCGAAAAATTTCATCTGTTGTCGTGGTATTCGGTTCAAAATGTCACGACAAGTTGACATTCTTTGTAAAACATCTTCATTTTTAACGTGATCTTTATAAGATATGCCTAGCATTCTTCTATAGAACCACATCTCTGTTGCCTCAAGTTTCGATTCCATTACAGAAGAGATTGTCCAAACTTCACTTCCATATAACAATATTGGTTGAATATAGCATTGAAGAAGTCCTTTTTTGGTATCAATTGATAATTTATGGCTCCTAAAAATCTTTGACATTCTGTTATATGCCTCCCTAGCCATGGCTATTCTTCTGTTTATTTCCTTGTCACATTACCCACTCGTACTACGTTTCACAGAAAAGGATTACAAAAACAATTTTTATCAGTATATCATTAGTATATCGATCAGAATTGCTATTAACATAGTATAACATAACGGATTACTGGATCAGGAAGCACAGATAACTGTTTAAGGCCCATTTTCTCCTTCCTCACCATGATTATTAGTAATCGTTGCCTTTTGATGGCGTATCAATTGCAGCAGACGCCGATTACGTTACCTATTTGAATCGTTCTGAATATTATTCCGCAAAAGATCTATTTCAATCTGAAACTAAACACCTCTTTGATCAACCGGGCCTGTAAAGTTACATGAATCTGCACTGTAAAAAGTGCTGTCTATACAACAATAGCAAATAGTGAATTATTCCGAATTGATTCATAGTAAGGCGACAATGCCGCGGCAATAGTTGAACGCGAGTAACGAGCAACCAGATTTTTTACAGCCTCGGTCAAAGCAAACAAAAACTACAGCCAAAAACTGCGAATGAATAGCCAATTTTCTTTTCATCTCAACCAGAAAAAATAGGCCTACGTCAACTATTCCGAGAGGCAGTTGAAATTGTTCACATTTTAAATAAGTTTTAGCTTAATTGTTGCCTCGTTTGAAGACCAGGTCTATTAAAACGACACAAAAGAGATCCCACCCAACCGGCACTTCTACACTGCCAGCGTAAACGTACAGTGAAGTGTGACGTTGAGAACATTTGTCGTGCATCCGCTCGTAAAACTTGCGAAAGACGTGCAGGAATACTAATTCTGAATACTAATGGTCTAATACTAAATATTTGATTTTTTCTGTTGTATCATTTCTCTCTCCGACGGATACAACGCCGTAAAGTGATTCAAATTGTTGTCTACTGTAATTCTTTTACTACAAAACTTTTATTAGACCCCAGTCATAAATATTATATAGGGACCTATATAGGCCTATATATATATATATATATATATATATATATATATATATATATATATATATACATATATATACATACTGTATATATATATATATATATACATATATATATATATATATATACAGACTGCATCAAAAAAACTTGACCCCTTACAGAAAATTTTCTATAATATGCTGAAAAATGCATGGATATATATGTACCACAATTCGAGTTTCAGATCTTTTTGCGCCATACCCCTACCTCTTATAGGTTCTCCAAGCAGTTTGTCACCGGATAGGCCTACTCCTGATTAGAGCCCTTCATTGATTCTTTGTTTTGGTAGTGGAAATCATGCGAACTGATGCGGCAGAAGCCCCTAGTACTTGAGATGTTGATGTGTATTACGACTTGTTCCAGGCTCTCCTTCCTGAAAACCGATTAGTTCCTCAACAGCAGCAATATTAGCAAGAATTCTGGCACTTTTGGGCCAGCCACTGCCCGCCTTTCTATCAGTTGCTCTCTCTCTCTCTCTCTCTCTCTCTCTCTCTCTCTCTCTCTCTCTCTCTCTCTCTCTCTCTCTCTCTCTCTCTCTCTGCAATCTTCCGACAAATACTCTTAATAGTTGACAAGGACCATCCTTTCAGCGGATAGGCTTACTTTATTCTCTTCACCCCGTAACCTTGCTCCTGGAGTATATTTATCCGCAACTTCTAGTGACTAATAGTGGTAAACTGCTTTGTATAATCGAGATTTCAATAATTGAGATGCAATCGAGATTTCGAGAATCTATAAAAGGTTGGGGTATGGCCCAAAAAGATCGGTAACTCGAATTTTGGTGCATATATTTCCATAACTTTTTCAGCATATGTGTAAAATTGGACCACGTATTATCGCTAAAATTTACATGACAAAGAGACATCAGATGTTAAAGTTATAGACATTTTTCTGTAGGGGGTCATTTCTTTTGACGCAGTCTGTATATATACATGTATATATATATATATATATATATATATATATATATATATATATATATATATATATATATATAATGTGTGTATATATATATATAAGTTCTTAACAAAAAATGCATCATAGTTTAAATCATTTTTGTGCCATTAAATCAAGATTTAGGTCTACTCTCTCTCTCCCTCCTCTTAATTAGTGCACTGCCTATATATTGGCTGGTCCATGACATATAACGCCTCTACTCTTCTCTGTCTTCCGCTTTCCTCTTTGTGTCCACATATGAGTGGATCTTTAAATCATCTAACATACCTACATATACTGTAATCTCGGGCTTCCTCTGCCTCAATTTCCTTCAAATACATCATTTACATCAATACATCAGGTCTACATAATTTGAAATGATAATGACACTTAATTTGACTAAAACTTTGGTTTAATTAAACTACTTGAGATTAGCTATTCCTGGTGAGAGAAATTTAAGTCGACGAACAGTACACTTTAGGTGTAATACAAAAGAACTGATAATTATATATATAATCTATCTGAGGAATTATTAACTAAGAATGTTTCTAGCTATATTTTAAGGTTCATATAGGCCCTATGAATGCTTCTTAGATTGCAATAAATATGCAATCTAAGAAGCATTAATCTCTGGTAACAGTTTCTCAGTTCGGTATTCATAGTAGTTGATTATCTTGGCTAGTAGGCTACTGACCAATCAGATGCTCAACTCGTTAAGACTTATAAGCCACAGGCTCACAGTCGCCCACATCTCAGCTTTCAAAGATCCATACAATCACCCTACTACCCTATAGAACATAACCTATAGAACTAATCATTGTCATCATCTTCCCGTGAAGCCCAGTTTAACCATGCAGGGTCGGGATTCGAATAAATGGTCTCAAATCCTCTCTATCCTACATCATATCATCCTTCAGTCAATCCCCTATTTGAGACTTTTCCATTCGTTTAGAGTTTTGTAGCAATTTCTCAACAAAACCTGTAGAACTAACTTCTGTAAAACGAAATACGTTATCTAGAGACAAATCTGTGTTAGACTTGCATTACCTATTCTAAAATTCCTTAGTCCCTTAATATATTAACATATGGTGCATTAGCAAGAGCTAGAAATCTAAGCAAGCTAACTTTTTAGCATAGTTGAAGCAGCCTCCCAACTCTAACAGCCACTCCAACAGCTCTCCTGACAATTCACAGGAGAATGAACTTGAGTGTACAGGAAATATTTGCAATTATAATCTTCAGAAAAAGACAGAAAAAGAAAAAGACAATCTTCAGAAAAAGAAAATAAGAAAAAGACAAAAAGAAAAAGACTTTGGACTGAATTTCTGGATTTGGAATTTGCACCGTTTCTGGACCTTCTTTTTGCTCGCTGGCTTACTGACCATCTGATATAAATTATATTATCTAATGATAAATCTTACTGACCATGCATGGATAGATTTAGCGCACCTGCAATGGTTAGTTGCGCATCATTAATCAAAGTTAAGCTACATCGGACTCGGTTAATTCAATGTGGTGACCACCTTGGAAGATCGAAAGATGACAGCTTCGAATGACAAAATCTCAGGGTGTTGGAAGGTTACATTAATTATTCTTAAATTAATTATAATTAAATTAACTATTCTTAAATCGACGTCGGCTTCAATTGATGCGCCATCAAAAGGCAACGATTACCAATAACCATGGTGAGGAAGGAGGTAATGGGTCTTAACCAAGCGTCTGTGCTTCCTGACCCAGTGTGCCGTTATGTTAAGTTATTGATCAAAATAAAGCATATTTGTGTGGAACTTGGAAGTTATCAAGGTTTGTAATTTTTTCCTTAACAATTTCTGTATGATGAGGTATGAAATTGCGACTAGATTAGTGTTACAAGCCTTCACGACCTTCTGAATTATGTTAATTTAAGTTGCTAAAGAACTAACTAAAACTCAAAAACAAATCAAAATAAGGAACTAAAAAGGAAGTTAAATTTTATTGGGAGTGGCAATAGCCATGTTTATAATTATTTATTTCCACTGTCAGTGATCTTTTATGTTTATTTGTGACAATTGATTTTTTTACTATATAATGTGCAAGAACTGTGGCCTGCATTCACTAAAGTTCCGTCTTGATAACTTGCTATCGTACACCTTATTGAACATGGTAACAAATAACTGATTAGTGATTACAATAAACTTCACAGGCATGTTTCCTCCTTATTCGTGATGTTTCTTATCGTAAATTTTCTTATGTGTTGCGACAGCAATTAAACCTCATTTTCTTTAATTCCCTTTATTTTTCGACCGGTTTTCTAGATTTTTGAATTTGCATAATTTTGGGCGTCCTTTTTATATATGTATTTATATGTAGCCTATTTATTTTAGCAGCATCATTTTTATCATTTTGGACGACCTTTTTATATATGTATTTATATGTATTTATTTTTGCTATTTACTAATCAGCTTATATTTGTATCAATAGTGCTCAATGTTGTCATGGACGACAGGAGCACTGATCAAAAAATTTACCTTCAGTAAATCTTTCCTTTACTTGCACAATGCACATCTTACAATAACAGTTACAGCGCGTCATTGACAGCATCAGGCACTAAATTGAAATTTAACAAAATTCAAGCAGTCGAGCAAAAGCTAAGAGGCCCAGAAGCGATGCTAAGTCCATAATCCAGAAAACCAGTCCAAAGATATATAATTTTATAACATCTTGCTTGAAATGTATGGCTTTTCTTTGTTACCTTTGTGCAGACTTAAAAAATTACACTCTTGCATTTATAAGATATACACATCTTGCGTTTTCCTCCATTTTCCTGGTTTAATATCCTCAAACTGCAATAAATTGTTTTATTTCAATTCAATTTACAATGTTACTCTGATATACCTAAACGAAAAGTATTCATAAAATATATGCTTTCCATTCTTTCACAGTGATATAATATATTTTATCTAATTATCATATTTGCTAGAGCACTTATTTATAAGGCTCATATATAGAAGATCTTGATAAAGTCTTGTACTATAGATTATCAAGGATACATCTGCTATGCATCGCACGGAGGGGCTAATTCAGCGACGTAACGTTGCCCACTCATCCGGCTCTGCACGCAATGAGAGCGGAGCAAATAGCGATGATGAGAGAAGAGAGGAAGAGGATCATGACTCTAAAGAAACGAGACTGACGTTGATGGAAGAGATTCTCCTGCTTGGGTTCAAGGACAAAGAGGTATATCTATCTGGTTTTAATATATACATTATATATATATATATATATATATATATATATATATATATATATATATATATATATATATATATATATAATTATATATATTTCTTTATTCGTTAACATTTGATGACAGGAAGAAAAATAGCAGAAAACAAATCAATCTGTACGAACATAAAAAGTAAGATCAAAGAAGACATCATATTATATCGAAATAAACCACTACCAATTTCACAGAGTTACAGTTAACAGTTCATAACAACTAACATACTACAGTGCATAACAACTAACATACTACAGTGCATAACAACTAACATACTACAGTGCATAACAACTAACATACTACAGTGCATAACAACTAACATATTACAGTGCATAACAACATACTACAGTGCATAACAACTAACATACTACAGTGCATAACAACTGGGTTACGACTCTGATTAACCATGGATGAGAGAGAAGAATCAGGTTTATATATTTCAAGAAACACAATCAGCACAAGCAATAACACACACACAGGGTCGTCAAAGAGGTTACAAGTAATCTATCTAGTTGACCATCCTTCAAATATATTTCACAATATTAGCCTTTACTGTAAGAGGTAGAGCAACAGTTTATAATCTACTTATGGTGACTCTAGTTGAAGGATAGAACTAAAATTAATATTTTCAAGTCTCTAAAGGGTGTCCCTTGATTGGAACTACTTGCCCAAAGAGCACTTCTTAGATCAACAAGTTAATCCCTTCACAAAGTCCATGCCTTATCCATACCTTATGTAGCCTATAGCTTGGGAAAAGTGTGACTTCTGAGGTGGTTTCCCGTTGCCTTCCTCAAGTATTTGTAATAGTTGCTTGTATATGCTGATAGGGTTACACATCATTCTGGAACGACTGCATCTCATCAGGGCTGCGAGGCTGTATCCTGGCTGAGCTGGCTCTGAGAGGCAGGATAGAACTGGAGAAGACTGGAATAAGACGCAGGAGTCTGTCCAACAGGAAGGTTGTGTGCAAGAGTGATACGCCCACCGGGGACATAGTGTTAGACGAGGCTCTGAGACACATCAAGGAAACTCAACCCGCTGAAACAGTGCAGACCTGGATAGAGTATCTCAGTGGTTTGTATGCCACACTGTACTCTGTCTGTCTCTATCTCTATCTCTCTTCCTCTCTCTCTCTCTCTCTCTCTCTCTCTCTCTCGCTGTCTGTCACAGTGTTGAACTATGAATGGCTGAAAGCATTTAGTTGCATCTCTATTTATATTTACTTATCACTATCTTTCAGTGTGCCAGTACAGTGCTATATTGTAGAGCTGTGTTAGAATAGACCAGAAGTATATCATTTAGACAAAACTTTGTTTAGATGACGCTTGTCGTAAGTTCGTAGCATGTGACATTGTTGAAGCTTAATCAATTCGAAGCTCTTCAAAAGACATTTTATAGCACTTTAAGATGGTGTTAAAGTTCTTTATGTTTAATGCAACGTTTATGATATGATCAAATTTTTGTCAGATATCACATATTGAGCATGAAAGCAGACATTTGAGTAGGACTCTAGGACAGTGCAAGCTCTCTTTCTCACATTCAAGATATCTGAGTTCAAACAAATTAAATAAGATTTATTACTGAAACTTTATTACTGAATCTAACAAATTTTATATTGTGTCAAATTGGCAATCTGAGGAGGTCTTTGAAATACAGCCACAGATGAATGGATATTTTCTTATTTTATTCACATTTACGTGACCAGTAGTATATTATTCTGAAAGTAAGGTCTCTATGAATGTGTGCTGTTATGTGGCTGGAGCCTGTGGCGATGTTGGTAAAATACTCGATCACGGATCAGTATGCGTGGGGTTCAAATCCTGTGCTCGCCTGTCACTGACATCGCTTTCGAGTGATGAAACTGACGTTAACCTTAGGATTTTTATATTTCACTGGGCAGGTGAGACATGGAACCCAATGAAGTTAAAATATCAGCTGCGTAACGTTCGCGAGCGTCTCGCTAAGAACCTGGTAGAGAAGGGCGTGTGCACGACAGACAAGCAGAACTTTGTGCTCTTCGACATGACCACCCACCCACTTGCTGATAGCTCGATCAAGCAGAAGCTAGTGAAGAGAGTACAGGACTCCGTGCTGTCTCGCTGGGCCAACGACGCTCACCGCATGGACAAGCGCACGCTGATCCTCATCTACCTGGCCCACGCTTCCGATGTCCTGGAGAACGCCTTCAGTCCTCTCAGTGACGAGGACTACGAGGTGGCAATGACCCACACGAGAGAGCTGCTTGACCTTGACTCTGAGGTGGAGTCAGGCAGAGAGGGTACCAACGAACTGCTGTGGGCCGTCATAGCTGCACTGGCTGAGTGATAAGTGTTTGTAGGTCAGATAAGTCTCTGATCTAGGTCAGTGATAAGTGCCTGCAGGTCATCATCTCTGATCTAGGTCGGTGATAAGTGCCTGTAGGTCATCATCTCTGATCTAGGTCAGTGATAAGTGCCTGTAGGTCATCATCTCTTATCTAGGTCAGTAATAAGTGCCTGTAGGCCATCATCGCTGATCTGGGTCAGTGATAAGTGCCTGTAGGTCCTCATCACTGATCTGGGTCAGTGATAAGTGCCTGTAGCTCATCATCTCTGCCTAGCTATGTGAACAGTGTGTTAAATTGTTACTATATATGGCCTTGAATCTCAATATATCATGCTATATGTCTCTGTGATGACCTGTTAGTGCCTGTGATGTTGAGTGAGTGTGCACTTCTGTTTGTTTTATATGCATGTGTTAAAGCAGACATGTCACAAAATAATTTCTTTAATAATTGTATAAGAAATCGCCACTGGCTCGATGCCGGTAAGATATCTGACCGCGAATCAGTATGTGTGGGTTCAAATCATAAACACACCCATTAATGATATTGCTTTCGAGAGGTGAAACTGACGTTAGCATCGGCTTTACAGCTTTATTATAGAAATTTTAACATTTTTTGTGTATATTTGGAGAATCTTAAGCTTTTTATTTGTTTTTGATGCTTTCACTTTTATTATAATTTAGCAAAGTTTTCTTTCCTTTGTATATATTATGAATAATTGTCATTATGATGTGAATTGATTCCATTTTGAATGATAACATTCTAATGTGAGTAGGCCTATATGCTTTTCGTATGAAATGCCGCATATTTTATACATTCTACATATGTTTAAGATTTTGTACATGTGTTTTCATATATAGGAATCTTTTGTTTACCTACATGGATAAACTTGGATAAATTTTGAACATTCTTTTTAGATTCTGCTGACTAATGTCATTTCCAGTATTCAAAAATGTTTAAAGTTTTTCTAATTACTTGGAAAATACTGAAGCTTCTAAAGAATTTTAATTGTTTTATAAGCATCCCAGTATACTATTGTAGTTATTTGATACTTAGTAAATTTGTTACGTAAGACATAAATGAAGCCATTTATGATTGTCTTATAACTACTAACACAAGTAACATAATATGTAACTTTGTTATAAGTAAAATTGTAAACTATATGTAAACTGTGTATCTAGTGCTAGGCTTAATGCGACGATAACGTTATAATGGAGATCAAATGGCGTCTAGTAGAAATTAGAACAATGAAAATAATAAAGTGAAACTAATTAGAATCCTAGGAGAGCTTTAGAAGTGTATCAGAGAATCTTCCAATGCGCAAGCTTTCTATCTTCAGCACACATTTACTTTGATATGGACAAACTAAATAGGTTAAGTCAGAAACTTCAATGTATTAAGCAGTGGCGGATTCATGGCCAAAAAATTATTTAGGACTGCTTTTTTGACGAGAAACCATTTCAGAAAGTGGAGCCTGTCATATGTGTATGATTGACTATAAACGGTGAGCCTCCCCCTGGATCCGCCACTGGCTCTGAGCAACTGAGTGCTATATTCTTCTTAGTTAACAAAGTTTAAAACATTGCATATAAATTTCGGAGGGGGCCATGGCCCCCTTGTCCCCCTCTGGATCCTCCACTGGTATTAAGTGTTTTATAATATAACATTTTAGGAGTATCTAAATATTACAGTTTTGTATAGGATTTTATTGTAATAGTAGTTAAAAATGAAAAGGTACTCCATTAAATTATGAATAATGTAAGGAAGTTTGCTAATATTTAGCATTGTGTAATGATAATTGGCAAATACCTTTGTTGGTACTCATAAGTATGTTCTCTACTTAATACGTCTCTGATGCTGTCATAGGGCGAGACAATAGAGGTTAAAACTTAACTGTGCTGTATTGTGTGTATGAAAGCATGCTTCCACATGCCTGACGTATGCTTGTCTTTAACTAGTTGTTATTCATGAAATATGCTATAGTTGCATTAAGAAGTGCTGCTTCTAATTTGACACATATCTGTTTTTTGTTTGTGCCTGCATTAGTTATTGTCTTCTTGAATTTTTATATCTAACATTAAAGTCCATTTGAATCATTCAGTTCATCAATAAGTATATTAATAAAGTGCTTATTTATGCAGAATGGTACTGTAATACAAAATGAACTATAGAGATATAACTTTGTATCAGGGAGGTGTGCCACAGCTGGCATAGCAGCTAGACCTCCACAATTCTGAAATTTGAACCAAAAATTGATTGTTAGACGGCTGCAATATATCTACTGTAAATCTGTATTAGTCACCTCTTACTTGTAGTGTTCAATGGGCTCACTTCTCAATATTTCCTAATTTACCTGGGTTTTATAGGAATTTATTAATTCAACACCAATTGCACCATATACACCAAAGAAGCCCTTTGTTGCTTTGTAAGTCATTTGGTTGAAGCTAGTTAGTACAAGAAGACTGAGTTAAATAGAAGACGATTGAGTTGAATACAAGAAGATTGAGTAACACATCAGAAGATTGAGTTAAATACAAGAAGATTGAGTTAAATACAAGAAGATTGAGTTAAATACAAGACTAGTGAGTTACACATAAGCGCTTGAGTTACATACAAGAAGTTTGAGTTCTGCAGATGTTCCTCTGGGGGTCAGTCATAATGGTAGTGGCTGGTGTGCTACAAATGTTGTGGAAATAGGATCATCGTCAGGCTTAGGTGTCAGCTAGGCCACACATGCCACGTGACTATTTTATCTGCAGCGAATCTTTTCCTGATATTTGCTTAGAGTTATATGGGAATCACTTATAATCATACACATTATTCATTGGTGTCTCTATTACGCATCATAGAGACATTTTTATGCTTAAGTTTAATAATAAATCTTTGACCTATGCAAGCGTATATGTGATTTTGTATAACTTAGATTTATGGATAATGGTTGTTTGTGTACTTGCATCTAGAAAAAAGTGTTACGTTTTCTGGTATATTTTTGCATAAACTGCCTCTATATAGAGACAAAGCATTGTTAATCAGATATTGTTAAATATTCAACTGTATTGCTAGTGACAGCATTTGTAGTTATGTTATAACGCGAAGCAAAATTCTTATAAAGCAATGGATCACAGCTTGTTTTGTGTACGCTTTTAAGTAATCAACTCAGTACCCTCGCTGAAATATTTTGGATCTACCATTTGGTAGAGCATTAGGAAGAGAAATGGTTTCTTCAGTGGGCCGGACAATAGTAATAAATTGTATTACTAGGGATCTGTGGCACTTTATAAAATTCAAATTCATACTTTCATGCAAATTATATGAAGGATAATATTGAAGTTACCATTGTAAAATTGTCAGTGATGCGTTTGATTATGTGTTCAATTGTAGAGTGCGTGTCGTCATTGTATAAAGAAAACGACTTTAAAGCAGTTCACACAATGAAGTTAGAAAGGATGCCTTGATTTTTCCTTGATTGCAGACAAAGCAAGTTTGTGATCCAATTAAGTGATCAAGCAGCGTGACATCAATAGAGTGACCCCATTGAGTGACGCCATAGCTTGACCCTAGTAGCCTAACCCAACTAAGTGACCCATTAGATCAACCCTATTAATCTAACCCACTCAAGTGACTAAAACCTTGGCACAGTTTAGTCTAATCCTATTAGCCAAGTTAATTGACTCACTGGCCTGGATTAGCTACTTAGCGCTGTGACAAATGTGTCATTAATAAATGCTAATATAAAAATTACTTTTCCTGTTTTCATTGCGTGACCTATGAAACTTGCGTCTATCATCAAATTATTTATTTTGAAATTTTTGTCATTAAATTTTGATCGGGCGATAGAATATGATATTTAACAAATATATTTTGTCCTAGTTTTGATGCGATTTTTTTTGATTGTTAACAGCTTTTGAACATTCCGCCTATAAATATTATTTGAGCAGTAGCAATGTTAGCTGTGATTTTATACATACTTAATAGTAATCTTGTAATTAATATTAGACAGGGCGTTGTGCTTTATATTAGACTCTAACAATATTGACTAGATTTGTAACTTGTTTTTCAATAAACCTGCAAATATAGTTTTGCTATATTGAGTACATATCGAAGGTTGATCCTACACTGATGTAGACTTAGACGCTGACTGTCATTACATTCCGATTTATAGACAGTGCATGTATATACGCATAATGAATGTTATACATACTATAATAATAATAATAATAATAATAATAATAATAATAAAGGTTTAACGTCCGTTTCCTCATACAAGGATGAAGTCAGGGACGTTCCCCCATTACATGTCACTACAAATCGATTCACCTCAAACAATCTGAAAGTAACATGTGCTGAAGAGAAAGAAAAAGGTTCTAAACGCTGCCTGTACGGTGATCAAAAACACAGTTAGGCAAGATGAAAAAGTCTATGGTGGAAAGAGATGTGGTTTCAACTTACAACGGAAAGTGGAAGCAGTAGAACATGATCGAGGATTAGGAGGCAGAGAGTTCCAAACAGTAGGAGCTGAGAAAGAAAATGGACGTCTACCTAAGTTTGTGAGAATATTAGGAGTTTTGAGCAGTTTGGCATCGGAAGAACGAAGCTTGCAAGAAGGTTAATATTGGATTATATATATTAGACTATAAGAGATCAGAAAGTTAAGTAGGTTTACCAAAGAGAATTGTTTTGAATGTTAACAGAGCAATTGTATACTAATTATTTGAATCACAGAAAGCCAATGAAGATTATTAAGCAAAAAACTAGAGGTGACAGACAAGACGTGCTAGATAATTCTGAACGCTTTGCAAACGCATGAGAAAAACAGCAGGTAAGCCCTATAGCAATGAATTACAGTAGTCTAGTTTAGAATGAACTATTGAGTTAGCAAGAATTATGGTTGAATTTTTATCAGGAGATGACCTTATCTGTCTGATTTGACGAATCTTGAAGAAAGTTTGGCTACTATAAAAAGGGATGAAAGTTTGGCATTTCGATTGTCTAAATAGCGTAGGAGTAACGTCATGAACTTTTAAATGGCAAATCCTGAGGTGAATTGAACCCTCGTGTGTTCGAATCCAAGCCGCGCTGATCTAAGAGTAAAATCTCGGACATTCACTGGACTGGTTATACGGAAAATGGTCTAAATTGCCTAACGGCTTAAACATGTGGTTTTAAAAAGTGATAGATATCAACATTGTTGATTATTCACTATAATGCGTGTTTACTTTTTTAACCTCTTCAGAAACGTTTTTTGGGAGTGTGGAGGGGACAAAATTGATGGACGTGCTTACTTGGCGGGGAGGGCTGCAAAAGAGGTCACAAGTATAGTTCTTAAAAAGGACTCAAATCTTTCGGCGGTACCTATTTTGTCTTAATTTTTACGATTTCTTCTTGTATGGAAAAATGACGACCTTTCATGGCTTGAACATTGACTGCTGGGGCATATCAGTTTGGTGGACGGGAGGAATAGCGCTTATGGGGAGTGCAAATCTTGCGACTGGAGGAAAATTATTTATCAGTTAACAATGAACATGTACAAAGAGGCATTCAAGCTGATTCACTGACACTGTAAGCCTATTGTGAGAGTTTGACCAGACCAATGGTGGAAATTGAGATGATAAATCAGCGGATTGAAAAGTTAAAAAATCCGAAAGTGGCTATTCCCTGGATAAAGTTGTCGACTTCTAGCTATCGGAACGTCATAGAATTTGACATTACACATGTAGAAAGATAACACTCTACTATGAGTTAAAGACTAATAAAAACAATAAAGTATAAGAAACAGAGAACAAGTTTTAGTGTCATGTCCCAAACTAGCAACGAGAGAACAAGATCAAGTATGCAAGGGTTTAGGCTATATAGGCCTACTGTAGTCGTACATAATGACAACCTACACGTGAAGTACACAAGAATTGAACCTGTGCACCAGCACATGCCAGTAGTCATGCATACAACAAAGGCTAGGTGTCCGATAATTGATATTTAACGAAAGCTATGAGTCATAGGTTGCAGAAAGGAATTGCAATCTAATTGAATGAAAGCTATAAATACAAAGGCATGGAATATTATCCGAATATTACCGTTCATGTAAGAACAATAAACTAATTAGGACTAAAGGGTAACTTAAGGAAATAGAAAAAGCAAATAGAAAGGAATAACAACTACAATAGCATAAGACTTAGACGTTAAGTCCGGGTTATGGTATACTAACTTCACAAATTATCTTCGGTTATAGCGCTTGAGTAGTGTCTGTAATCTATAACTTTGATTTTTTACATATTTTTGTTTGTAGGTGCCTATATGTTTGTGACTACATGCTTAATTAAACGAATAATTTTTTGAGTGTACGAAAAATATTACTTAGTACTAGGATTGATAATCTCTTGTGAACCCGTTTGGACTGGTTCTCCTAATTTTAGATTTTGCACTTTTTGGATCAATTGTTTTTCATCGGCTTGGATTTGATTCAATTGTGTAGGCTGTGGTCATTGACTGCAATAGCAACCTGTTATAGCTGTTATTATTATACGCTGTTATTATAACAAATCAACATATTTTCAGATATTTAAACATGATATTTTATTACAGAGATGTTAGGGTAGGACTAGGAAAAATCTGCTAACTGCATGTGGGCCTCAAAGATCTTTAAAATAGGTTTTTCTTTATTCTATGGTAGGCCTATTTAGTCGTTAGCAACATTACATAATAAAACAACAATTACAATGATAACATCAGTGATAACATCGAACATTATTAAGACAAAATCAAGCCTGCGAGCAAAAAAGGTCCAAAAAGTGTGCACATTTCAAAATCAAGAAAATCAGTCCAAAGGTGAAGGGAATCAAAGAAAAGGAGGTTAAGGCGCTATCAATGTTTAACACAATCGACTACCAGCTTAGCCTTGTGTAGCTTTTATGTTAGTTTTTTTAAACACGTCAACTGTACTACCGCTTTCGGCGCTTCAAATTGATTACAAAAAAGTTTTTTTGGCGTTGTTGTTGTTGTTTATTTGCCGAGTCGGATTTTATTTGAATTTTCGTGAGGTGAGCTGGCATGAGTGCAAATATTTTTAAAGAATAATGACACTCGGTAACAAGAGTCATTTTGATGATTTTAGCGTGTAAAGTTAATTGAAATCAGCCGAGAAAAATTTCATTCTTCTGTTTTAAAGCGAGCGGATAGGAGTTGTTCGGCGAATTATTTGTTAAAGCTGCATCGTATTGATATAGAGTAACTGCACAGAGTAAACGCAGGTAAATATTATAGTAATTTTTACTTTATATTAATCTAAATTTTTGAAAGTTAATTTTTTTAAATAGCTAAGAAGTACATGATAACCGTAATAAAGGTATCAATCGTAAAAAACAATTAACAACGATGGCATATACCGGGTAATATATATATATTAAAATTAACTGCTAAACAATTAAATATCAAATTGGGAATACAAATATTTATATAACAGCAAATTATGGGAAATAACAAAAGAAAACACTGAAAATGATATAGAGGTATTTCACAGAAATTGCTACAAAAATCTATTTAATGTACATTATCCATATATAATAAAAAAGGAGTTTATGAAAGGCCAAAGGAAATTCCTTGTTCAGAGTGAAGTCATATGCAAAAAGATTAAGTTGGATAGGACATATGTTAATGAAAAGAAAAAAAATTTAAAAAAGAAAAAAAGAAATTTTTTAATGAAATATTTACCCCCAGGATTAAATGATAATTAATCCATCTAACTGAGAAAAGCAATGGGAAAATACCTCAGCCATACTTTTCCCAAGCTATTGGCTACATAAGGTATGGATAAGGCATAGACTTTGTGAAGGGATTAACTTGTTGATCTAAGGATTGCTCTTATGGACCGAGAAAACAGACTTTGAGTATGAATATGTACCTTGAACGTGCCACTTGGCAGTGCACTGAAGAGAGAGAGAGGGGCATTTTAGTAGTACATATGTTTATTTAGAAATTCGTCATAGAAATTCGTCAAATATTGACAAATAATTGTGAAAACAGATAATTCAGCAGACAAAAGTGAGAATCAACATATGTAGCATCAAACAGAAACTAAAATTTGCTCACCACAGCCATCAGAGAAGGTACTGAAGTACCCTATTGAGCTGACCACCACAGTAAACAAAGAAAGAAGGAGATAGAAGAAACACTAAAGTTTGTCTAAAACATGACAACCAGTAATATGTTACGTATATTTCACTACAATTGTAAATAGATTGCCCCAAAATAATATAGGATACAATTATCTAATATATATCAGATTTTAAATAGTAATTCAATAATTACCAAGATTCCATAAGAAAAAGTCTGTATGACACCTGAAAAGAATTAAAAGACTAAGTTGCGAATTGCAATAGGTATAGCATTCTATATTGAGCATCCTTCAAATACATTAGATGAGAAGTTAGAACGATTTGCTGGTAAAGAAAGATAATTGGATACTGAAAGCCTAGTCTGATAGCGACTATGTAAAAGATTAGATATAAACATATCTTTTATAACTTTAGACGTGAATCCTTCGTGATATAAGCACTTATAAATCATATTGGCAGTCATAGACTTATACAACAGATGTTATCGGCAAGGTACTGTAGTTCTCATAAAGGAGCTTGGTTTTATACCATCTGTCTTGAACCTGGAGAATCCTACGGGCTCTATTATTCGCTACATGCAGAGGATGAAGTGCTTTGTCCGAATTATTTCCATAATTATAAGGCCGTATGAAATTCTACTGACCACCAAAGACAAATATAAATGTTTACGACATATTGCAGGCAATAGCTCTCTCATTATGTTAAGACTACTTTAAAATACTCCAATATGAAAAGTTCTACCTATAGATTATCAAATAATAAATAAAAGATAGGCATGGGAAATAAATGTAACTTAATTATTTCATATAATAAAAACTTAGGTATATTAGATATGAAATTCACTCATATCAATGGTGATGGCCTCTGATGGATCGAAATCCATGGAGAGTCTAATTCACAGAGTGACGTCTAATAGATCTCAAAGAAGCATATTCATTGTTGATGCTGGGCTTTTACACCACAGACCTAAATAGTATCTGGGATATTAAAAGTATGTATTAAATGGTCAAATTTATTCAGACATGAAAGTGTTTTAGATCTTAAATAGTGAAAATATGGCCTGGAATTGTGAGAGAAATCCTGTTTGATTATTTTACTTGGGTTTGTAATGTAATTAATTAATATATGTAATTGACTGTTGCTTGTTATTTTAACTATAATCCCCAAATATATTTATTATTTAAAGTAGTTTTTGCAATGCAAGGAGTTTATGTTGTAGACTGTGGAGCAGAGTGGTTTCATATTTAGGTCCATAACATCAGTACATAAAGCTGTCTGTGACTAAGATGATGGATAGCGTGGATGAAGATATTGTGGAGGGTGGCTCCATGTTTGAGGAGCATGACGACACTAGCGGGGCTGTAGGAGAGGAGGGGGAGGCATATGCTGCCTCAGGTAACGATGAGCCCGGAGCAGGGGAAGATCCTGAGCTAGAGGCCATCAAGGCTAGAGTGAGGGAGATGGAAGAGGAAGCGGAGAAAATCAAAGCTATGCACAATGAGGTGGAGAAGCAAATGGTTGGCGGCAGCTTAGGTAAGTATTGTGGAAGATGAATTGATTTGAAAAGTAACTATTTTTAAACTGTAAAATTGCTGCACATGTAGACAATATATTTTTAAGCTATCTTGAAACAATCTATCCATTAGTACTACTATATGTCTTTTTATTAAAATAATATTGACCTTTTATAAAAGGTGTTTACTTTGAAAAATCACAATATATATTCTTCTATTTGTTGGACCCCACCATGCAATGATAAACTTTATTGTTTTAGAGAAGGCAACTGTTCTGCAATATATCCTAAAAATGTAATATATCCCCTCTAGATATTCGATCTAGACATACATGTATACTAATGTAAATTAAGACATATGTTTATCATCATTTGATAAATAATTGAAATATATATTTTTTTATTTTTAAAATACTTTTCTCATAATAAATGAAGAAATACATAATAAATATGTGCTAATATACTGAACATTGCCAGCCGTCAATATAAGCACACGCCCCTCCCCACTCTCCCCCGCCCCCCCTCCACTAGGCTTTGTTTATTATGTGAACAGAGTTACATACTATAAAAGGTCTATATTTCTATTTAATAGGTTTTGCCATTATATCTTCTCTCTCATATTGTACTACATACTGGTGGGGGTTCAAGGTATATAATGCCTCAACTCTACTATCAGTTCATTAATGTGAAGCGAGTTTGTTGCAGAAATGTGATACTTTTACATTTTGAAGCGTCTTTTGAATTGGATGAAGTATGACAGTACTTTTATACGGACGTATTTTAGAAAAGTATCCGTGACAGGTAGACAGTATTGTACCCTAAGCTGTAGACAGTTCCCATTTAATTTATGCAATGAATATAACTTGGGATTATGTAATAGTTATTATATTTACATATATCGTAATTGGACTAATTTAAGAAAGAAGAATCCAGTTATTGAATGGACTATTGAATAAGCAAACACCATTATGATGTGTATATCGTATAGGAAGCCCTACAGCAATGTCTGCTGAAGAAAAGCTGGATGCAGACAACAGGTCTATATGGATTGGAAATGTGAGTACTAGTATTGTTTTAGGATCTGCATCTTTGTTATCTTTAATACTTAATCTTACTTGATTTAATCTTTAATGGTTTATTTTTTATTATCACCTACTTTCTTGTTATCTATCGTATAGTGACTCTGCTATTATGAACTCGTCTATTGATAAGTCTCCTATCGACTCTTTTCTTCAACTCTCTTATAGTCTATCCTGCTCTCAACTCCGAGCATAAATATCTATCTTCTTGGCTTTTTTTAACTTCAGCTGCCATAACAGTCCTATCATTAACTTTTTCAGCTTCTTCTATCTTCTTCTATCCTATCAATTCTATTATCAGCTTATTTCCTACCATGAAGTTTCTTATCATTCATAGACTGTCATAGACTGTTATTGTCATTGAACCTTTGAGCCTCAATTGAGGAACCTTAAGCACACTTTCAGCTCTGCGTTTAAATCAACAAATTGACTGAATGATTGATTGATTGATGCATAGGTTGATTACGGAGCGACAGCAGAAGAGTTGGAGGCACACTTCCATGGCTGTGGTTCTGTCAATAGAGTTACGATCCTCTGTGACAAATTTACTGGACACCCCAAAGGGTACTTTTCACACTGTACTGCAAAAATTTATTGAAAGGCACTTCGTCATATTCAATGTCAATATATCTTCTTATATACAAAAATTACTTAATGCAAAATTTAATGAAAGGCCCTACAAATCATTTTTTATAAAAGCTAAGGTTAACGTCAGTTTCCCCATTCAAAAGCGATGTCAGTGACGGGTGAGCCCAGGAATTGAACCCGCACATATTGATCTGCGGTCTTGTATCTTGCCGACTTAGCCACTGGCTCCAGCCTAAGATATTTAGACCTTCATATATATCTTCTTAAATACTTAAATTATGTTATAAAACATTCTTATAAGTTAAAAATTAGTTTGTTGCTTTTTTGTGCCGCTGTCACCAAAAAAGGGGCATGCCCTAGTAATTTTAGTATTTAAGAAGATATCAACTCTGAATATAAAGAAAGATTTGTACGGCCTTTCGTTAAATTTTTGCATGTATTGGAAGGATGACAACAAGGAAGGATATGAGAAATCATCTGAGAGGCCAATTTTTTCCAATCTTAAGGCTACATTAAGGTTTGAAAAAGGCAAAATCATTTTTTGATGGAATCAACGAAGTTCGTATACATAAAAAGAAAAGGTGTTCCTATCAAACACAAAAGTAGACTTTGTGTAAGAATGTGTACCTAGGACCTACCACTTTTCTGAATGAATACTAAAAAGAGAAAATTATCGAGGAAGAGTAAATATATTTATCTTCGTTTTTAAATAAAATCTGAATGTGGATGCTGAATATGGTTGAAGATAAATTGTTGTTCTTTAATTGTTAATTAAAGCTTTAATTCATTAATTTCATGATATTTGTGTTAAGTTAAATTATATTTTAAAAAACTTCCTTTTAGCATGCCGTTAATCACTATTTATATGGGGTCGACATGGAGGGGTCTAGAACTCTAGATTTGAAATGGAACATTTAGGTCGGCTATCCATCAGCCTGACACCACCAAGTGTACACGACTAGGTTTTTATTAGATCCTCGGAAGACAAAAACCCACGTCGCTATAAAAGTATCAAAACTGCGATCTCTCAATTCAAGAGGCGAGCTCTTTACCACTGCACCACGTAGCGTTCTTGCAAGTTGAATTATATAAATAAAAAGCAAATATATTTATTGAGGAAATAAGAGATTAAAAATACTGCAGCAGTTGCCGATTTCACACATCCTAGCATTTTATGGTGATTTGTTTTAACTTTTATTAATTGTATGCATATTTATAATTAGTTATTTGTTTGGTAGTAGTGTGGAATAATTTCAGTTTTAGCTATATAAACTATTTTCTGGTTGGAGCCTGTTGTGATATCGGTAAGATATTCGACCATGGATCAGTATGTACAGGGTTCAAATCCTGGGCTTTTCCATCACTGATATCGCTGTCGAGTAAGGAAACTGACGTTAACATTAGCTTTATCAGCTTTGAGCTTTTTACTTATTCCAATATGTTCTAAAAGCAAATTGAATTTCTATGGATCACAAAACAAAGAAGATATCATTTCATGGATGTCGCTTTATTCGTTTTGGATGAAAAATGGAAATTAAATATTTACTAGTAATAAAAGAAAAATACAGATAAATAAATAGTCTTTTTTGATTGACATGATATAAATGTGTATGTGCTTGGACAGGTTTGCGTACATTGAGTTTTCTGATAGAGACGCTGTACAAACAGCGACGGCACTCGATGACTCCCTCTTCAGAGGTCGACAAATCAAGGTTCTCTCCCTTTCCTCTTGTTTATCTAATCATCATCATCTTCTCAACACATTTCCATTTTTAATCACCAGACGGGCTTTCGTTTAGGGCCATACTTTTCAGCACATTTCCATTTTTGATCACCGGACTGGCTCTCGTTTTGGGCCTTACATCTCCTCAGCACATTTCTTTTGCAGTTTGGTCTGAGTGAATTGATCTGTAGTGATGTGTGCTGTGGGGACGTCCCGGACATCATCCCTCGATGAGGAAATGGACGTTAAACCTTTATTATTATTATTATTATTATTCTCATGAATACCAGTTTAATTAGTGTCAGGATTAGAATTTTGTAAGCAATTTCTGGAGCCTGGGCCAACTGTGATTTAGACAGCTTGGATAAATTAATGAAGCTGTTCTGAGAATAGAACCTGGTGATTATCCTGAAGTTACATTAATGGTCACAAGTAGAATACTGAAGCTGTAGAAAGAACTTTTTTTTAAACTGAAATTTGAAACTGAAGTATCCCATAATAATCTAAAAATTGGATTACAATTGAATTTAATAATAGTGTTTTGAAGTCTATCGTTTGTTTTGGCACTATGCTGACACTGTTACATGCTCTATTTGACCGGGATTCTAATCTTTGGCCTCATATTTTCATTTGAAAACCCTTACCAACAGCAGAGCTACATTTTTGTACTAGTTATTGTACTTAGTTGTAAATAAATAGAAAGAATCAGTTAATCAGTTTCTTTTTTGAAATTATATTCAATAAAAATTGCATTATTAAAGATATATAAATTCAAATGAAAGTATATGCAAACGATTTTAAATTTAGCTTAAATTTCATAAATAGTGTTTTTATATGTCTATAATGTGCACAAAGTGAGTATACTATGCACCATACATGTTTAATCATAACATTATGTACTTTGTTATCTCTGTTTTATGCAGATAACACCCAAGAGAACCAATAGGCCCGGTATATCAACCACTAACAGACCGCCCAGGGGGGGTCCTGGCCGGTTTCACCGGGGAGCTAGCAGGGGTGGTGGTGGATACCATGGGGGTGGAGGTTATTTCGCCCCTCGGGGTGGTTATCGCGGCAGAGGTTTCAGGTTAGACACAGTTCTACGACCTGTTGTCAGTAGTTCTATCACCGTGCTGCATTATCTTATATCTGCTATTTTTGTTTCTACTTGAATTTTGTTTATTTTCCAGGTCATTTTGAAAGTGATGCAAATATTGTAATTTTCTTAATTAATACTGAACTTGTTGCTGATGTAATATCATAGAGCATTAAAGTCAACAGGGCATTAAAGTTGGGTTAAAGCCAAGTCAACGGCTTATGCCTGTAATTCTTTAAGGAAGCTTTTGCAAATAGGGATACTTTAACATTTCATTTCTGTTCATCTTTTTCAAGTGCCGTGCCTGTTCCAACCCAGTGCAGTCACGGCCATGTTCCGCCATATGTTGATATGATAAGTAATTTCTGTTTTATGCATCCACTTGCTTAGACTCTTCATCTTAAATAATCTTCTGTTAATGGTAATAACTCTGTTCGTCTTTGTTGTCATTAATTGTTTTAAACTTTATTTTAATCTATTCTCAAGCATTACATTTAATCTGTGTATTTTCTTACTATAGTCTACATGTATTAACTTTTTTGTATGATATGCTGTTCTATCTTTCAAGTTTTTTTATTTCAGCATGATCTTTTATTGTTGGCTGTTGGTGCAGTTTTCATATAAATAGATTTTTCGAGTCATGCATCTTAACCAGTGACAGCGGTAGAACAGCTTCAAACTGTCACTTCATTTCAGAATCGACTTCACGCTGAATGTACTGTGTACATTCTGTATAAAGAGTGTGTCTGTTAGCTTGCAATGTAATGTTATTTGAATGTCTTTATTATTATTATTGTACTGTTCAATCTGTAGCCATTACAAACGCTGCAATGTTACATCTCGTATTTAATTATCTATTATTTTGGGACCTGTATTTAAAAAAGAATTTTATCAGTTTTAATTAAATTCTGTTATGACAATACCTTCTCTTTCTGGATACTGATCGTATTTTCATCTATACTGGTGTTCTGTATCATTTGTCAAGTCTAGCCTCCCATTGTCTTCTTAGCCTAACCTCATGTTCTGCTATTCATTCTGAAATTATCTGCACACTTGTAATAATTTGTCTCAACTTTCGGCCTTGAAATGTCATGTAATGTGATCACATGACGTGACATCATATTGCTGGTTCCTGCCAAAAACTTCTCTATGACGTTACTGGACACTGTTAAATTTTGATAAATCATAGAAGTTATATCTTGATTAATCATAGAGAGACATTTCAAAGGGCACAAGTATTAATATATTGTAATATACTTATTTATATCTTGACATTTTAGTTTACTCATTGTATTTTGTCAGTTTGATCAGTCACTCCATGGGATATGTATAATCGCTCATAATCCTGTTTATAATCTTGTTATTTATTATAAACCACTGCTTTATCATTTTATATCCCGCTTTAAGGGCTAGACTTAGTAATAGAAGCATTGTAATACAGGTATTGTTGTGTGCATCAGCATGAAATGGAATAATACATTTTGCTCTTTACGCATGAATGTTACTCGGTGTTTAAAAGCGGCAGGTGAACTAGTATGTAAGTTTTACATGACTGTTTGAAATGAAC
The DNA here is from genome assembly GCA_905160935.1 of Enchytraeus crypticus. Classification (NCBI taxonomy): domain Eukaryota; kingdom Metazoa; phylum Annelida; class Clitellata; order Enchytraeida; family Enchytraeidae; genus Enchytraeus; species Enchytraeus crypticus. The sequence continues at coordinate 1,153,909 of CAJHZI010000458.1, forward strand.
TGTGAGCTTTATTCTGAGCTAATCTGAGAGTGTGGTCTCATACATGAACAGATGACATACTGAATGGATTGTTTATTGTTGGCTATATCAGCATATTCTATACATGTTGTAGGACCAACTTGACGACAGCAGGAAACCATCTCGGAGGCAGAGGCCATTTTTTATATCAAACTATAGGCGATATAAGGTTGGATAAGACATTTTGTGAAGGGATTGACTATCTCATCTCTGGAGTGCTCTTTAAGGAGCTTGGATGCAGACTGAGTATAAATATGTACCTTGAACCTGCCGCCTGGCTGAACACTAAAGATAGTGTGATAAATATGTTGTTATTATTAATTATTATTATTATTAATTGTTATTATTAATGTTGTAAAAATTTGCAGCATTTTTCATCAACATCTAATACGTTGTTACTGATGCTGAACAGTTAATGTCACTAGTGCAGAAGGCCTGCACTGGTTAGAAGGTTTGGTGTATGATGTTCTCAAACTCTGACCTTCATATAACGGGTATTGTTTCACTAATAACATCTGTGATATTTTGTATTTAATGATATTTCTAATACTCATATTTTTGTTATTGTGTGCTAATTGTTATTGCAATATTAACCGGCGCTGTGTTGTTGTTGCTGTTCTTAGACCTCGTCGACCCTACTATTCACCGTACTGATCGTGAAGATGTTGGATGCAGCCAAAAAAATGAGATAAAAGAAAAAAGAAGCTGCAGCGACGGAAAAAAATGGTGACTGTGTACGTAACTGAAAAAAAGAAGACACCTATGTACGCAACTGAAAAAAATTAGACTTCTGCTTCATTCTGTGTACATCGTGGTATGTGTGAATGTACGTCGCGTGTATGCTTGAGCGTCTTCTGACATTTGGACAGGAAAAGATATAGACAATGTAATGAGATGTTACTCTGTTGTATTCTTTGATTGTGTATTTCTCTGATCATATTTCTTGAAATAAATGAATGATAACACTTGGCGTGTTGTGCTCGGGTGTGGTTGGGCCACTGCAGAATAGGGCAACCGCAAACAATCTGCCGCATGTACGTAAGAGGCGACTAAAGGCAGGAGCTGAGGATGGCAAGAGGGGACCCACCTCACCATGAAATATTTTCCCCCAGGATTAAATGGTAATTGATCCACCAAACTGAGAAAGGCAACGGGAAACCACCTCAGAAGCCATATTTTTCCCAAGCTATAGGCTACATAAGGTATGGATAAGGCTTATTTAGAGTATCTGTAATGTTGTCTGTATAGGAAGGAATCGGACGTGATAATTTTTGAGAATCCATGATCTGAGTACAGAATTGATAGTTTGTTGCCGTTGATAAGACTCTAGTATATCGCTTTAAGAATTCTTTCCATTTACATGGACGCTAACTAAATTATAATTAGTTTCCTGGAAATCACTCAAAATGGCCACTATTCACTGAACCTCAACTGATGCAGTCTTTTAGGAAAATTTTATAGAATGGGCAAAATGCTGAAGCTTTTCCTATAGATAACGGCGGAACGTGATTTTGTAAAATGGATACTGAAATACTTGGAACGGCAGGGTTTAGCGCAATGGTGTCACATAAGTGTCATAAAGTTAAGCACCGTCGAGATCGGTTATTACTTTCATGAGTGATTACCAGCCCCGTAGCGTGGGTATGGCCGATGGGGGGCCTGAAGAATAGCAAGGGGGCACATGTTAAGGGGTTAGTTCCGACGCGAAGCGGCAGGTGGGGGTACAGTTTCGCCAATTCGACTATGGGTAGCAGGAAATTTGGGGGAGCGTCGTAAGCTACCATAGCGGACCATCGGGATCCAGGATTTTGAGGTTTCAGATATAATTTTTTTACATAGAAATGTTGCAACTCGCAAGTGCATGCAAAAAATAACAGTAATAGAATTGACTGAAATTCACTGAATTGTTTGAATTGTTAAGCAGTAAAAAAACCTGCAAGCACAACAGCATGCAAGATAATACCTTTCATTAAACAGTGTCTTGAACATTCATATCGTAAGCGTAAACCCAACCCAACAAAGAAGTCAAATGCGTTCAACTTCAAACATTAATAGATAGAAAATGAAATAGGGGCCTACTGTGTACTCTGAACCATCAATCATAATAATTCTGTTCTAAATATAAATCCAAATGCAACATATGCATGTAACAGTCAGTTCAGTAACTGATTACTGTGTAAGGCAGAGCCAACAGCTTGGGACATAACCCCAGGGTGTTGGAAAGGTGTTCTTAGGTAACAAGTCTGCAGGTCTTCTTCAGTGCACTGCCAAGTGGCAGGTTCAAGGTATATATATTCATACTCAGTCTGCTTTCTCGCTCCAAGAGCACTCCTTAGATCAACAAGTTAATCCCTTCATAAAGTCTATTCCTTTTTCATACCTTATCTGGCCTATAGCTTGAGAAAAATATGGCTTCTGAGGTGGTTTCCCGTTGCCTTCCTAGGAACAAAGGTATCTCATTTTAAAGCATACGACCCAAAAGGTCCAACTCTTCACTATTTGCCAAATTTTTAAAATATATTTTTCTATAGAATTAAAATTATATTACAATAATTGCCATTAACACATTTGCGCAACGTTTGTTAATACTTACTCTTAAAGCACACTGGCACAGGAAGCACAGATGCTTGTTTAAGGCCCATTTCCTCCCTCTTCTTCAAGGTTATTAGTAATCGTTGCTATTTTTGGCGCAGCAGGGTGGATTTAAGAATAACCTTCGATCACCCTGGGATTTTTCCTTCTAAGCTGTCAACACTGCGTCTTCCAAGGTGGTCACCAACAAAGCACTAACCGATGCCGATATAGCTTAACTTAGATTATTGACGCGCAACTAAACCAAGTTCGCTAAATCCCATGATGTCAAGCTAGTGTTGCTCGATACATACGAGGATAATTAAAATCTCAAAATTTCTGCACAGAATAACTAATTACTGTTATATAAATAAGAATAATATTATTCAAAGCGAATATCGGCATCCCAGCACTTCAGTACTGGTCGAGGAAATAATTAGTGCTGCACATGATCATAAAAGAGGAGAGATGTGAGAAATGCTAATTACACATAATTATGCTATATTTAGACATAATTACACTATAATTTTGCAGAATTATACAGTAATGAATATAATATCGCACCATATAGAGGGCATTACACTTTAGATGCTTCAAATTCTAAAATAATATATTTTTAACCTCCCTCTCAGTCTTCAACGTATTAATCGTTAAGATTATAAACGATTGATGCAATTAATGTGTAGAACAAGCCCTATCGTGTATAATTATATTTTTTATTGCATAATTAATGTATAATTAAGTATAAGTATAGTATAATTACGTATAATTAGCATTTCTCACATCGCTCCTCATTCATGATTATGTACAAAAATAGAAATAAATAGGCCATTAAATCTCGACCCCTTCTCGTTGACTAAATATTAAAATTACTTCAAAGTCAAAAGTAGACATGCATTATAGTGAAATGATCAACTATGTTGATATCTATCACTTTTAAGTCCAGTGAATGTCCGGGATTTTACTCTCAGATCAGCGCGGAATTCGGATCGAAATCGAACCAATTCAATTCAAGTGTTCAATTCACCTCAGGATCTGTCATTTAAAATTGCATGACGTTAACAACAACAACAACAACAAAATTAGAGTGCTACTGTCGTCAATGACATCATTGAGCACTGTGGTACCAAATCAAATCCGATGAGCAGAGTGTGGGGTCCAAAAACGGTGTGATCCAAAATCCGGGTGTTCCGTCCGATTGATCTGGCATTTAGCTATACGGTTATCTACATCTCTAACCATTGCGCTATTGAGACATTCTAAAAAAACTTCTAAATTTGCTATGTATAATTATATAACTTGATTTAAGTGATGCAGCCTTCTGTTACTGTGTCTTCTAAATTAATTACTCTTGTGAGGCATAGCTTGAGTGCCTTCGCACTCTAAGCTATCTAATAGTTCTTTCCGGCTTGCTGCACCGCAGATTTGGAATTCTAGCTCTTCCTTCGAACCAATCTTCGGAAGTGCAATTGTTTTAATCACATAGGCTTTTGGCTTTCCTATGAGCAATTTCATAGGAAAGTAAAGACCTATTTCTTCCATTACTCTCTTTCATTCAGTGTCCATGAGTTGGGCAGGGGCTTTTACTATTTACTTTTATGACATTTAGGCCCTACTGGGCAGGGGCGTCATTCTCTGAGAATACTATCCTGATGGCACCTAAGCATTGATATAAATATTTAGTAATGTACTACGGCAAAGCTACTTCAGAGACAAACTGAGTTAAACTAGCTATATTGATCTGGCATTTAGCTATATGGTTATGAAAGATTTTGAAATACTCTAGATTTAAAAGTGTCGAAATATAATTTTGAGGATGATGTAAACACGGGTAGATGTAAACAATTCCAGTGAAGGGATGATGGATTAGGTGAAGGACGTAAACATGATTGCCTAACAGCTCTATATATAACTGCGCCGGTGGTGAATGAGACTCTCTGACGTATGTCGATCGTGGTATTATGAACTTTAGTGTATTTCAGTTCATTTTGTGAGTGACGTGAACTTTGTGTGCGTAACATTAACTTAACTACATTAATCGGAGGCCTATATGAGGCCTCTTCCAGATATGTTTTACATTTATATTGTAAGCTAACATTTAAACTGGATAAACTAATTGATAGAAATAGACGGATTGCCAAATAATTATGAAGAAACAAAGCGAAGCCGGCGAGTAATCTATAAACGGTGTCATTCTAAAGCTCAGAGCCTCAGAACTCCGGCCTACATATGGTTTTATCGCAAATATATAACTGGCTGAAAAGTTTAATTAGATTAAACTTTTCTCAGTGTTTGATGATTACCAATGTAGCAATGGCAGTAGTAGTAGTTGTTGTTTGCTTTTAGCGCCTTTTATGGCAATTTATTTCAGGCAATTAGTTCTCTGCTTATAACCAAGCTTCTTAAACAACACCTAGGACTCCGAAAAAGTGATAGCATTAAGCATTGTCAATGTATAAGCAATTTTTAAATTGTCAATATGAATTATACAGTTACTTAGTCACCAAATACACTAATTACATGAAAAATAGTTGATCAGAACATGTTCTAAGGAGGGGCATTTTCTCTCTGGAGAAATAGAGAGAGTTTTAGAAAGAATGATAGATAGATTGATTTTAGAGATTGAGAGATAAGTAGCTTGGATAGATGGATGGATCTAATTTTTTATTTTTCAGTGCTCTAGCACTACTAGCTCTGTATGTTAGTCCATAGATTGAATTAATTCTTGAGACTACTAAATATATAATTAAGAGTTTAAGATCAAGGTATTTTGTTTTATCCTAAGGTTTAATATACTATATGATGCAATATTCGGTGGCAAAGGTATATCGTGCTAGGAGTGTACATATTAAATTAACAGTAGTGTAGGCTTTAACCTATTTTATACTGCTTTTTTTAACATGCTCACAGGTGTATTGTTGATTTAACTTGTAGACTTTATCACATTTTATACGGTACTGGGATTCTTAATATCACAATGTCAAGCATTATCAGTCAAGGGACATTACTAATTCTCTCTCTGGTGCAAGTTACAAGGGTTTGTAGAATATATTTCAAATGTTTGGAAGATTAATAGGAGCTAAGTTTAAAATCTCTTTCAATGTTTATAAACGTCTTCTGTGACATATTGATTGGTTATTTAGTAATATCTTTCAAATAAGTTGACTGAATCTGAACAGCTATCCATGTGCTTGAACTGTTTGAATCAATCTGAAACTACTAAGAACCATGCTAATTTATTTTGAATATCAGAGCTCCTATTAATTGCAGTTCAGTAGACCTGTCAAATGAGTAGTGCAATAACTTCTTAAGCTACATTGTTATAGTATCCCTCTGAAGTACTTCTTTGTGGAACTACGTCTTTATTGTGTCCCTCTGAAGTACTTCTCTGTGGTACTACATCTCTCGATATCTTAGCAGCTCGAACTTGAGGAACTCGAGGAATAAAAAGTAATAGAAAACGATAAAAGGGACCCAAATATAATGAAGGAAAAAGTTTATTCTGCAAGTAGCAGTATGAAAAACGGGAAAGCAGCGGGAATAGATGATATCCCAGCAGAATTCTTGAAAATGTTGGAAAGAGAAACTTTCAACAAGTTAGTGGAAGTATGTATGGAAGTGTACAATACAGGTTTTTTTGGCCAGATGACTTTATCATCACTGTTTATCATCACTTTATCATCATCGTTGAGATCATCACTGACTTAGGTCAGTGATGATCTCAACTCTCAAAAAGCCAATGCTGTGCAGTGTTCGGATTACAAAACAATCAGTTTAATACCTCATGCGTTTAAGACTTTACAAAAGATAATAAATAATCACATTCAGTCGAAAGCAGATATAATATTGAGCAAGACACAATATAGTTTTAGGAAAGGATGTGGCGCAAGAGAAGCAATAGGGGTAATGTTGGTCCTTTGTGAAAGAAGTTTAGAATATGGAATTGTACATTTTGTGGACTTGGAGAACGCTGTTGAATATCTTAAAAAGAATAGGAATTGACTGTATAGATAGAAGACTAATTTTTCACTTGTATATGAATCAAAGAGCAGTAATCAAAATCAAACAAGAATACTCAGAAGGTGAAATAGGACGTGGAGTTAAGACAAGATTGTAGCATTTCGCCGCTGCTGTTTAACATTTATGCTGAAGCAATGATAGAGGAAGACATGGAAGAAGGAATAAAAGTAGGAGGAAAATTGTTACAAGATGTACGATTTCTGGATGACCAAGGAATGGTAGCAGGCAGCGAGACTGGACCTCAGAAGATAATGAATAGGCTGAATGATATGACATTGAAATATGGAATGAAGAATAACCTCAAAATGACAAAAGTGATATGAGCATCCCATAATAAAGGTGAAAGTCAATATCACAATAAATGGTACGAAATTAGAACAGGTAAGGAGTTTCAAACATTTGTGTCATACTGTAACCGATGATGGGAAATGTGAGACTGAAACATGCATTAGAATTTGCACAGGTAGAAGGGGCCTTTGGTAATGGGAAAGAACTTTTAACAAAAAGTTAAAGGAAAGACACAAAGATAGAGATAGTGAAAACCTTGGTTTGGACCACGCTATTGTATGGATGTGAGACATGGACCTTAAGGAAGGAAGATATCAGGAAACTAGAGGCATTGGAAATGTAGATATGGAGAAGAATAGAAAGGAAATACACTCATAAGGTTATGAATGAGGAAGTTCTGGAGAGAGCTGGTACAGATAGACAATTGATAAATGAATTAAGAAACAGAAAGAAGAGTTGGATATGACACTTTCTAAGGGGAGAAAGCTTTCTAAGGGGAGATATTTTGAAGCAGAATGGTAGGAAATAGAGGTAGAGGCAGGCCAAGATTAGGAACGTAAGATGATTTAAAGACCCACTCATGGTTGGACATGAAGAGGAAAGCGAAAGACAGAGAAGATTGGAGGTGTTATATACCATGGATCTTCCTGTAAGTATTGCATTAAGGGAGAGAGATCTTAGCAGGTATGTTTCTTTCAGTGACTTAGGGCTTAATGAATAGCGTAGGGGTAACGTCATGAAGTTTTAAATGACAGATCCTGAGGTGAATTGAACCCTCGTGGGTTCTAATCCCAGCCGCGCTGATCTGAGAGTAAAGTCTCGGACATTCCCTGGACTGGTTGCACAGAAAATGGAATAACTTGCCTAACGGATTAAACATGTGGTAGTAAAAAGTGTTAGATATCAACATGGTTGATCATTTCACTATAATACGCGTTTACTTTTTTTTACTTTTTGAAGTTCCTTTGAAACAAATGAAGGAGGCTGGTCCTGGGTTTGATTCTCAGACCTGTCAAAAATTGTTTCGTGGGGATTGTGAGTTTCTCCACAGAAGCACATAAGTTTCGGCACTTACATGTGCATAAATCTGGATAGTATCCAGATTTATTATTAGAAGAGTCTCAGAAACATATATTCTGTAATATGTCTAATTAAGGTAACTACTTGCAGTTCTTTAACTGTGTCTGTCTTATGCGTAAATATACTGAGACATTTGCTGTCTTATACATAATTACGAGAGACATTTTGCAGTCTTATGCATAATTACACTGAGACATTTTGTAGTCGGTGAAAGATGCTGATATTTATTGGTTATTTCTTTAGGTGTCCTGTGTCCAATGCTCATACTTTGACGTTGCTGGCATCCAGCATATTTTCTCGTAAGTCTCATATTTTATCCTTAAACTCATTTCAGTTTTTAAACCAACAATTGGTATAATAATATAAAATCTCTGTAGGAGCATGATGAAGCATGCAGTGTGATGCAACATTTGTATTCATAGTCAGTGTCTGCATATAATACTATACTACTTAATTCTTCTCAACTTATTGTTTGACTGAGTGAATGAGGTAAAGCTGGCAAAGCTAAGGTTAACGTCAGTTTCCTCACTCGAAAGCGATGTCAGATGAAGTATTGTTGTGTCGGTAGTTGATTAATTGAATGAATTTTAGTGTCATTAACTGATTACAGATGCAGTACGATGGAGTACTGCTGTGCCGGCAAGTGCTGCAAAACCTTTGGTGAATTCATGCAGTACTGGCATTTCTGGTTAGTATGTCAGTTACATGTCTTCATGTCAAAGTATATGATGTCCACTTTATTTATTCTGAAGAATTGGAATAGATTTTTTATGAACATGAAGAGAAGCCTAATTTAACAATTTTACATCTCATCATTTAATGTTTTCAAAGCTTTAGTTGTCAACAACCCCAAAATAAGGGACTTGAAAACAGATGTGTAATGATAAATTTATATTATGAGACAAAAAATTGCCATTTAAGCATATACCTATCAGCTTATATCGCTAACTACAGTCGTTTTAGAATGTTAGAATGAGTATCTGTATCTAAAGCACTTAGTTACATTGGTGTATACCCAACTTCTCTGCAGTACTGCTTTAAGCTCATCTTTATTTCCTGCTGAAAATGTGAACCCTAGACATTTCTGCAACACTATTCAAAATAAAACAATCGTTACTCTGGCTTTGTTGATGAATTTGTATGTATGTATGAATTTGTATCAGTATGTGCGGGTTCAAATCCTGGGCTCGCCCATCACTGACATCGCTTTCGAGTGAGGAAACTGACGTTAACATTAGCCTTGCTTACCCTTGCCATATTTAATTGAAGACCTTATTTTTATCAATGTTTTTGTAGTGAAATGTAAAAAAAATGAAATGTTATGTTACATTTATTCTAAATGTTTTGTAGTGAATGTCAATTCTGAAATTGAGGATGTCTTCTATAAAATTACCATAACTTAATCGCTTTTGTACCCACCTTTATAACACTTGAAAGAGCAAAGTTGAACTGCCTTCTCCCTCTATTATGTGTACTAATTAATATAGAAATAAAGAAATGACAAAACTGTCGATTACACACAGTGGCCTATAAAGAATGGGTCAAGTTTGTACGCTAATGTCTGCGGATTGAAGAAATAAAATTTAACCAAATTTTATGTTTTATTAAATATTTATATGGAATAAAAAGAGTGGAAATTTGGTGATAAAAGCTGGTAAAGCTAAGGTTAACGTCAGTTTCCTCACTCGAAAGCGATGTCAGTGATGGGCGAGCCCAGGATTTGAACCCGCATCAACTGATCTGCGGTCGAGTGTTAGCACACACACCCTACATATACAAGTGTTATCACCGACTTCGCCACTGGCTCCAGCCAGTGGCTCCAGCCAGTGGCGAAGTCGGTGATAACACTTGTGTATGTAGGGTGTGTGTGCTACTGATAATGTGCTGTGCACACTTGTATGTGTAGGGTGTGTACACTTGTCTGTGTAGGTTGTGTACATTTGTATGTGTATTTGTAGCGTGTGTACGCAACTATTCTTGTAGGGAGTGAACACTTGTCTATTTATGGTGTGTGTGCTGCTGATAGTGCTGCTGTATACACTTGTATGTGTAGGGTGTGTACACTTGTATGTGTAGGGTGTGCACACTTGTATGTGTAGGGTGTGCACACTTGTATGTGTAGGGTGTGCACACTTGTATGTGTAGGTGTGAACACTTGTATGTGTAGGGTGTGCACACTTGTATGTGTAGGGTGTGCACACTTGTATGTGTAGGTGTGAACACTTGTATGTGTAGGGTGTGTACACTTGTATGTGTACACTGTGTACACTTGTATGTGTACACTGTGTACACTTGTATGTATACACTGTGTACACTTGTATGTGTACACTGTGTACACTTGTACGTGTAGGGTGTGTGTGCTGCTGATAGTGCTTCTATGCACATGTGGTGGCTGCTGGTACGCCAGGCACTACTACCACATGAAGGCTCTCTACACTGACGCACTCGGCTCTGCTGCACCACCCTCGTCCAACAGGTGGCGTCCTCGTCGTCCCTTCATCACCACTTGGGGGGTTCTGCTCCCCAGTGTCAGGAATATCCTCCGCCAACAACAGCGCCAACAGCAACAACAACATCAACAGCTCATAGCCGGTAGTGGTCTTCTGTTTCTTGTTTTAAAGAAGGCATTCTACCTGTCGATCAGTATTAGATGTTTAGTGTAAATTAAATGGATTTATGTCGTTTATTTGGCTTTACATCATCATCACCTTCCCTTGAATCCCAGTTTAAATAAGGTCGGGATACTAATAGACTGTCTGGAGCCCAGGCGCTCACCAACCGAATGCCCTTTCTGACTTTGTGTTTGTATGGATTTACAAAATCATTAAATTGGATAAATGATCTCTCTCTCTTAGTGCACTGCCTACTGGCAGGTCCATGGTACATAATTCCTCCACTCTTCTCTGTCTTCCGCCTTCCTCTTTATTTCCACATATGAGTGGGACTTTAAATCATCTAACATACCTAATCTCGGCCTGCCCCTGCCTCTTTTTCCTTCTTTTTCTTTGGATAAATGATATCCATTGATTAATCTCGTTTGTCAATGATTGCATTTGTTGGTACTTCCAAGGCCTGTACTCGTATTCACAGTAAAAAAAACAAAAAATCAATCGGTTTCTTCAGTTAAAAGAGCAATGCCGTTATCTAGTCATAAATAATGTATTACATTGTGTAAGAGAGAGCACTAGAAGGCTACAAACTGAAAAATCTTAAGTTATGCATGTTTTTTCTTTGTAACTCCCGTGACACTTAGTTACGCCACTAAACTATAGGTAATTTAAACTCTGTTTAAATAACAAGGTTTCTAATTACACTACTCTGCAATTATTTATAAGTATGTATTGTAATTATGTTAATTTTTGTTTCATATCGTATGACGTGTGTTATCTATCTGTGGTTATCAGATTGTTGTGAAATAAACAAAGATATATGTACTTTTCTGTCTAATTAGAAGTGATATTGTGATTTGTATTTTAACAAGTGCTACAATTGCATTCTTATTTAACTGAAATGATAAATTTCTTACACATTGAGTAATCTGTATGTTCAATTTCATTATTGTAAAAATGCTACCAGGTTTAATGAAAATGTTATCATAACTATATTTAATATGAAAAGAGGATTCAGGGTAAACATTATTTTTTTCTCAGGGAATGATGACCCTGCCCAGTAAATGTTAGTCAAATCTGAGGAAGGCACAACGGGCCCACCTCGTCATAAGCAGAATCCGTGAAGAATAATAATGTATCAAAAGGAATGTTAGATGATTTAAAAATCCACTCAGATGCGCACATGAAGAGGAAAACTGAAGATATATATCATGGACCTGTCAGTAGACAGTGCACTAAGAGAGAAAGAGAGTGATTTAATTTGAACTCATTTAGTACTCTAAAGTTTAACAAAATGTAGTTTAACTATTATTTTCTAATTAATAGCTGTAAAGCGTTGGCTGAAGTTAATGCCACAACATTAACACTACAAGGATGTAGCTGAGATGTATTCAAGGATGTAGCTGAGATGTACTAATACATCTCAGCTACATCCTTGGAGTCATATTAGATATAAAACTGTGACGTTCTGGTATTATATGTGTTTGTCTCTGTTGATTGACTATGGATAACTTGCTGTAGATTGTGTACAATCATAGATGTCTGTGTTCCAGATTGTGTAAAATCATGGATATCTGTGTTGTAGATTGTGTACAATCATGGTTGTCTGTGTTGTAGATTGTGTAAAGTCATGGATGTCTGTGTTGTAGACTGTGTAGAATCATGGTTGTCTGTGTTGTAGATTGTGTAAAATCATGGTTGTCTGTGTTCTAGATTGTGTAAAATCATGGTTGTCTGTGTTGTAGATTGTGTAAAATCATGGTTGTCTGTGTTCTAGATTGTGTAAAATCGTGGTTGTCTTTGTTGTAGACTGTGTACAATCATGGTTGTGTTGCAGATAGTGTGGAAGTATGGTTTCACTTATTGCAGGTTCTGTACGAAGGGACTCAAGTATTATGAGAAGACAACCTCAGCCACACAGATTGGTGACCCCTGCCGCAGCCTCCCTGCTAGAGGATGCTAACAAGTCTAGACCTGTGGAGGGGCTGCTAGCTAACTCCCCTCCCCCTGCCTACGTGGAGGCTGTCCCACCCTCAGATACCATCTCCCTCCCTCCTTCCTACTCCTCTACTGTCGTTCATCAAATATGATCTCACTCAATTAGTAAATCACTGGATCTCGCTACTTATCAAATTTCTATTATTATTTGATTAACCGAGAGATCCTAACCTTGTTTTGAAATTATCTATTATTGTGCGCTCTCTTTTTTGGAGTTTTGTCAAATGGAATTCTTCATCCGGTTTGTTGATGATCTTATTGTGTAAATGATTTAATCAGTTCCGGGATTGTATTAATAGCAAAAATGTTGTTACAAGATTGCAAAAATGTTGTTTCATATTGTCGTTCAAGAAATTTACTATGTAGTAGATTTGTAGTAATCTAGGAAGCTAATTGTATTCAATTTCAAGTACTTCAATGTATATTTTAATCATTTATATGTTTAGTAAATAATTGAGCAAGAGATAGCTCTGATTGATTGAGTAACCTTAGCTGATTAATAATTCTATCATTTTGTCTGCACTCTGGATGTTTTTGATATCCTATTGATTGGTCTAGTAGTGTGCATTTCTCTATTGACGTTGTGAATTTTTTGGTCATCTAATTGCACATTGCAGAACGCACATGTTTACAAAGCTGCCTTGCTGAAGTTTCTGATTTGTGTGCTTGTAGTTTTCTTACTCAGTAATCGCTGCTGTTCATAACGCCGTGCATTGCGGCTATTGCCTACTTGATAATGATCTTCCAGTACCATGGGTTTTTTGTTGTAGACTTACCTGGGTTTGAACCCAAGATTTTTTATTCTGAAGCACGTACTGTATCGTTTGAGGTAAACCTCTCGTCAGAAAATGAATGTGAATTATGGCATGTATTGAGATTAATTTTAACTTCGTTCTATATATAATCTTAGTTTTTAAATCGTCTTTTGTTTGTAGACTTGAAAGTACTCTTAGATAAATAATCTTGGTGTTTAATCTTTTTTTATAAAGTTTTTCACAACTGTTTAAAGGCATTCCCAATGTAGTCATTCCCAATGTAGTCATTCCCAATGTAGTCATTCCCAATGTAGTCATTCCCAATTGACATCGATTACCGCAGCAGTCTTACATTACTGATGCCATAAATAATCATACCATAAGGGATCTCGATTGGATCTACCCATTCAAGAATTAAATCCATTGTAAATGTATATGTTTATAAGAGGTTACTAAAGCATGTATGATAGTGGAAAGATGTAACCCTGAGGCATGATTAATCTGTTCGTACTTATAGCCCCCGGCTGTAATTTCTCTGATGGATGCTCATCATCGATAGCTGAAGAAATGCATGAAAGAATTTAAAACCCAAGTCTTCTATTTAATTAGCAAGTAGCAAGTATTTAATACAGTGTTCTATTCAGGACTAATAATATAAGTCAGTTTTGTGTAAACGAGCTGCATTATAATGTATGATGTGAGACTTCTTTATCTCTACATTGTTTATGCTTTGTTAACTCTTGAACTTTTGTTTGAAGATATTTCGTATTTGGCTTTATTCACTCGTTAACTTTGTTATTGCTAACACTGAGATTTGAGTAACTTTCTGTACGCTGCAAATCAAGTGGGTTTCTTGTTGAACAGTACTAATCAATCTTCATCACCTCTGTCTGGTTTCTTGATGAATAGCACTAGTCAATAGCTCTGTCAATAACTCAATTATATTATAATCGTGAACAATATTCCATTGCGTTGACGAGAATGCGTCAAGCGTTTTTTCAATCAGATCAGACATTCTGGTCTTCTGCAGCTATTTTTACAATTTCGAAGCTCAACGTAGTTGTTTCGACTTAGTCGTATTGTGTGTATTTAGTGTCAAGTGTTCTAGTCGCTTTTCCAATCACTGGTCTCATCTTTGTGTTCATTTTGTAGTCTTTGTTGTTGTGTAGTTGTTTTACTTACGAATTATTTGTAAGTTGAATAATGACTTGTATTGAAGGGCAGGTTTTTATTCTGAGTATCTGAACGAAGAGCATGTTCAGATTTTTTATATCTACTGTATATTTCAAGTTTCTCTTAACAAGATTAAGTTCTTTATAATTCCTTTATGTGTAAATTTTACAGTGTGAATGAAATGGTAAAGAATATAAATTTTTAAAGCTAAGCTAAACAGCTAAACATCTCTTTAATTCTATATTACAGTAAATACTATCAGAGATAGTCCTGCTAGGATTCGAATCAATGATCTTTGGGTTTAATATACAAGATGGCTTGGTCACGATTGGCTTATACTAGCTTGCCTCTTACTACGCAATTTAATGTTAGCAATTTAAATGATTTCATATCTTATAATCTGATCACCTGACTGTCGGTGGTAGAGTTTAATAGCATTATCCGTGCATTTAATTATATAATGCATAAATTAAATGAAATTTAAATTAAAAAGAAATTTAACTACCTTTTAGTTTAAATACTTCGTAAACAATCGTCAGCTTCTGAATGACAGCGAGTGAAGATATTGAAGAACATATTAAAAACTATTATTATATTTCTTTTCTTGTTTTTTTTTCTGTTACACTATTTGAACTTCGGATTTTAACGAATTTCTATTCTTAAATCTGTTCACCTCTATGAAGTTAGCTTCGAGTACTAAACAGACGCCATGTTTTGTTTATAGTCTGTAGTACAAACAATTGAGACAAGTGACCATTACTATTCTGATTTACATTCTCTTAGCGTTGTTTAGCCTAGCTGAAGCTGTCTTAGCATATGAAGATAATAACCTAATGAACTTCTGACCTATTGAAGGTCATTAGGTCAGAAAAATTCTGCGATGTTTACGAGTTCTCATTAACGAACCAAATAGAAAGGTGAATGTTTGAATTTCTAATGGAATTGTAGAATGCAAAATTGGAAATATCTTTTACTGTCACTAGTAGGCCTCTTCTAGTCCGTCCAGCATTGAATTAACTGCTTTATCAACTGTTGATAATAATAAAAAATAAATAAATAAAGGTTTAGCGTCCGTTTCCTCATACAAGGATGATGTCGGAATGGTCACGTTGTAGTAAAACTCCCATTCTCTTAGTAAATAAATTACTCGTGGGAGTGAGTCAGCAGACTTGATACTTTTATCTTTGGTCTGTATGCGAGTTCTAAATGTTCATCATACTTTTAGCTATATGCGATTGTTGAATATTCCTATGCGAATTTTGAATGTTCGTACCGAGTGTCAAATGTTTGTGAGGGTTGAATATTCATATGCGAGTGTTGAGTGTTCGTATGCTAGTGTAGAGTGTTTTCAATCGTATGCGAGTGTTGGTTCATATGCGAGTGTTGAGTGTTCGTATGCGAGTGTTGAGTGTTCGTATGCTAGTGTAGAGTGTTTTCAATCGTATACGAGTGTTGGTTCATATGCGAGTGTTGAGTGTTTGTATGCGAGTGTTGAGTGTTCGTATGCTAGTGTAGATTGTTTTCAATCGTAGGCGAGTGTTGGTTCATATGCGAGTGTTGAGTGTTCGTATGCGAGTGTTGAGTGTTCGTATGTTAGTGTAGAGTGTTTTCAATCGTATGCGAGTGTTGGTTCATATGCGAGTGTTGAGTGTTCGTATGCGAGTGTTGAGTGTTCGTATGCTAGTGTTGAGTGTTCGTATGCTAGTGTAGATTGTTTTCAATCGTAGGCGAGTGTTGGTTCATATGCGAGTGTTGAGTGTTCGTATGCGAGTGTTGAGTGTTCGTATGTTAGTGTAGAGTGTTTTCAATCGTATGCGAGTGTTGGTTCATATGCGAGTGTTGAGTGTTCGTATGCGAGTGTTGAGTGTTCGTATGCTAGTGTTGAGTGTTCGCATACGAGTGTTGAGTGTTCATATGCGAG
This sequence comes from Enchytraeus crypticus, assembly GCA_905160935.1. Classification (NCBI taxonomy): domain Eukaryota; kingdom Metazoa; phylum Annelida; class Clitellata; order Enchytraeida; family Enchytraeidae; genus Enchytraeus; species Enchytraeus crypticus. The sequence continues at coordinate 1,170,342 of CAJHZI010000458.1, forward strand.
TGTTGAGTGTTCGTATGCGAGTTTTGAATGTTCATATGCGAGTGTTGAATGTTCATATACGAGTGTTGAGGTTAACGTGTTCATGTGAACTCTTCCATCATTGGAGGTATTACATTCATTGTAGCATGTTTATCAATAGATAGGTGTTATAGATATGCCATCCTCTGTAATGCTGAGATTGTGCTGTTTATGATATGATGCTGGCTTTGTGATGTGTGATATGATAAGATATGATGTGTAAATGATGTGATATATGTAAATGATAAGCGCCAACAAAAGGCAACGATAACTAATAACTATGGAGTGGAAAAAGGAGGAAGTAACGACAACTACAAAAGCAGCAATCAAAAGAAAGGAAACTACTGCACATGCGTATGACATGTGTGTAACTATACAGAATAAAAATGTTACAAATAATAAAAAATTCATATGTGTAAATTGCATGTATAGAATACTACTAAAACAAAAACAATATCGGTTAGAAATAAACAATAACCAAGTGTTCGAAATAATATGTATGATATGATAACGATGCTGGTGCTGTTGTGTTAATGATATGATGCTAGTGTTGTGTGGTTGATAACTTTACTCTTGATGCAGTTGTTACGTGCATTTTCATTCTTTTCGTCGTTTTAGTGATTTTTTCTCGGCAGCTCAGTATGTAATGTATATATTATCTTATTACGGTGTTGCTTTTAGTGTGCTGTGTTTCGCTGTGTGAATATCGCCTGCAGTAACATTGGCTTTTAACTGTACAACTTTCAAACACGTGCTTGCAGAGAATTAATTTCACCAAATATTGATATTATTTATTCTACACATTATTGTTCACGAATTCACTTCCTGTTGAGAATAAATGAAAAATAAAATGAAATTGATGTGTCACATGTTGTCCCACTATCAGTAAACTTTCTGTATTTATAATGAATTTGATTTTTTCCAGGATAAAAAGTCTTTCGCCAACAGTTCTTTGTATTTGGAGGAACATCATACTGTTATGAAATGAAATACTCTGATGAAATCTAGACCTAAATTTATAGATCTATGGAATGAAAATAACAGTGAGTAATATTGAGAAACTCGAGGCACTTTTGTGTCACACGTGTCACTGCTGTGTCACACGAGGCACTGTTGTATCACACGAGACACTGTTATGTCACACGAGGCACTGCTGTGTCACACGAAGCACTGCCGTGTCACAAAGAGGCACTGTTGTGGCACGTAAATCTACGGCTCTATATGAGGAGGTGTAGAACATGCAGCCCCTCACAGGTGTAGAACAGGCAACCTCTCACAGGTGTAGCACAGGCAGCCTCTCACAGGTGTAGAACAGGCAACCTCTCACAGGTGTAAAACAGGCAGCCTCTCACATGTGTAGAACAGGCAACCTCTCACAGATGAAGAACAGGCAACCTCTCACAGGTGTAGAACAGGCAACCTCCTAGGTGTAGAATAGGCAGCCTCTCACAGATGAAGAACAGGCAACCTCTCACAGGTGTAGAACAGGCAGCCTCTCACAGGTGTAAAACAGGCAGCCTCTCACATGTGTAGAACAGGCAACCTCTCACAGGTGTAGAACAGGCAACTTCTCTAGGTGAAGAACAGGCAACCTCTCACAGGTGTAGAACAGGCAGCCTCTCACAGGTGTAAAACAGGCAGCCTGTCACATGTGTAGAACAGGCAACCTCTCACAGGTGTAGAACAGGCAACTTCTCTAGGTGAAGAACAGGCAACCTCTCACAGGTGTAGAACAGGCAACCTCTAAGGTGTAGAACAGGCAACCTCTCAGGTGTAGAACAGTCCCTACGTCACCGGTGTAGAATACTCACAGTTTGGAAGGCAGCTGAGTCTTGTGGCGCAGTAGAGACTGATCGATATCTGAGACTCTAGAACAGCCTGCAATTTATCCGAAAATAAATCTAAATGTAAAATAAAACACATTTAAGCTAAAGTTTAAAGCCTAGTCTAATCGCAGATTACTGCTTTCCTGTTTCGCTAGTTAGCCAGCTACTGCTCGTCATGTAACGAACATTCACAGATTTTCATACCTCAAGTATAAAATCGATCTGTAGTGATGTGTGCTGTGGGGACGTTGGATGAGGACACGGACGTTAAACCTTTATTATTATTATTATTATTATTAAGTAATTAACGGTAGTATTGTGAAGCCTGTGATACCTGACAGACACATGGCTACTTTAAATTCCTGCTTCAAGATGTTCAGCATTTGCTTTACTCCCTCTCCACCCTGCAACAACAACATCATATATAGCATCAGTACCATCAATAGCATCAGTACCAGTTCTAGCATCAGTACCAGTAATAGCATCAGTACCAGTAATAGCATTAGTACCAGCAATAACATCAGTACCAGTAATAGCATTAGTACCAGCAATAGCATCAGTATCATAAATAGCATCAGTACCAGTGTTAGCATCAGTACCATAAATAACATCAGTACCAGTAATAGCATCAGTACCATAATAGCATCAGTATCATAAATAGCATCAGTACCAGTAATAGCATCAGTATCATAAATAACATCAGTACCAGTAATAGCATCAGTTCCAGCAATAGCATCAGTACCATAATACCATCAGTATCATAAATAGCATCAGTGCCAGTAATAGCATCAGTATCATAAATAGCATCAGTGCCAGTAATAGCATCAGTATCATAAATAGCATCAGTACCAGTAATAGGATCAGTGCCAAAAATTGCACTAATAGAATCAAATTCTTAAGTAGCATCAGTACTATAAACAGCATAAGTGCTTCAACAGCACTAAGATAATTTTTTATTCACCAATTCTTGGCAGAAAGCACGCACAGATGCAATTGCATTGCAAAAAAGGGACACAACAGAATATATATATAAAAGTGCAGATAAAAGTTTAACAATTTCAATTCTTCACGAACTGCAGAATAGTTAAAACGAGCATTTTTAAAATAGCGCCAGAATTTATAACGAATAGTCGACAAAGAGTCATTGCTATATATGGCAAATTTACTTTTAATTTTTAAATAATCATTGTAATCGGGAGAGTCCAAATGCTGCTTAGCACTTAACTTATCATTAATTATTAAATTATGCAGGAATGTAAACCTATGGTATTCATATAATAAATCAAATGGCAAAAAACCGCAATACCACTGACAATATAAAATATTGTTTTTATCAAATGTACGGAAAATCTTTGAGAAGACACTGTTGTACGCCCTAGAAAAGCTTTCCGTTTCAGATTTATTCAGTTGTACAGCTGGAATACCATAAAGTAGAACTGGCACTGCTTGCATACGAATTAGCTTTAAGAGAATATCGATTGAAGCTTTCGTTCCCAATCTGCCCAATATAATGTTAGCCGAGGTGTAAAATTTTCCTCTGGTTTCGTGCCATTCACATTTGAAATATTTTGCACTTACAATCGTTTGTCCAAGGTTTTTTATTTTATCAATCCAGCTAATAGGCTCTTTTCTTACGTTCAAAAGCTTACAAGGAGCCTTATATCGTGGTCCAATTCGCATACAATGACATTTAGATATGTTAATGGGGAGATCTAACTTATCAAATTCCCATGTCACCGATATCAAATAATTTCTGTAAGTCACTTACAGAGATACTAAGTAAAATTAAATCGTCTGCGTACATGTAACTATTACAGCAACGGAAATTTATTCGACAACCATTGGTAATCATCAGTAGCATCTAATAGCGGCAGTAGCATCAACATCATCCATACATCAATAGATTCAATATATTACAACATCATGAATCCCCAACCGATATTTATCAGGTAAGCCATACATAAAAACTGACCCCAATTGACACTCGGTGTTTCGGAGTTTAAATCGATTTTTGACTTGACGTCATAGATAAAAATCATCGACTGTAGCAATAATTAATTATTGATAACAATTATAATTATTTATCTAGTCCACCGGTCGATCTACTTACTTTATAGGCAAGTGCATAGATGACAGGACGTCCAATAAATACAGCCTGAGCTCCGAGAGCGAGAGCTTTAAGTACATCTGTACCCGTCCTCACTCCCCCGTCCAGATAAACCTCACACCTCCCCCTCACAGCTAACACCACCTCCCTCAAAACATCCATCTGTTCAGCAATCAGTCGCAATAATTAATCGTTAAATTAGTCACCTACTGTATATCTTGTGTCATGACAACGCTGAATAGCAGAATGAACTGCATAATTATAATAATAATATTTTTTATGCCCTGGACTGTATAAGGCCCTGGGCTAAAATATAAGATAAAAAAGACTTTATTTAATTAAAAGAAAGATGAACAAATATTTAAAATAGTTCCTCTACGCTCTGGGAGGCCGCATTCGCCAATGTGCCACGAATGCATCCAGCATTAAAACGCTGGAGTGCGATAGACAGGCGCTGCTAAAGAAAGGCTTTTTCACGCTGGTCGCCTGTAATGGCACTGGTTCTACTGCCTAATTCGTTTAAGAAGTCAGACGCGGCAGAGTTGATGGGGCTCAATGTCTCATTATGTCCCAATGTCTTATTGTTATTAATATAATAATAATAATAATAATAATAATAATAATAATAGTCATCATCATCGTCATCATCATCCCTTGAATCCCAGTTTAACTAGGGTGATGATACGAATAGACTGTCTCAAATCCTCTCTGTCCTACATCATATAATCTGTCAATCCCCTATTTGACGTTCCATTCGTTTAAATTTTTTTAGCAGTAATAATAATAATAATAATTCTTACTATTGTCAAGGTTTAACGTCCGTTTCCACATACAAGAATGATGTCTGGGACGTCAAAATATGAAGATAATTGGACTAGCCTAAAAGTAAAACAACTGATTTCATTGGTGGGTTCCGCGTGCAGACAAAGTCTGCAGCTCTGTAAGGAACGAGGTTTGACTCACTCAGAGGCTGTACATGATAATAAGACAAAGCTCGAGATCAGGTCTACGGTTCTCATGAAATAAAGTAGAACTCAGTTTGCTAATAGGTTAAGTAAAGTTGTGGCTGTCATTGAACGAATGCTTACGAATTGCACAGAACTGATATAACCGATACCAGGACAATATACCAATGAAAAATAGCGTTAGATATCCACGCTGCTGATCGGTAAAGTAAAAAAGCTGGTAAAGCTAAGATTAACTTCAGTTTCCTCACTCGAAAGCGATGTCAGTGACGGGCAAGCCCAGGATTTGAACCCCGCACATACTGATCCTCGGTAGATGCAGTCTTCAAATCCAGTGCTATCTCCACACACTGGCAATCTTCTACGACAGGAAAATGATAGCAAACATTAGAAAAATGTACTACAAAAAAATGACTACTAATATTTTCCATATTTTCTTAGCTTTAGCCTTAAATTGTAACAAATGGCAATGCTTTAATTGCTTTCTGATAGCCGAAAGTCTTGTGCACGAAAGAAAAAACGAAATTACATTCTCTCAACTAAAGCTGTAAGTGACCTGCACCACTAAGTGACCTAATCACTAAGTGACCTAATCACTAAGTGACCTGCACCACTAAGTGACCTAATCACTAAGTAACCTGCACCACTAAGTGACCTAATCACTAAGTGACCTACATCGTTAAATGACCCACGATACTAGCTAGGTGACCTACATCACTAAAGTGAACTAAATAATTAGGTGGCATACTCCCGAAGTGGCTTACAATAGTCTAAATGGTCTAAGTGACCTACACCATTATGCAACATTCGTTTGGCTTAAAAATTATATGCTGCTCATTACCTGATGCGAATAATTAACCGTCGGTTGATAGTTTTCTTGCCCAGGAATCTTGTTCTCATCCTTTTTCTAGACCTTCTTATGACTTTCATAATATAAACTTTGTTTTAGTTTAGAAATTGTTTTTATCTTGCAAATGGCTTCTTGATAGGCTTCTGAATTTCTTAATAACGTATGGCTAAAGTCATGAAATGTTAAATGACAGATCCTGAGGTGATTGGAACTCTCGTGGGTTCGAATCCCGGCAGCGCTGATCTGAGAGTAAAATCTCAGACATTCACTGGACTGGCTACACGGAAAATGGAATAAATTGCCTAACGGTTTAAACATGTGGTATTAAAAAGTGATAAATATCAACGTAGTTGATCATTGCACTATGATGTCTGTTGTTTACTTTTACTTCTTCGGACTTCTCTCAGTGGACCATGCTCATACCACTAGCGACCTACCGAGGCTGGAGCGGTATCTAGCTGACGACCTCCGTGGTTTGATACGAGTATCCCCGCCACACCCAGGCTGACTGCCTTCTCCGCATCTCTCGCTAGAACGATAACAACATACAATTTGTCCAGTCTCTATAATAGTATCTCAGTATTTCATATAGTCATCATCATCATCATCCTCCCTTAAATCCCAGTTTAACCACGGTCGGGATACAAATAGACTGTCTCAAATCCTCTCTGTTCTACATCATATTATCAGTCAATCCTCTGTTTGAGACTTTTCCTTTCGTTTAAATTTGTATAGCAACTTCTGTAGCCTAGGCTACCAACGGAAAGCCCTTTCTGACGTTGGTATGGATCATAGTGCTTTAGTAGCCTTCTACGACACGTGCAGTCACTGGTTGGTAAATTTTTCAAATAACCCGGACACTACACGGGGAAGAGTATTTCTTCAGTATTTCATATAGTAACGAGTACTAATGTCCTTCTCAAGCTGTTCATCTGATTGTGTTGCTAAAAGAAATTTAGATAAATGTTGAAGTTAAAGTGTATGCATGTTTAACGTCATTTCAGTTCCACAAGTATGCATGTAAATGTACTTACGCTACGAACAGAGCTATGGCTCTTTTAAGGTAACCTCTTTTGTATTGTTATTTGTTTATCTAACTACATGCACGTTCCTATTTGTTGTATAATCTGTGCTGCGATGAACATATAAACGATACTAAACGATGCACTGTCAGAGACGTTCCGCATAGGATTCGAACCAATGCGGTCTGGCTCATCAGGTCAGCGTGCTGATACATGGGTCACCAAACATTTATCATATTGTTATTTATCCTTCGACCATTTGAAATAATCAAGTAGTTTGAAAATCTTGCTGAAAATCTATTCGAGAACTCTGAAAGCTTTTACCTGAATGATCTTAGCCACAGTAAGCTCGTCCCAAAGATACAAGCTCAAGACTTTAGGCCCATCAATCCTTTTACTTTCTAATGAATATTGCGGTTTTATTCATGTACCACAGGAAATAAGAGGAATAGAGTTAAGACCAAGACATGGGATGTTGGATGATTCGATAACAAATTCCCATATAGAACTGAAAAGGAAAGCTGAGGATAGAATTGGTTGGAAGAGTTATATGCCATGAACCTGCGTTAAGCAGTGCACTAGAATAAGATTCATAGCCCACTTCTCTTGTTCTTTCATTTTTCATTAGAATTTATTGGAATTCTAGTAGAATTTTTCTACGAGGATTTTCTAATATATTTGTCTAATATCCTAGCTATAATTATATAGACGAGCGAACAAGGTGTCAACCGCTGGGGGAAATGCATAGAGCATTTTATAATGCTACAATGTATTACACTAGGACCGTCAATCTCATCTCATTATTGTGTGATAGTAATGTTGTAAGGGGGCATTAACTGACCCTCGTACAAAACTTTAGAACAATAAGCCTATAATTCTTAATCACAGCTTGATTTAAAGTTTGGTAGTGGATAGAACAGCTAACTTCTACTGTCCATGACCTCATCTTTATTTTTTCATTAGCTTGTGAAAAAATATGCCTTTAGATGATTTCTCAATGTCTTCTTCACCTTATTCAGCTTAGCCTCCTCTTACGGTAACAGCGACATTTGCTTGGTCTCCTCCGTAGTTTTCCATACACAGTAACACAACAGCGGCAAAAGTCTATCTATTACATTAGTCTATGCTTCCAAACACGGTAACACAACAGCGGCAAAAGTCTATCTGTTACATTAGTCTATAGTTAATAAGCACTATACAAGGTCCTACCATTGAGCACACCCTTGACGACCACAGGGAGCCTAGTGATGGAGATGAGCCATGACACATCGCTCCACGTGTTGGATGAGTCAAACAGCGTCATAGTGTACTCGAGCTGATCCTGCTGTGACATGTCAGCGTGCTCCACCTCGTCCAACAGGTTCACGTATCTACGTGGTTATATTGGCTTATAACCACGTGATTATACCAGGCTATAACCACGTGTTTATACTGGGTTATAACCAAGTGGTTATACCAATTCATCAGATTTACTTATCTACATAGTTCTAAAAGGCCCATTGGGCTCAAACCGCTTGGCTATACTTGTTCAATGGTCTCTTTTTTTATTAAAATCGATACAATGGTGGGTGATATTATGCATCCATATTACAGAGAGAGAAAGAGAGAGATAGGTTTCATATGAGAGTGGACCATGTGGATTATATATCAAATAAATTTTCATAATTAAATTAACTTGGTTGTGTCATATGACTAGAATTTGATTATATTGAATGACTAAACCTTGGTTGCGTCATACAACAGAACTTTGGTTGCGTCATGTCATGTGACAACTGCAAGTTGACAATCCTATTCGCCTTTATTTACCAACATTTGGTAGTTTCGACTTGGCTGCAAAGCGTGAACAAAGCAACTGACTACACTAACTATATATAGTTAGTGTAATCAGTTGCAATAGATTTACACATTAAGAGAAACATTTTCTGAAACCTTTTTTCGTCAGAAACTTATATACAGTATACTCCTGGCGAGATACCGCAGCTGGGTCAAACATAGAATAAAAGCGCCATGCTTAAAAATAGAGATACATGTATATTGCAAGGGTTTAAATATATTGAATGGTCTTTTAATATGATTAGCCGTTAACAAATCACGGCTAACAGTTACAGCAAATCAGAAAACGGGAAGATACTCAATTTGTTTAACTAATTATCGCTGATTAGTTGAATACCGACCTCGCCACTGGCGCCATGTCGGTAAGATATCCGACAGCGAATCAGTATGTGAGGGTTCAAATCCTGAGCCCGCACGTCACTGATATTGCCTTCAAGAGATGATACTGGCGTTAACAGTGGCTGTACAGCTTTTAGCTTATTTATCGTTAGTTTTAGTTAGTTAGTTGATTGTTAGTTAGTTCGTTTGGGTGAACAGGATTGTTTTCTCATGGAATGACGCCCCTGCCCAGTAAATGTTAGTCGAAGCTGAGGAAGGCACAGGGGCCCACCTCGTCATAAGCATAATCCCCCCCCCCAAAGAAAAATGTTTTACAAAAAGGAATGTTATTGATGATTTAAAGATCCACTCGTATCTGGACATGAAGAGGAAAACGAAAAATAGAGATGAATGGATGCGTTATTTACCATGGACCTGCCAGTAGGCAGTACACTAATTAGTTGAAGCTAATGAAAAAAAGAAGTAGACACGCATTATAGTGAAATGATTAACCATGTTGATATCTATCACTTTTAATACCACATGTTTAAACCGTTAAGCAATTTAGACCATTTTCCGTTTAACAAGTCTAGTGAATGTCCGAGATTTTACCCTCAGATCAGCGCGGCTGGGATTCGAACCCTAGTGGGTTCACCTCAGGATCTGTCATTGAAAAGTTCATGACGTCACCCCTACACTATTAAGACAGATAGTGTTGCTCGATACATACGAGGATTAAGACTACAGCTCGATACATTAAGACTTTCTAAGTGAAGTGAGAGATATACGCATATGGAGTTCTGTTGACGCTGTTGAGGAAGAGATCTCTTCGTCTGCCCACCAAAGGTCCCACTGAGTTAGAGTCTATGGTGATGACGAGAGCCTTGAAGCCCAGGGTCTCGGCGGTGCTCACGAGGCGCTGCACCAGACCTCTGTGCTTGAAGATGTACATGTTGAGGAACCTCAGCCCCTCAGGCGCCGCCCTCACCAGGTCGCTGAGAGGCACCGTGGCGTGAGAACTCACCGTGTACAGGGTCCCCGCGCCTGCCACACCTGCGTGAGAGCAGAATTGTTTCAATATAATCGATTGCAAGTATTGAAATATAATCCAACGTCAGATAGGGCATTCGGTTGGTGAGCGCCTAGGCTCGAGAAGTTGCTAAAAAATTTAAACGAATGGAAGTCTCAAATAGGGGATTGGCTGGTGCTGTGGTGTAGGACAGAGAGGATTTGAGACAGTCTGTTTGTATCCCGACCCTGGTTAAATTGGGATTCAAGGGAGGATGATGATGATGATAAAATCTTAAAATACAATAGCAGGAAAAATACATTAACCACTAATTATATAACTTAAAACGTATAACGTACTCTTTATAAGAGGCGATTAAGCAGGAGCTAAGGTTTTCAGTTATAAGTAACGTCCCTCAAAAGTCATATATGTCTCAAGGTCTAAAGACAGGATTCGATTTGCTGAGGTTTGGAGGCGTTCGACTTCCAATTCGGTCTGCCGACCTTTACATTGGTTGAAAACCAAACCTACCTTGTGGTCGACTTTGATGACCCTAGTTCAGGTATATGGTGGGGGTTGGGTGGGGTTGATATAATAAGGATTTAAGTTTAATAGATACTAAATTTAATCCTGAGGGTGGTGATGTATATGATCTCGCCATAGATCGTGATTGGTGGAGGAGGAAGGTTGTAAGAGACTACTCTAGTGTCCACAAGGAGACGCCATAGAGTTTTGATGATAATGTGAAATTTACTGTAAATGTACAATATATGAAGCCGGTGATGATGTCAGTACGATATCCGGCAGTGGATCAGAATTTGCGGGGTTCAAATCCTGAGCTCTCCCATCACTGATATCGCTTTCGAGAGAAGATGAAGTTGACGTAAACATCGGCTTTACAGCTTTTATACTATACATGTATATTGTATGCATAGTGTGTACATGTATATTCGAATTGTACGATAGCTCTTCCCTAGATATTTCTATCGTTCAATTTTGCAATGAGGCAATAATTTTTAACTCTGGCAACTATCAATTGTGTGAACAGGCTGTGTGAATTTGTCATTAAATTATAGCACTGCTTCAAATTTTTTTATCACCACATATTCTATTAATATTTATATTTCAATGAAAATAAGAAACAAATATTTCATTTTATTACCGGGGGCCGTGAGATTTATTTTATTTTGCACAGGCCAACGTTAAGCCAAGGTCAAGGTCAACGTTAAGTTAACGTCGAGTGCTCGGGACGTTTAAACTTGATGATCTCGTTAACAGTTCACGCCCACACATCTATGATACTCTAGGCAGCGACAGTTCAAGGTCTTTCAAACATTTATGATATTCTAGGTAGCGACAGTTCAAGGTCTTTCAAACATTTATGATATTCTAGGTAGCGACAGTTCAAGGTCTTTCAAATATCTATGATATTCTAGGCAGCAGCAGTTCAATTACTTTCAAATTTCTATGATATTCTAGGCAGCACTATACCAGCTTAGTTCTACACGCTTTGTAACAATCGAGAAACAGCCGAGAGCTCGAGCACATTATGTGATAAACAGAATCCAGATTCTGAAGCTGAAATAAAACGAAATAAAAATTATATATACGTGTATATAGATATATATATACACAAAGAGATGCCATATATATATATATATATATATATATATATATATATATATATATATATATATATATATATATGGCATCTCTTTGTGGACACTAGAGTAGTCTCTTACAACCTTCCTCCTCCACCAATCACGATCCATGGCGAGATCAAAAATATAAAAAGTAAAAATTACTGAAATGATATCGCACGATAAGGAATATGTCAGAAGGAATTGAGCAAACCGGAAGCAGTTCCTCTCTCAGCCTGGACGTGGGCCCTGGCGTGGGATGAGCTGGGACTGACACACACCGGGAAGTCGATCCTGTGACCCAGCACAGTGGTGGACGTGTCCGCCTGAGACACGTCCCTCAGTACACGAGGCAGTATTCGTAATCTACACACATTCAATACAACACAAGCATTCACAGTGCTACTGTATACGTCTACTATCTACAAATGAAATATTCGTTTCCCGTGTTAATAATAATAATATTATAATAATAATAAAATAATAATAATAATAATAGTAATAATTTCCATGACTTTGCAAAGATTTAATGTAGTCTGCTTCAGCAATTCTTTTAAGCCGATTGATGACCTCGAGTAGCCGGGCGGCGATTCAGCACACATTGCTTGAATCGTTTTTATCAAACCTCAGGTTCTTTACACCAGGGTAGTAGTAGTAGTAGTAGTAATAATAATAATAATAATAATAATAATAAAGGTTTAACGTGCGTTTCATCACCCAAGGATGATGTCAGGGACGTCCCCACAGTACACATCATTGCAGGTCAATTCACCCAGACCAATCTGCAAAAGAAATGTGCTGAGGAAAACGACAAGTCCAGAACATTTGAAAATCGTTAAATTCACAAGTCTGAAGGGGCAACTAATCAAGTAATGAGGAAGGCAACGAGAAGTTTCATCAGAAAAAAACCTTTCTCAAGCACGATTAAGGCAGAGCCTTTGGTGACTTTTTTCTCCCGCGAATTGAAATAGTAATTTTTCATTTTTGATAATCTTATCTTAGCTCCTCTTATCACTTCACCCTCCCTCACTCAAGCCTCTACTGTTAGTGAACGTCCATCTCTTGAAGCGCTCAACTGTAACTGACGCTAAATCCTATTTAGTCTTCACTTGTTCCGATTCCGCCTACCTGACGTCAGTTTCTGCTTTCAACAGAACAAAGTCTACTATGTCAGTATGTGCGGGGTTCACATCCTGGGCTTGCCCGTCACTGACATCGCTTTCTAGTGAGGAAACCGACGCTAACATTAGCTTTTCTTTTTTTGCCATTGTTTGGACATTGGTAATCTGATCAATAGCTTGTGGACATATTGCGTGTTATTTATTATTTCAGATGATCATTGAGCGGTTGATATAATTGATTAACTGATTGATTCATTGATTGACTGATTTATTGAAAGGTTGCGGCAGAATCGTACCTCTTGAACGCTCGTCTATTGTCAGAGTGGCTGACAGATAACTCGGAGCCTCCATTGAAGAAGTTCCAGGATTCTCTTGGTAGACATTCCTCAGCGAATTTCTCGAAATCTCTCAGGCTCCTCATCATCTAGTGTTGATATGTCAGTCACAGTTCCACCAACACTGTTCAGTTATAAATGTTCAATATGGCTAAAAGTCTTTATAAAAAGGCAAATTAGCAGGTTTAAATTATTCCTGGCTTGTGATACCGATGCTAAATTGGTAGTATTTTCGTTCACTGTCAAATATCTATACGTGTTTGACAGTCAACGAAAGTAATAACAATTATGGCTGGAGCCAGTGGCGATGTCGGTAGGTTATTTGACCGCGGATTAGTATGTGCGGGGTTCAAATCCTATACACCTGTAAAAGCCAATGTTTACGTCAGCTTCTTCACTCAAAAGCGATGTCAGTGACGGGCGAGTCCATTATTTGAACCCCGCACATACTAATCTGCGGTCGAATAACCTACCGAAATCGTCACTGGCTCCAGCCGTAATCGTTATTACTTGTGTTCACTGTCAAACACGTATACAATCAGCAAACTCTTGGACAAAACAGGAGTCCAGGTGCACTAAAAGGTACATTTGAATCTCAACAGGATCGCCTGACGTCGTAGACGTCCTGGCTGCCTCCTTGTGATGTGGAGCAGCATACATATATATATATATATATATCAACAAATAAATATCTGCTTTATTTAATTATATTACACTATTTACTACATTGATGATACGATTAAGAATCTCAGTTATTCTATACGAAAAATTCTATTTACAAATTGGCTACGTTTGAAATCAACACACTATGTTTGAAATCAAGGCAATATTTTATAGCAAAATTCCAATCGGAACATCAACACGCTACTGCCTATAATTCATTCTGTTTTCAGTTAAACGAATATGTCCTACATAATTTGGTTTACATTTTAGAGTTCTACATCTATGACTTCCATGTCTTCTCTCTACAGCCAGCAACTTATCGCTAGGCCATACAAATGACCGACAGCTACCTACAAGGCTACCTGTAAACTGACGGGCAACTGTGAATCATGTAGTCGCTCGTCAACAGTTAACTGTCAGGCAGTTATTGATTTATATAACAACTCGTCAACTGACAGGCAGTTGTTGACTTATATAACAGCTCGTTAACTGATAGGCAGTTATTGACTTATATAACAGCTCGTTAACTGACAGGCAGGCAGTTATAGACTTATATAACAACTCGTCAACTGACAGTTATTTACTTATATGACAGCCGTCAACTGACAGGCATTTATTTACGTATATAACAGCCGTCAACTGACAGGCATTTATTGACTTCTATAACAGCTCGTCAACTGGTTATTGGTTAAGGAATTGGTTAAGGTAGTTATTGACTTAGGCCTATGTAGCAGCTCTTCATGTGACAGGCCTTTTGGATGGCTCAAATATTTATTATTATCCACTCAGGGCAAAGGACGTGGATCCATAAGTATATGTCCTCAAAATTTAACGTTTTCAGTTTGTAATTTTACAATTTCCTTAACCTTAAACCGAAACTTTTCGGTCTAAATTAACATCGACCCATCAGAAAGAACGCCGCACGTCGTTGTTAACGACACCATTATTTTGTCTATATCTTTGTATATATCTGCAATCAGTTATGGATCCAGGAATTTTTTAAGGGGGGCCGAAATTTTTTTTGAGAGTGTACACAGTTTTTGCTTACGCCCCTTCTTCGGAATATTTGACGCAACCAGAAAAAATGCTGTGGGGGGCTCAAAATTTTTCACTAATATGCCCAGCTGCGTGAGTGGGCTGAGTGAGTGTATCCCTGTATCTTACCCCCCCCCCCATTTTTTTCGGGAATTTTCGGGTCCCCTTCCATTATACAGGGCTCCTAGTATACCAAATATGTGCCCCTAATCCTAGATTTAAGCTAGTGGAACTGAGTTCTCTCTCGTTCCCCCCTCTAACCACTGCCCTTACAAACATATGGGCACATAGAAATTACCATAGAAACCATGAAAATATAGTTTAAATTTTTTTTGCCCGGCCTAAGGGGGACCCGGGCCCCCCTGGCCCTGGATCCGCCACTGTCTGCAATCTTTATGTAAATTTAATGTTTTATTATTGTAGTTGCCTTGCTGCAACACATTCGTTTAGAATATTCAATCAGGTCTCACGCTCATCTATGATTTACAGTCTCATGTAATTTTGTGTTATTTAATTATTCGTTTTGGGACATTTCCCCCTCTAGTTTTCTGCCGAATGGCATGTCCAATGTACATTCCTATTCACAATTTGAATATCCAATAACGAAATATCATAACAAGATGAAGCAATATACCGATTAATTAAAGATAATTGAGATATTTAATTGATGCGTTGAGATATTTAATTAGGCGTTAAATGGAGTTTATAGAGATCCTAAACGTTAACCCGATCTCTTCAGGTAAGCTCATGGTATCAAATGTCCATTATAAGGTTCTCAGAATCGCTGCCAAGCCTATTTGAATTGCTATGTTAAGCCTCATGTAGTTCAACGCTGTTTGTTAACGAGGTTCAAAGACCGCGTATCGAATGTTGTGTAAGTGTATGCAGCTGAAGTTTGAACTTTGCGAGTATATAGATGAGCCTGTGCACACAAACCACAGCTTAATATGACCATTAAATAAACGAATTAAATAGACGAACGCTCTATATTATTAGAAGAAAGCAAAGAAAGATGCAAAGAAGAAAGCAAAGAAAGATGCAAAGAAGAAAGCAAAGAAAGATGCAAAGAAGAAAGCAAAGAAAGATGCAAAGAAAGCAAAGAAAGATGCAAAGAAGAAAGCAAAGAAAGATGCAAAGAAGAAAGCAAAGAAAGATGCAAAGAAGAAAGCAAAGAAAGATGTAAAGAAGGAAGCAAAGAAAAATGCATAGAAGAGGATGCACGAAGATGTAAAGAAAAATGCAAAGAGAAAGATGAAAGAATGATGCGAAGAAGCGAAGAAAAATGCATAGAAGAAGATGCAAGAAGATGTAAAGAAAGAGAAAGATGCAAGAAAGATGCTAAGAAGAAGATGCTAGAAAGATGCAGAGAAAGATGCAAAGAGGAAGGTGCAAGAGAGATGCTAAGAAAGATGTAAAAAATCTTAATCTTAGAAAGATGACTAGAGTTCACAGATCAATCAACCTAAGTGATCCTGTGAGGTGATTGGACAATTTGGACATTCTGGCAAAACATTGCTATAGAAACAAATTCGTGTAAGTAAACGAGCATCTCATTACTGAGAGTGTTTAAGACAGTATATAGGAATTCATTCCACGGACTTGCGTCAGGTTGAGTATTACTGTGATAGACACTTTAAAAGTTTATGATTCCTCAAATCTGTCTCAGCTAGTAATGCAAAAGCCTAATTTTACGTATTCGCTTGAATTATCTAGGTTGTATACAGTTATGGACAGTTAATATTGCTACTAATTAGCATAACTATTAATTAGCATAACTACTAATTAGCATAACTATTAATTAGCATAACTACTAATTAGCATAACTATTAATTAGCATAACTACTAATTAGTATAACACAGAAACAAGTAGAATGCTGCGCTACAGTCGCCCACGACAACATCGAGCACCATTGAGACAAATCCAAGCCGATTGATAAAGAGAAGAAAAAATGTTCTCTTACCTTTCCTCTCGCAATCGCTTACGCGTGAAATGAAAGACAAAACTGTTAAAATGCAAAGAACTAAATTTCTATTGGTCGAAGAGTGATATTGGGTCGATTTTTGAATATATCCTAAGTGTTATATGGACTCAATCATGACAAATACAATCCTTTATAACATCCTTTGCTTAGTCCTGTTATCAATCATTCTGTCATTTATAGCTTCGATTAACTATTCATCCTTCTATTAATTACAAGCTACCCAACTCAGCTTTGCCAGTTATCGCATTTAGTATGTGCGGGGTTCAAATCCTGGGTTCACCCGTCACTGACATCGCTTTCGAGTGAAGAAACTGACGTTAACCTTAGCTTTACAATTCTTTTAGCAACTATATATTTTTTCGTATGATTACACACATGCCAGACCACGCGTGTTATACATGTAGAATTTCCTAGCTTAATTTTTGTTTTCGTAAATTCCGTAGGCCAATGACAATATCTGTGAATCCAACTAACTTTATAATTTTTCTTTATAAACACATCTTCTATGCTTCTATCTTCCTGACATTTTCTTTCCAGTCCTTTAAATGACCTCATCATTGTGGGAGTGTGCTATCCTACACTGCATTTTAGACTTCGTCATCTTCGACTAACATCTTTCATCATCCATCACGTTATGGTCTCGTGTAGCTGATGCTGTTTACCAGTTCTCACAGAGAACTGCTTGATTTTGGATCACTGTGATCTTAATTTCTGTTCTTTTTCTAGTGTACTATGTATACACTCCTATGATTAGTGTTTACTTCCTACTTAGGCATTTGCACCTTCGATGCAATGTCACAATGATGCCTACAGCTACAGGCTGAGCATTAAAAAATAACCCCCTAGAAAATTGCCATAGTGCAATCAATTTTCGATATTTAGCCTTAAAATTTTAATCACCTATAGAGGAGGAATTTTGTCATTCGCTCTCCAAATTTTCTGGAAATATTTTAATTTGTTTAATATTTTCACTATTCAGAACACCCACAGGACTACTCCGACTCCCTTGCAAAAATACCATTTTCATAAAGATGAACATGGTATGCTGTAAACCTTTCACCTTTCAGCGATTTATGGCCAGCAAAATTATTCCTCCTCAATACCTGCCGTTGTCTCATCTTTACTGACTAAACAACAAAAGATTCAGTATAAGTTTATAACAGTGATTCGTTTATTCTCCATCTGCTGAAGTCGGCTCTCGTATCACATGTGAAAGTTTCAGTTAGAACGCAGAATGTGACATTGATACTGAGATCTTTTAATTAATTATTGGTTAGCAATTGTATGCAACAAAAATGTCTTATAATGGGCTCGCACAGAATATTTATAAGTATTAATAAATTTAGTTCTTTAAATTATATTACAAAAATTAAAATCTAAATGAATAGCCGGCCAACAGCTAGTTAATAAACAAAAACTACTTTTGTCTGTATATTCAGACGCATGTTCGAGTGGAATGATACCGTATGCACAATTTTACTTTGTATGGGTTTGTCTTAATTAGCGAAAGACCATTGGAGGTTTTAGATCGATTGAAAATGTTAATCAAGACATTTAAATTTAAAAGAAATCAGAATTTCTGTAGAATTCTAAATCTCTATAAGTAACATAAATGAAAAGCGAGCCACAGCAAATAATTAATCTAATAAAACATTAACCTGGCAAACAGTACGAGTTATCTTAAAAGACTCATCAAATCAATAGAGACCAATTAATGGAATTGACTGACTAATTTCACCGCTATTGTATTTCGATAATTTTACGAATCGATTACAATCAATCATTTTCTAAAAGTACAGATATAAAGGACTGCATGACGACTGACTGAAAGTAGTAGCATAACATGCACTAGCTGATGAACATAAACTCCAAGAAAACATGAACTCTGAGAGTTCTGTTGAATAGTTCAAGCTAAACCTTTTAAAACTTAAAGTGTCTCTCAGGTGATCCGTATATCAGGCAGGGAGGTGTCCAATAGTCGGGCGGAGGAGAGGCCAAGAGTCAAGCAAACGAGTGACTAAATGCCGGTGAAGGTGCGGCCACGAGCCTGAAGGAGGAGTGGCCATGTGCTGAGGAGGAGTGGCCATGCGCTGAGGAGGAGTGGCCATGTGCTGAGGAGGAGTGGCCATGCGCTGAGGAGGAGTGGCCTTGCGCTGAGGAGGAGTGGCTATGCGCCAAGAAGGAGTGGCCATGCGCTGAGGAGGAGTGGCCGTGTGCCGAGGAGGAGTGGACATGTGCTAAGGAGGAGTGGCCATGCGCTGAGGAAGAGTGGCCATGAGCTGAGGAGGAGTGGCCATACGCTGAGGAGGAGTGGCCTAAAGTCTGGCGGGAAAGTTGCTTTTATGTCTCAGCAGAGATTCGTTAATCTCGTCAACTCTGTTGACACCTTTAACCGAATAAATCAATAACTCATTTAGACATTAAGTCAATAATTCATCAAAACATCAAATCGGTTAACTAAGCATTTCGCAGATTGTTATGTTTTCATAACTTTAATTAATTTTCAGAATTTCAAGACTACTCTGAATAAATAAGAAGCATCAAATTTGCTTTAAAAACAGTCCATCCCTAAATCTACAACATTCAGCATTCCAGCATTTTATATGGTTTCTTTACTTAAGTAAATTTATAACCTAACTTAGTAAATGTTCGTAATACTTATATCACAAATAACACAAATGCCCATGACTGCTGTCATTCTTCTAACAATAAAAAATAAATTTGCCATACTGTACGCCAATGAAGGATGTTTATAAGGAAAATCATGAACTGCTGCATTCACTGCAGTCGTCCATGACATCTTAAATATGCTATAGAGAACAAAAGGAGACTGTAGTCCTCTATAAAACGGCGAAGTGTTAATAGCATCAATCGACAAATTACGCGTCGTTCAACTGTCAATGGTTGAGCTTAACATTTTTATCAGTAAGTCGATAGATTTGGTAAACATCCTTAGCTTAGAAGACACCGCATTAATATTATTACCATTGTTAAATTAAGAGGGAACCTATAGATATGATTAACATTGTTTTATTACCCGCTAATCCATATATATGATGAACAGTATGAACTAATATTTTAGGCATTAGTTTTTCATGGAAAATGTTAAACAAACAGTATGATAATGTGTATATAAGTGTTATTAACATTACTATTCTAACTGTAGGCCTAAATGAGTTTATCAATATTATTATAATAACATTGCAATACTCTTACTTTAACGATCACCTATAGTAACTGTACAACCTGTGAGAGACATGGCAACCCTGAACTCTTGCTTTAAAATCTCCAGCATCTCAGCCACACCCGCAGCACCCTGTACAAAACAAAGCACTAGTGATGAAATACTACACACCCGCAGCACCCTGTACAAAACAAAGCACTAGTGATGAAATACTACACACCCGCAGCCCTGTACAAAACAAAGCACTAGTGATGAAATACTACACACCCGCAGCACGCTGTACTAAACAAAGCACTAGTGATGAAATATCTTAAAACAGATACAGGTGCATCAATCGTTCGTTACTGAAGCTCAGATAAAATCCTTTGTAGGCCTACTTGATGTTAAATAATAAATGTGTCATGAATGCTTAATAACTTGCACATGGCATATATATTATTAAAATGATATTCAGCATGTTGTAACACAAATCGTTTTAATTTTTATTTGCTCAAAATTTCTTGATTAATTTATAGTTTTTATAAATGTACATGTAACACTCTATTTATAACATAAGTAACACTCTATTTATAGCATAAGTAACACTCTATTTATAACATAAGTAACACTCTATTTATAACATATGTAACACTATATTTATAGCATAAGTAACACTCTATTTATAGCATAAGTAACACTCTATTTATAACATAAGTAACACTCTATTTATAACATAAGTAACACTCTCTTTATAACATAAGTAACACTCTATTTATAACATAAGTAACACTCTATTTATAACATAAGTAACAGTTTTAGAACGACTCGTACATTATAGGCAAGTGCATAGATGACAGGACGTCCAATAAATACAGCCTGAGCTCCGAGAGCGAGAGCTTTAAGTACATCTGTACCCGTCCTCACTCCCCCGTCCAGATAAACCTCACACCTCCCCCTCACAGCTAACACCACCTCCCTCAAAACATCCATCTGCTCAACAATCAATCAATCTATTTGTAAATCAATCAATAAATCAACTTGAAAAAGTTAATCACTTCAGCTATAAATATAAATTTTAATGTTATTTTTTTATCCTAACATCCGACCATCAAGACTATATGCTGACCCTCAAGTACTGGTCAGCATGCATGATACATAAGACACTGACCAGCATGTAAGATACTGACCAGCATGTAATAAAGTATAAAATATTATTTCAAATACTAATCATTACTGCATCTTTTCCCAAAAATATAAATTTTAACTAATTTTTTATTTAAAATTTATAAATACTATCTTAGAATAACTTAATTGAAGCTTACAGAAGCCGGAGTGGTGTCGAGTTGTCTTCCTCCGTGATTGGATACAATGATACCAGCAGCTCCAGCCTCTACAGCTAGCTTGGCTTCCTCACCTGTTACAGTGACCGTTGTACTTTAAAATATTTACTCTGTGGCAGTTACAAGTATCGACACGTGTTCTTATATGTGACATACAACTGCATACATTATGGATGGATCTTTACAACAGCGCCTGGTTGCTGTAACGTTTTTGAAATTGCCTGTTACATTTTATAAATATATCAACGAAATGAAATGTAATAAAGCATCGTTTCATTTCGTCTCAAAATGATGGCTTGACAATACATTGCTATAATCTTGCATATATGTAAATCCGGAATATTCCTCCCTTAACTTAGTACACAGGCCGGTCCAGGGTCATTTTTCTGCGCTTCAAGTATCCATTTGAGATAAGGTGGTCAACATTTCATTGACTAACGGAGATACTAGATCTCAAACAGTTTTTAGTCTATTGCTGTTTTTCGATACAAAACACAGAAGCAATTGCAACTTAATTTCGCAAGTGAAATGTGTCACTTGCAAAGACTTGACACAAAGATAATATTATGTGTGAAGAAAACTAATAAAATGCTCTGAAATATCGATTAATTTGTTCCTTCTATATATACATTTAAATATTTTGTTATTTTCCTGATTAATAATAACCTTATCTTTACCTTTACTTTTTCTGCTTTTAAATAACACTTTTTACAAGCTCATGCTTATACGCTGAATTTTTATATTTATAACTTACTTGGTCTCTAACCACTCATCTTTACTAACAACACTTAGTCTAACATGTTTGCCTCTAACCACTTGGCCACTGCAATTGAACGTGGATCAAAAAGTTGGAGAAGTAAGTGACATCATTTGGATCTGTAACCAAGCAGGCTCCATTTTCAGCCATTGTTAATTAACGTTTGAATCATTAA